>VCCN01002048.1:8118878-8137320 GCA_006491835.1 Architeuthis dux
GCTGGGGAAGATGTGTGATGGATGTATAAATATACGGATATAGTAGCAAGTAAGCATAAATCAAATATAACAAATAGTTATTTTCATTGGCAAAAAGATTAATCAATAGATGGGACCAGTGCCATTTAAACTGATTGAATGTACAAGAAGCGATTGGTTTTTTCCTTACACGGCTTTTTTCATTGTCAGAATAAATCTTATTATCTACAGCCGTGAGCTTAGAACCAGAACTAAATGCAAGGTCCAGTCTCAGATTTAGACAGACATCAACTTATTTAACGTAAGTCGATTGCCTCTGATGTACAGTTTAATCGGAACACTTTACCATATATTTCCGTTAATATTTTCTTTGAGCAAGCATTAAGATCGATTAGAATGTTTCCCAAAAAGTAGTGGTCCTTTTAAATTTGAATTATTCGACGTAATGAAATTCCTTTGTTTATATGAGTACAGTTTGGATATCACTTGGTTTGCAGAACAAACGTTCCAAAATTACGTACGTAAAATCTAATCATCTACTCTGAGCTTCGAAGCAGAAGGATTCTTTTAAAGTTATAATAATGTAATCAGAAAAAGTGTTTTCTTTTCTGAATGTTCCTCCTTTGGTGGAATTTTACGCTGCGCAGTTCTTCTTGAAATACTTTGGCAATTATAACTCACAGTATAAAACACATACGTATTAGGAGTACAAAATCTACTTACTTAACCAGGACAACTTCAACTTCCAGATTAATTTGTTTGCGGGATATCTACTGGAAGACGTTGAATATCTAGAAAACCGAGGTACGGAACCAAATAATCTGTAAATACATTTATCTAAGTAGATAAGATGTGATTATGCGAAATCAAAATCTAAAATTCGAAAAATGTCAGTGCATTAAAAGAGAAAGTCACTTCAATAAACGGAATCAGCAGCTGAAACAGCTGAAGTATTAGCAAACGTTTTTCAATATGTTTACTCCTTGGAGGACTTTGGTCCACTACCTAAAAACTCTTATAAAACGTGAGATAAATAACACTAGTGATGATTAAAGAATATTAGTTGAAGATGTAAGATTTTTGTTGTCAAAAATAAATGTTAGCAGAAGTATGGGACCTGACGAAATACATCCTTTTAAAGCTTTTTTCAACAAACGGGGGTTTTACCAATGCGGTGACCATATTATTTAATACATATATAAAAGATGAAACATACCAAACAAATTACATTACACAAAAAAGTTCCACATATTTGCCGAGCAACTATAGACCAGTTTCTTTGTATCTTATGACAGATGTTTGAAAAGCTCATTAGGAATCACATACTAGATCTTATGAAAAATAAAATAACTTGTAATCAACATGGATACGTCCAAGTTAGAAACATCGCCAAATCTTTTGGAAGGTATTTCAATGAATACTTAGCAGAAGGCAAGGGCGTTGATATTTTGTATTTGAACTCTAGCAAAGCATCCAATACCGTGTAACATTACCGTTTATTATTACAAATTCACGGACATATTTGAATTTCTATGAAACTATTTTCCAAGGCAAAATAATAGCAGATGTGTTTCAGTTGTAGAGTTCATAGTTTCAAAGGAAGGAAGTAGGTACTTTATCAACAGAGTTTTTACACCTGAGTAAGAGAGTGAGATGTTACGGACAGCGACCCAAAAAATCACACTGCTCATTATATAAGTATATATATATATAGTAAGTCAGCATTAATTGATATCAGACCATCTATATTGGGAGATCAGATGATAGTCGAACCCACTAACAAAGTGTAGCAAGATTAGTTTGCTGATCATTGTTATATGACGTATATCCTGATCTGTTCTCTTCTTCATATGTTCTACCTTTGGATTGAGATGGGTTTTCTCATATAAAGAAATACTGAATTCGTTTATCGGGAATAGAGCGTAGTTTGAAACAGTGTGCAGGAAGTATTTCTTTTTAGCAACTCTTTTACAGGGCTGGAATAGTCCAGTTTAACGACCGACAAACCAAGAAAATCAGCCTGTTCTTTATTAGGGTAGATGAATAACTTAGGAATTTCTAATAATATATAACTATTGTAAAATAATTTCTGTCAAATAGCACAGTGGGAGTAAAGGTTGGAAGTGCCTCCTCTGAATCGCTTCACTTCCTCATGGTTCGGTATTGGTGTTATTTCTAATATGTATAAACAATTTAACAGATAGTATAAGCTCAGTTGCTGAATTATTTCCTGATGTTGTTAAATTACTTGTTTGCAATCGATCGAAAGTTGAAAATTCAAATGTAATGTAGAGAAGTGCAAAGTACTACATGTTGGTTCCAAAAGTTTGAATATAAATTAAACAACAAAGGAATCGAGAAGAAAACCGAGGAACGCGATTTAGGAATGTTCTTTAACAATGAATTTAATGTTAATAATCAGAAACCTGGTTGTACGATTAGCAACTATTGTAGAGAGTTCTAAAATTAATTTAGCTAATTTTAGAATTCACTTCTATTGACGATGTAAATGTTTTATTTTGTGTAGATTATCACTAATACTGTTAGTTATGGTAATAGCCTTTCAGTATAATACGGTCGAGTGCGGGGATTACATTCGGTAAGAGCTCTGTAACTGTGGTCACGAACAGATGACAGTTGCCAACGCCGTGTGAGTGCAACACCAGATGATATGGAATATTAAACGTGTTTGTAAATATCCATTGCATATATTTCAAGGAAGCTGGCAAGCTTGTAATTTGGGATGAGGATTTCAACCTATCTTAATCACATAATCTCTCTGATATTGAATATTTACGGAAAATACGATTGCTATCTCAAAAAAGTCGTTTATCTTAACTGTGAGTGATTTGAACGTTAGTCATTCTATTTTATTAACATTTGTTGTGATAACGAGTCTCTGTTTTGAAAGAACACCGTATCTTACTTTTCCCTTAGTTTAGAGATGTTCAGCTGTTCTCGAGAAATACTACCGTAGAATATAGTCACAGAGTAATAAATGTATGCAATTCGATCACGAGAATGATCAATAATTTTACAAGAATCAGATCTGGTAGAAATAATTCATCAATATAAGATAACAATACAGCACTAACAATATATTGGATCTCCAACAGGAACCATTTAATTCGTAGTGTATGTATTTGTATTCCATGCCAAAAAACAATACCTAAAATGTTACGAGTTGCAGTCAATAGCAGTATAAAAAGATCAACCAATATTTATTATATGTTTGTGCACGTGTGTATATGTATGTTTATTCTTGTGTTTATTAGCTTGTATAATTTTCAATTGGAATATCTTTCTTTGTGTTTTATTTGTGGCTACGTTAAAACAAGCATAATAATCTGTTCAGGAACACAATATACCTCTGCTTTGTTATGGCAATGTCAAAATATAAATAACATTAATATGTTTATTGAAGATATTAACCTGTGTACCAAATAAGATTTTAGTCTCAGTTATAAGAATAAAATAAACTAAAATGTTGATTTTCTTCTCCATGTTTTATAGAAAGGTTTTTTAAAAAGAGAAATAGTCATATTTACAGAGTATTTCTGAACATTCTTCATGTCTAGGAGTGGGAAGTGAGAACTTAAACAATCTTATAGTTATGTAAAGAGGATGCATATGCATGAAGTATATGCATTAAGTATATGCAACAACAAAGAATGTACTTTTATTTTACTTGCAGAGAACAGACACCCTCTGTAATTTGATGACATTATTAGTTATCATCATATTCGAAAGACTAATGGTAAAATTCAACGTGTGAACGCATAGCTTTGTTTATTTGTTTAATTGGTTGTCCATTCCTTTCTTAATCTCCTTTTTCGAATTTTATCATGGTACTGTCAGTAATATTTATTCAAATGTGAGATAACAGAATTGATCTGGTTTACATTTTCCCCAGAGGCAGCATCCACAAACTGACTCAAACCATTGGCAAATATTGCGATATTTAAGTTGCACCTAGAGCTTTGAACTCGGTTTCTATGGTTGAGGATAGACGCTGTGTTTAACTTGGTAAAGCGAGGTAAGTAAATAATGTGTATCTAAACATCTAAACAAGGGAAATAGGCTAATTTCTCTTTGTTGCAACACCATTGCTACTCCGTTTATCATTATTATTTGAGGTTATTTCCGTGCTGAAGGACACAATTTGATTTCTATGAGAATACAAAGACTGCTTTTGGTAAAAACGAACGAATTCTTAAATCAAAAAGAGTTCCTTTGCATATAAAAGCTACGCTATTCAAGTATGTATCCGATGTGTCGTGCTGTATAGCCTTGGCTGTATCACTTGGAATGCAAAACTTTCCAAACAAATTGAGTTATTCCAGAACCATATTGTGTGTTTTATCACTGGGTGCTGACAGATAGATAAGAGCGGGATAACCTCACTAACCAAACCAGACCACCCCGCCTCTCTTTGATAAGGTGAAAAGCAAGTTCCTGAAACTATTGGACACATCAAACGATCGAAAACTGGACTTGCGAAACTATGCCTAGAAGGTTGTGTACCAAGTAAACGGATGGTGCGACAACTACTCCTTTGATCAAAAAGTAACAACTGCACCCAGATAAACACACGCACTCAAGATTGAGTAATCTGGAAGGTGAATTCGCAATCTGCCGTAGGCAGAAATAGTGTCACATGATTACAAGGACCGTGTAAAATTGAGAAATATAGTTATCGCAGAATTTGAAGCCGAATATTGGAGGCACACCTATATACATGGCTTGGTTTCGCGAACGTCTGCCGCCCCTTTGCGGGAATGTTCCGACAGTAAAGTTGACACGTGATTAACCACTGGACAGGAACATATTCTCTTGATAGTACGGCTGTCTGCAACTTTAAGCACAGATCCTCATGACAGTACGACTGTCTGCAACTTTAAGCTCAGAACCTGGTCACTCCAACAGAATCACATGTGCGCTGACTGTGGTGTTATGCTACCCCCTCAGATGGGTGACCCGACAGTATAGCAGCCTGAGCATATTCGAGCACAGGTGTAAATCACACTCCTACAAGAAAAAAAATCCAAGTCTACATATTAAGTTTTAACTTAGTATATGTCCACAGTTCCTCTGCCCACCTACCTGTTTATAGTGCCCTCTAATTGTTTTTTTCTGTTCCCCCTTTGCATGAGAACAGGTCATTCTACGGAATTATTTGGTCGCAGAAATTCAAACAAACAATGCAAAACGGCTTTAGATTGTTAGTGAAATACATTAAACAGAATGTTAACAACATCAAGAAAGAATAAAGATAAATGTGATTTGTCTATCTTTCGATGTTTCTCTGTTTTCTGGCCGGGAACCGTACCCACTTGTGAATTTAACTTTGTGTTGGTGTTCTCACTCCCACCCACCTAACTGACCTAATCAGGTCGAATGCATCTCTCCCTGTATGTACGGTATGGTTTTATTCAGCGATTCTTGTATATGTAGAATTGTGAAACATCATTCATATTGAGAATGTTTTATTAGCAATGTCATCCGGAATAGATCATACCTCAGTTTATCTAGTCTACGATTTGCAAGAAAGTGTTAAGCCCTACTCTATTTAGTTAAATACGTTTTATTCATTCTCACTCTTCAGACAATAGGAAAGTGAATACGACTCACATGCATTCGAGTGTTAATCACGAAAACATGCCCCATGATGTACATTCATTGTGTTTAACAGAGGTTAATGCTGGAGATCTCGAAGTTTTTGCCGTTTAACAATCCTCCAATTCCGTGAAATAAGCCCCTCTAATATTTGAACTGGGCGTAAATATATAAAGAACGTGTAATTGGCTTAAATAATTTCTTATGAACGCATTGTCACATCTGGTTCCGTGCATTGTTTTAAATACAATATAAATTCTTAGAACTAATTTATCATAAAGTGTAATAGAATTAGTCAAAGGTAAGATTTTAATTTATTATTGGGAAACGCTTTAAATCTGTCACTCTATTAGCGTGTGAATTACAGAATCAGCTAAAAGCCGTTGAATAATAGTGAACCACTTTTTGACCCAGGACTGCATTTCAGTACACAGAGTTGAAAATATGTAACAGTAGACTGATGGGGAAATATGGGTAGATTCGCATTATATATTAACTTCACACTGTATATTCTTGAGAAAACGTGCATTACTTACATTTCTAATTCTACATTTTGATTTTACATATAACACAAAGTACAGTATCAAGAGCCGTAAAATCGATCATTATGAGATTTTCGAACACACTGTACCTTGAAATTACAGCGGTTGAATATGATAAAGGTTTCTTTTTTAAGCAATCTAAAGACTCGAAATCTAGGTTTCAAATGTTCTTCTGTTTTGGACATCTCCAATGTGTCATTTATTAACATGACCTGGATTTCTGTCTCATTGTCAAACAATTGTGTGACGTCATATATGCAAAATATCTCGTCAGCCACTCCAGCCCAATGATTGCCCTTATTATTATTGTATTAATTACTTGAGTACGAAAGTCCACGACAGAGTAATATTTCGTGAGATATCTCGTCAGTTGCTCCTGAACAATCATTAATTTCGTTGCCTTCATCAAGGTCTACATCCGATTTATTGCCAAATTAAGATGACCCATAGCAAAAGCATTTCCCTCGACATATCGCGTCGGCCGTTATTTATGAGTGTTTAATCAACTTCTATTTCAGTTAATTAAAATCGATTCGATGCGATACTGAACTCAAGAAATGTAAGTGACAGAAATATTTTTACTGAGTATACACTATTTAAGATAAAAACTGAAATTAATTGATTCTATTAATGGTGGGCGTTAACATTGATTTTAAAATAATAAATCACCATAAATAAACAACCATACGACAAAAAGGACATACAAATCACCAATTAAAGCGGAAGTTTAGTAATGATTCATATGTTCACAAGCTACTGAGGAGCATACATTAAAATCTAGAATAGAATATCAGAAAGTGAGAGAGTGCGAGAGAATAAGGTGAAAGAAAACAGAAGGAGAGACACATACAGAAAAGACAAACAAAGATACAGGGATATAAGAAGTAAGAGACATTGGGGAAGAAATAATGAGTGAAAGAATTTAGAGACATTAGAAAGAGGGATGAGAGGATAAGGCAAGTATAGAATTAAGATAAAGAGAGAATGACAAAGAAAGTAGTGAAGGAATTGGAAATGGAGAAAGCGGTTTAGGAAAGTTTAAAATCAGTTTAAGGCAGACTTAGACATTTATTTCCGTTCTCATGATTCTTCATTTTAATGTTCTTTATATTCAATAGACTGTGCAATGTACGATGCGTTTGATTGCAAATGGACAAAGACATTGATTTCCTAAGTGTCAGTATTTTTCTTTCTTCTTTAAGATTTATCGTACAAACAGTAAAAAACAAACATGAAACGCATTAAATTGCTAACAAAGATGCAGCCATCAAGCGGCTTTGTTTGGTTGAGCCAAGATTAAGAGGCAAAAGGTAAACGTGGAAACATAAGCAAGTTTGACCGGGATTGCAGACATATTCGGCTGACATTTAAACTGACACTTTGAAGACCATCACAACTGTCTTTTCATTTTAGTTAAAGGAACCGTTTTCGAAATACATCCTACACAATGCGGTCTGGAAAGTATCCAGCCATATTAACGGGGAAAAGAAATTAACCCCTCTAGAGAAATAGCGCAGTTCAAAGAATTCCCGTTGGCACCACACACACTTATCAAAGCAACCCTTCCAATATTTAAAGCAATCCGCACAGTTCTTTTTCGCAAATTCGCAAAGAGAAAAATCAGGACTTTAAGCCGGGATGACAGACTTGGATGATGCGATGTTTTGCCAAAAGAACCTTCTCGAGACGTGAAGATTGACTCGATCGGTCATTGTGAATGCGATGTAATATTGGGTCTCACTGCCACTGAGTAAACCCACATGAGAGTGTATGCTTACACATGCGCCATAAGGTCCCGTCTGATTGGTGGCCAAGTTACATCAAGGCCGCACAACTGGTTCTTGAGATATTAAAAATTGTTGGATACTTTTTGAACAGACCTCCTACTATTCGGTCTATTGTCCTTCTCTGTGTTGTTATTAACGCATCGTTTGGACAGATACAGCAATAAAAATGAAGACAATAGTCCGAAAAATATGGAATAAAAAAATACTTCAGAATTTAAAACCTAATTTTGAAACAGTTAAAGATACCTTTCTTTATTTCTCTTAAATTTACAATTTACAAATCAATGATAAGCAAACAATATTCTTATCAACTCAAAATATATACCACTTCTCTATACAAGTAAAACAGATAAAACATCGGATTGTAGCAGTATTTACTCATGGTCTGGTATGTAACAGTCGTTTCTCAGAAAATAGGATTTCCACTAAGATCATAGTGTACTTATTTCTAGCGTTCGGTTTACACCCAAGATATATAAGAAATACAGATTCATCATTATTTTGAATTATAATATAATTGTAATTTTTAAAGAACTTTTGTGATTAAAAGTACAGTATTTGAAGAAAAAGATGTAATATTTTCAACAGGTTGACAGCCAAGAGAAATACTAATAGCGGCCGGTGATCTAATGGCCTTAGTGTAGACAAATACACGCGACCTGCTGTTCTGTAGCTGAGGAGCCTCACTTTATTTAGACGTCGACTGGCGAATAAAAGATAATACAAAGGAAAAAGACTCCTTTATTTCAAATCGTCTTGGTTAAACAAAAAACAAGGTTTGTTTATTTCAAATCGTCTGACCACTTCCAAATATGTGGGTTATAGCACTGTTCATATCCTGTGCCGAAGCGCTGGGAGCTCAAAAGGCAAGAGTCAAATACATGTCCTGCGAATGCTCCACAAAAACCCTTCTTTAATACTTTACTAGTCACTTTATATAGATGTTTCCTGGTCAAACCTGTATCAACACACTTCTTCATGTGATTTCAGGAAATATTCCTGGTCATGTAATTAGTGTATTCCTTCAATCACGTCATGCTATTAAATATGAGAGACGTTTCCTTTGCATTTTAAGCCACAGTACTGCATGTGTTACAATATGTTATGTTAAAATAGTTAATCCCCGTGAAAAACAAATTCACGTATATATTTGGATTTCTATGAGATCATTTTTAAAGAAAATAAACCAGTGAAATCGTTTCAGTGGAAAAGTCCATCGTTTAAATTGGTGGGTGAGAGATATTCTTATCCCCGAAATCGTTCCCTTTAAGCGGAAGAGGTCATTGTAATAGACAGAAAAAAATAACACTGGTCATTATATAAGTAGAGATAGACTAGGAATAACCGCCTCAAATATAGGCTAATCGAGATATACAATGACCATCGATTACATTTAGTTTCTACTAACTCAGGCTAGTGATTAAGTCTTAAATTCTTCCTATTTGGAAACTATCCTTCTCTATACCGTTATATAGTTTCCCCTTCTGTCTTATGCCTCTTTTTGCTTGGCTAATTTCTTCGTCTCGATCTCGGTTCACTTTTAACCTCTTATCACAGACGAATACATTTCGGTACATAAAAACCGGCTAACGACAGAAACTACTTATTTTCACTCTTCATCCGTAAACTCTTTTTACACATTTATTACCTTTTTTTGACAACCATGTGCGTCAATTTTACTCTTATGTTTTGTTTATTATAAGTAACATTTCATTTCTATCTGACGCTTCTGTTAATTCTGTATCCATATTTACATGATCGTTTATCTTTGTTCGTATTTACCCGCCACAAAAACCAATATGGCCGATTATTGTCTTATGTTCTATGTTCTACCTCCCCCTACCTACTCAGCAAAGTAACTGCCACTTACTTACTACTGGCTGCTGCTAGCCAACAACAACAGCAACAGCTAATGGCCGATGCCTACAACACCGCTACAATCAAATTGAGAACACATCTACACTCTCTTCCAACATCCAACTGTAATTAACAACTTCTCCCTTGTTAACATTCACATCTTTCCCATAATTCTATCAATTCCAAATCTTATATATGTATAAACACACGTTTTCCTTTTGCAAAATATCCTATCAAACTCCGATTCTAAACCTTAGGAAATGGCCTCATATCATATATTGCGATAGGGCGTCTCGTCTGTAGACTACATATACCTATTTTAGAAAATAGGAAAACAAAGCATCCCTGGTATATACACAAATTGTCACTGGCAGAATCTAATGTCATCAGTCATTTCTATGCAAACTGAGGGGTTTGCTTTAATGTTTACTGCTTATAATAACTGGAAAGTCGTATTTTGCTGAACAATTGTTTCAGATTAATCAATGTCCATCAGAAAACAATTTGATATTATCCGGAGACGTAATCAATTATCAGAATGATTTGATGCACGGGCAAAATATACCTCTCCAACCTTACACATGCACACATGTCAATTTGATCATTTGTCCGACTACTTGTCTGTTTATTTATCTATCTATCTATCTACCTATCTATCTATGTCGATCTGTTCATATCTCTGTATTTATTTATCTACTGTAAAACACATGTTTGCAATCAGGTTATATCACCTAAAGATAATGAACAAAATCCTCACTGGACACTTCCCAATCATGACTACGTACCAGACTAGATTAGGATTAGTAAATTAAAAACAAATTGATTTACTGAATAGATTCAGTGCTTAAGGATTTCAGATTCATTGGTAATCCAATTAAATCAACATGTTTTTCACTTTTCCTGAGGCTGAGCTAGTAGTGCATTTCCCACTAGGGCTAGGTGGCCGATGTTCATTTACACGTAAAGGACACTGTAATTTGATTTTCAAAGCAGGCAGCCCCTCCCACCTTTCAGTGAATACTAAGATTATCACAAACTGGTGAGTTTCCCTTGTTTGATAAATGACATCCAGTGATATGCAGTTATCTTGTGCCGGTTGCATTGGATAGACACAATGCAACTTTATGCCAGTAAAAAAAGAAACCTTTGACCAACTTCTACGTATGCTATATATTTTATCAGATACTTTTACTAATTGCACCTGAGAGAAAGTAGTGAAAATTCAAATATTAATTCCGCTAACATTTTACTCGTGTGAGCGACGCAAATTCCTTTGTGCTTAGCATCAACAAGACGAGCAGATGCTTTACATATTCTTGCAGAGCTTTCAACATTAAAATGATTGAGTGCCATTAATATAACATGACAAGCTTGTCATCACAAAATCTAAATGGATACTCCGTAATTTTCTGAAACAATGCTATGTATTTTTTTATTTCCTTATTCCTTTCTTTTCTTTTTGACTTGCATGCTAGCTTTCTGGCATTTCTTTTTTCGGTCTTTCTTTTCACATGGTGTATTATTCATCAATTTTTCTGTACTCTTTCTTTCATTTCATCATCATTCTTCCTCTTTTTTCTATCTTTCTCTTTCGTATGTTTTCCCGTATTCCTGACGTAGATATTTTCTTTTTTTTGTTTTTCTTTCTTCTAGCTTTCGTTGTTTGTTTCAATCGTTTCTTATTTTAGCTTTCTTTCTTTGTTTTAGCATTATTTGCCAGGCGTTGTTTTCTTTAGGTTTTCTTTCGTTCGGTCTTTCTTTCTACCGTTACCTTCCACCTGTTTTGCTTTAGTGTTTCTCCTACTGCTTTCTTTCTTTCTACTATATATGTTTAATATTCTCTACACTTTATCTTTCTTTTTTCTTTGGCAGCTCCTTCCATCATTTACCTTTTCAAAATGTATTTCCTTCTTTTGAATGTATGTTCTTACTTTCTCCATTATCTAATATCCCCTTCGGCCTTTTTGTCATTTTTCCTCTTTTCCTATTTCTACCCTTTTCTTCTTGTTCCATTTTCTACATCTGTCAACATTTTCTTCTGGCCTTTCTATTGTATTTTTCCTTTCTTTTTATACCCCACTTTACCCATCTTTTTATTCAGCAAATATTTACTTCCAGCCAAGCATCCATGACAAATATCACAGCTTTCAGTAATGAAAGCCAAACAAAATGGATTCCACTTTTCGTGAAAGCAAACATCAGTCCGGCGTTCGATATGTAAAGTAAGACATAATTTGCGCTTGTCAAAATAATGTAATACGTGGATGACAGCCACGGGGGAAAAAAGTCAGGATTTTTTCCTACAATTTACAACAACAATTTAGAAAATGAACCTGGCAAGTGTTTTTGTGAAAACGAGTAACGGTGGAAAAGTGTGGCGTGGAAGGTGAAGAGGTGTACGCATAAGAATATATACGCAAATACCATCGGATGCCAAAGATCGTATAATTCTAAGAATTTTAAAAGCAAAATCAGTTACCACTTATTGGTATTGGAAAGAGAGAAAGGAAACACGGGAATGTGGCAATATATATAGAGAGCTACGTATTTAGAAGTATGTGTATATTTGACAATACAGCATTTCAAATATACATAGAAATTATCGATATAAATGTGTATTGATCCTTTTTTCTGGTAAAGTGCCACGAGAGCAATATACTCGATAAGGATCGAACTTAAAACACAAACAATTGATTTAACGAGACTAGCTCACTAACAAAGCACACTATATATCCCCCCCACACATAAACCTGAAAATCTGTAAAAGTCTTTACGTGAAACCAGCTTTACCGCTTGTAATAAACTAATAAAATTGAGTTTTCCCTATATATATATATATATATATATATATTACGGTTTATCGAAAATTAAAGATTTCCGAAATTGAAAAACCGAAGGACGTTTTATGACGTGGGGGCAATAACCAAACCCATGGTAAACTTCCTTTTCGCACTTTTCTCTCGCGTATGCTACACCTTGTGCGATCCTCAACCGGGATACAGAAAAACCTTTGAAGCAAACAACACACAGAGACAAATGAACACATTTTCCCATACAATTTAATTTCAAAGGAATTCATAAAAATGGTTATTATTAGGAATAAAACATATCAGCAAAAAATGCAAAAGAATGTTGTGAAATCCGATGATACACTAGATATCAACTGTTTTCCTGTAATACTTTCCACTTAATCATTGGATAGTCTAAGAGTGTCTTAAGATTATGCCTGGTAGCAAGCTGAAATATTGTCCGATAGGGTTAATTTTAACCCTATATTACACCTATTGTGAACCCGAACACGGACACCGAAACGATAGAAAAGATAAATCGTATAACTTTAAAAGTAAACAATATACAAAGACAAAAGACGACATTTCATCCATACAGTTTTGACTCAAGAAATTCAATAGAATGGTTAGTATTAAGATTCAAACTCATCTAGACTCTTTCAGGGCAAAAAACACACAAAAGCAAACAAATCCTATATGTTTTCATAGATAAATTAGATATTGACAAGTTGTCCAATATCCTTCTCGGTTTGAACACTATTTAAGCTCAAAGCCTTTATTCTGACAAATAATTAAATATTTTCTGTCCCAGATTACTCGTCATCATCATGTTTACCATGTTGGTATCAACTAAAAAAAGAATCTACATAACATCCTACACGTTTTGAGATGTTCTCGTAAAGAGCAATTCATTCTACACAACTTGAGGAACACATGACGCTCGTCGGTCAAGCTGGGAACGACTACCCTGGTCACATGACACCGGATGCAAAAGACACGCGGACGATCGTCAATACGATTTCGGATTTCCTCGTTGAAAAACATTTTCATTCGAAAAGTCATGTTATTGGTGCCGACTCTACGCCTACGATTACCGGTTGCAAAGGTGGAATTATTCATGTCATTTTCTGTCAAATTAAATCACAGAGTGCTTATTAATAATTCTAAAATTGCCTACTAACGAACTTCAAGAGAGCAGCATTCCAACTCTTTCTAACAATTCCTATGTTGGTGTAATAGGGACAGCAATTAGTGTCACCGTCGAAAAACTTGATTTCAATCCGAATTTCAAACGCATCAATGACTCAAGCGTAGAGCTAGGGCCGGACAACATAATCCACGATCTCTGTAATAATCAAAATTATGGATACAGAATGGTGAAGATGATAATTTGGGGAGAAAGCCTACTGTGTTTGAAACCAGACCCAGTCAGCCACACACGTTGGCTCCCAACTGCAATCCGGTTAATGCGTCTGTATTAGTAAACACAATTTTACGAGTGCTATAAAAATGTATCTTATTATGATTGTGAAAATATTGTTTTACAATACTACCCAATGTAGTTTGATATCAAATGCAAACTATCAATTTTGAATGATCCCCGCCACGTTATCAAATAGTTGAAAATTGTTTGAGATGTTCTGCCAAAGGAAAGTCGTGACATCGTGAAGAGATACGTCAACCACGCGGAGCCTGGCAGGCTTACTCAGACATTTCTTTCTCCCCAGTGAAGATGAAGCAGAAAAGACAATTTTCTGTAGACAACATTCTCGAAATTCGTGGCAATTCCGACTAAGGAGACAAAAGTATTCGGGCTTTTCGCGTTCCCTAGTTGAGTTAGTCTGCGAGAAACCTTAATGAAATTATTGATTGGAAATCTTCATTTGAGCCAATCCTGACATCAGACTTCACAAATAATGAGATTGAAGTGTTTTAAAGCAAGGCATTTAATATGAAATTGATTCCATGCCACTTTCAAAGTGTTGAACGATTTGTCAAGGAAGTCTCAAATGCTTCTGCTCATATATTTGGAGCTGCGAGATGTGACGGTTTTGTTTTTGCTCGTTGACATAACCGAAAACGCGTACCAAAACTCGAGAATAAGTCAAATTTGCAAGGGATGATATGAATTCTATTTTAGTTAAAACATTTTAATATCATTGTCTTTTTGTATACATATTGCTAACGCTGTTAGATTATTCTTTATTGAAAAGGAAAATGAGAAATTAGAATGTTATGGGAATATTATAATTTCGCTATATAGAATGGAAATCTCATTTGCATATTATCGTTTCTTTCATTTTTCAAGATAACCATTGACCGTTCTTTACTTTATTCTGTTTCATACATTAAAAAGATATTCAATTGACAGCTATAGAATTTGTTATTAGCCTTTGTGAATAAATGTGATTGTTTATTGAATAAAGAAATTGCGCTCTTGTTTTTTCTTTTCTGGTTGCGTCATACTGGTTGGCAATAGGTGCAATATATGATTGAAATAAACTCCACCGGACATTATTTCACCCTTTTACCTAGCAGAATCTTAACATAGACGTTTCAAAGATTAAGAAAACAAAATTTAATATCTAGTGTATATATGAAAACATAACTTCGGATTTCTCAACATTGATTGAGGATTGCACAAGGTGTAGCATACGCGAACCAAAAGTACGAAATGCCCCAAGGAAGACGACGATCACGGTATTTTTTAAAGTTCACCTTGATCTTCGTTGTTGTCCCCCGCGTCATAAAACGTACTTCGGTTTTTCAATTTCTGAAACTTTTAATTTCCGATACGCCCTACTATAGTGAGATAGATAGAGATAGAGAGAGAGAGAGGGGGGAGAGATTTGGATATATCTGTATGTGGAATAAATCTGTGATTTCCAATGTTGATATTCATAGTCGGGATTTAGCAAGGCTAGTGTATAATACTTTTCCTGCTGTCAGTATTAAGCCAACTTTACTAAATATCGAGAGGAAGCATATTTCGTTAGTAGGACAGTTACGTAATTCGCAACGGTGCTAGAGATCGACGTTTAGGTAAAAGCAGGAATTGCTGATTTTCGATTTAGGGACGCATTCCCCCCGTCGAAAATTAATGATATACATATCTCCTACATTGTTCCTTATTTATTCGGCTATTTGCCGGACTGACCTCAACTTAGATAGTAATATAGATAATAAGATATAAACATGTAAGTTATTATATGATACATATTCAGCAGCCACCCCTAGTTGAGAATAGGATCGAACCCACTACCTCAACACTATCCTATGAGATTGGCTTACTAACCATTCATCTACGACAGGTAACCTAATTTATATATTAGGTTACATAAGACGTATTCACGTGTTGGTATTAAGCAATAACATATTTATATAACATTTCTGCAACAATTAATTTTACTGAGAGAAAAAAAGGGGAGCGAGAGAGGGAGATGCAGAAAAAATAACAAAAAATAGGGAATGTAGAGAGATAAAAACATGTAGAAAGGGGATAATAGCAAGTGTCCTGAACACCACGTTTCCCAAGCGACTTGTGGTCAGGAAGCTAAATGGTCCTGGCGCCAACCGAAAGAAGAAGGGGAATGGGTTTACGTCCAATGGCGATTCTTCCTCCGTGGTCTTCGATCCCTTCTTCACTGGTTTCCGATCTGACTACCTTATTCACACGAAAGAATTACAAGCTTTCCCAGGTAGCAGGCGTAAATACAGGGACTTGTAAAATGGATATCTGCCGGACAGCCCGTGTGAGAACTGGATCCTGGCCAGAGCAGGTTAAAGTACTGACTGAGTTCGGTCGACAGCGGACCGACAACGACACGTGTATAGCGCACACATGCAAATTGTTCTACTTCTACTTAGTCGCTCTGACTTCACTATTATTTAATGATAAGAATCCCATGATCATCTGAGCGCACAAGACGCGTCTTTTTTTGTCTTTTTGTTCTTACCTAGGCAGGGCATTGCATGTAACACGACAATAAGAGAGAGGAAATACGAGAAAAGGGCAAGGAGTCATATAGAAGAAAGAGGAAGGTGGTTACAGAGAGCAAGAGGGAGAAAGGCAAAATGTAAACAGTTGACTAAAGGGGGAACAGACGGAAAAGGGGAACACAGAAAGGGAAGGCAGAGAGACAAATACAAGATTTGGAGTGTGAAAGATGAGTGAAAAAAGGATTAGAAATAAAGAGAACAAAGAGCAAAGGTGGGGGAAATGGAAGAGAAACTGCAGTAAAGGAAATAGAAAAAAAAGAGGGAAAGAGACAAAGAAGAAGATATGGAAAGCCAGCATGGAAAGAAAATAGAAGGGAAAGACATGTAGAAATAAAGAGAAAAGTAAAGAAATGAGGGAAAACAAAGCAAAGAATCTAAGGGGACGGGACGGAGAGAACATCTAAAAAAAGAGAAGGGCTGAAATAGACAAACAAATAGAAACAAGTTGAGAGAGAAAAAAGAAACATTATGAGACAAAAAGAGAAAATAAATTGACCGACAGGGTGGTGAGAAAGAAAGAAATATAGAATAAAAGAAAGAATTAGAGAGAAAGAAATCGAAGGCGCAAAACTATAAGATTGAAGAGAGATAAATCGGTTAATGCGTCAAAACGACTGACCGATTAACAGATATTTACACAGTACAGACTGATGGATTGACCTATTGATATTTATAAATCTGTGTTCAGTACGACACCAGATCAAAGGTGTTGGTCATCCAGTAAAGATCGAACTCACTCTAGTCGTAGTGGACTGCAAGACTGTCTTCCACAATGAAGGTGGGGCTCCTAGATATACATTCTTGGTTGTCCAACAGGTTCGTCCTGATTATCTCGTTAGATAGCATTCGGAGCATTTAGTTTTTACTAATATCTTGATTTGATCGCTATCAACTTAACCGCACGAAACATCGAAAACCCCTTTTGACACGAATCCTACGTATATGGTAGGACTGGCAGGTAGTCCTCTATTCTAAAATAACGGGGATAAAGGAAGGAAGAATAAAAAAAGAAAGAAAGTGCTGCTAGATTACCAAAGAAAGAAAGAACGAAAGAAAGGAAGAAAAAAAGATTAATTTTGATTGTATTCGGACAGCTGTCATATTAGCATGCATTTCTTAAAAGAATTGTCAAAGAGCTTGGTCTGGTACAAGGATACATGTTTAGGGCACCCAGCGAGTTACAAACGTTTTGCAGTAGTAATTGTTTGTATAACTAACTTGATAATAACTTACTTCACAATGAGATGCCCTTATAGGCATTTAATACGTGTTAGAATAGTTTGCTACATGGCCGTCATTGTGGGATATTCATGAGGATTGAACTCACCACTCTAATAAGGGTCTATCGAGACCTTTTCTGCTAACCATTGCTTCACGGCGGTTTGATGTCATGAAGTGACTTATTTTATTCACTACAAAAGTAGACGGCGAGTAGGTTAAAAGAACAGAAATGTAGGCAGCCAGGAATGCAGTAAGTTAAAAGTTGTCAGATAGAATGTCTACCTAATACAAAACGAATGAACAATTCAAAGAAAGCTAAAAGTATATATTTGAAAAATCAAGAACATTTTATTAATTACGATAAAAGGAAGACAAAAAATGGAAGCAATCGATAGAAGTTATTTAGTACTTGAAAGAAATACCCTTAATGCAAAGGAAAAAAAGAGAAAATAACATCTTCACGTTTATTTCAAAAGAATACTTTTGGAGAAGTTTAAAGAAGAAATTATTTGCGTAGATATAGACGTCTTTTTTTTCCTTTTTGCCAGACACAATGATTTTTATCAATTTAATAATAATATCTTTTGATGAAATGAACATCAAACGCTTAGAACCAGAAATGTCACACACACACACACACACATATATATAT
>VCCN01002048.1:8198294-8210376 GCA_006491835.1 Architeuthis dux
GAAGTAGTAGTAGTAATAATATTCATGCGAAAACAATTAATTGCGAAATATTTGTGAATTACAAGATGTTTTAATTAGCGTTTGTCAAAAGTACGAATTTATGATGAATGTTTTTACATGGAAAAGATAATAATAAAGAAATAACAAAGATGTCAGTACCGACATTAATAAACCTGAACGATTCTAAAATGTGGCTGTATCTCCTACTTGCAAGAAAAAGGAGATAATATGTTATCACTTAGTGAGCTGATCAGTGGACAATATTTTAATTAAGTTAAACTATAAAATTTATGTGTGATTTCATAATCTTTAAATTAAACACAAGATTAATCACCCAGACATTTTATTAGGAATCACCAAACGATAATATTTAAAGCATAGAGCATCTACCTAAAATATAGTTGATTATTTTCGAATCAATAACGCTTTGCTATGGAGCAATATTTAGCAAGCACCGCATTACTACTGTAGTGACACTCGGTGCTCCCACTTGGAGCTTCGAGGAACGGTTGTTGTTTCCTAAACCACGGCAAAGGTGTCGGAAACCGTCATGATCTCAAAACAATGCTAGACGAGCTGAATGAAGACAGCAAAAAGGGTTGGTATTTACATAACCTCAATAAACCAATGCCATATGCAACAAACCCGTCGAGGATAAAGACACAACAATTAGAATTTAAACGCGGAGTTAAAGAAAGTAGATCACCACATCTACCTGTGACAACGAATCCACATGAAATCCCCCAAAGAAGAAGAAATCAAATGCAGAAACACCATGGGTGGCCACGCTTCCGGCATAGGAAGCTCGACCTTTCAGAACAAGAAGATCCAATTGGTTTTAAAAATAAGGGTCTACAACGTATGCGTCTCCTGAGGACCAAACTAGCAAGCAATTGTTATAATAGTTTGTTAACTTTACTCCGCAGCAAAGTAGCTAGAATAATAACAATGCTTAACTTAGTCTGGCAAAAGGTCGCAAACCGAAGGTACTGAGTGATATCCGGTGTTGGAATCTAAGTAAAAGCTAGGGGTTTTGAACACTGGGTTACCAAAAAGAGAAGTCTATTACACTTGAGACATTCGCATGAAACACTTCCTACACTCATTTCCGTCATTTGACCTTTTGCCGTACTAAGCTTAGTAAATAACGATATTTTATCTTGGCTCAAACACCGATCTCTAACATTAATAGCAAATACTTTACCTAACCAACAAAGCAGTCCATGCGTGACTCAATTATAAACAGTAGTAAGATAACCCAAACCGGACCTTAGACACAACAACAATCCGACCATCTATTGAGTCATCTAGTTTTCAACAAATCAATATATCTGTTTATTGTCACTGATATAGTGCATAACATAAGAGACAAGAGAAAGATACACTTTTAAATAAAACCTTTAGAAATGTTACTGTAGAATTGTCTAGCCAGTAATTTCAATTTATAAGCTTTGAAAACGTACTCTTTCCTTTAAACAGCTTTTCTGGTAATAGTGGGGTGGCAACTCTAAATATGATGACAAATGTTCATTCTGCGATGAGAGCACCACATTTTGCAGATGTGTTGATAGCTACATTTGGAACGAAATTGGATATTGGGCCATCACAAAAACTCTCCTGGTGGCCGTGGCAGCCATTTTAGAAAATGTCCACAAGCGGTTGGTCAAACTTTCCTATCCCATTGCAACCACATGCAATAATGGGCATAATCTACATTATCTGTCATAAGTATTTGAACAGACAACCATTTTGCTTCCAATCGCCTGGTTTTGAGAGTTAAAAACAGAAACATTATGCGATCAAAACCAAATGTTTTGCAATCAAAATAACAAGGGATGATTTTAGTTATGTTTTGTGGTTCTGAATGCTAAATATCTTGAAAATGTTTATTTTAGAATTTTGAAAATGTTTATTTTAGAATTAATTTGTTAAATAAAGAAGCAAGTTTTTTGTTTCTATCCTTCTAAAATCTTGTTCAGAACTTTTTAAGGAGATGTGAACACACATTGCTATATGGAAGAGTTACCAAACTAGTAATTTTGATCACCCCACCCTGCTCAAAAAGATCCATAGTGGCCCCTGAAATCACAGGAAATAAAAAGGTGTTTTATGTATAAATCATCATTGATAAAAAAGTATTTCTCATATTTATATGAACAAGCACAACATCTGCTTTTATTTACGAGATTGCAGGGGCCATTATTGATTTTGAGCAGGGGGGGATCAAAATTAACTTACTAGTATGGTAACATTTCCATATAGCTATATTGAGTTCAAATTATTAATCTCAAAACCAGGCGATTAGAATCAAAATGGTTGTCTTCTCAAATACTTATGACAGGTACTGTAGATCATAGTAATCCTGAAAAACAGATGGAGTACTCACCAACAGGTTTAAGGCTTAGATTTGATCTGCTGCCAGCTGAAGGGCTGTCATAGATCAAGTGGTAGAACAGAAGTACGGAAAACCAGGTTTCCCGAGGCAAAAAGGATGCGAGTTCGAGTCTTGCGTGCAGCACAAGTTACCTGCACTAGATGTGCCCACCAAGTCATAGCAGCTGATTTATACATGCTGCAGTATCGGGCACAGATATAGAAGGTTTGGAGTTTGACGAATGGTGCTCAAAGAGTGGAGTGAGCTGCCCTCCATTTTAGTACTGGGCAACAGTATCGGCATGTCTGCTCACTGGATGGGGTAGTAAATCTTACAGACAACACTAGTGCTCCCGGGGATTGATGGTAGCTGTCCCTGGGGCTGCACCATTGATTAAGGACATTAAAGATGCACACCAGCTCATAGGAAGATGAGGTGCTCCGTCATGACCAGACAGCAAGTGTGCAGAAATACTTTAGGAAAGATGCCTGCTCACTCGTTAATGCAATGGAAGAACTGGGCAACCCATTCGAAGAGGAGAGCGAAGACCTGCTTGTCATCGAGACAAAGAGATTGGGGATCCATCGGCAGTGGAGACTGTTAAGAAGGCACGGAAAATTAGCCAACAACAGTTCCAAGCTTTCATTAATTGAATAATTTACCGAAACCGGTTGACATGGTTTGTTTGGTCAACGACAAATCGGCAAGTAAGGGAAAGAAGCAACTGACATCAATGAAAAATGATATCGAATTATTATCACAACTCTACATTAGCTATCAAACGAGAGATGAAAACCTGGAGTTCTTTCAACATGAGAACCAGGCATGGCCACCAGCACTCCAATGGAGCGGGATTACAACTTGGGACCAAGATTGATCTTCTGACATGCGTGGAGGACTTGTCTTCAGCCCGGACTAAGGTTCTTGATGCTACCTGTGTAGTTTTGGATGGAGCTGCCATCATTCAGATGGTGCAGCCAGCCGGTCATTTGATGAATATGATCAGCAGGTATTCATCCCATACATCCCTCCTCCGCTACGCAGTGTGACACGTGTAGACCTCGTTTGGAATACTTACAAGGATGACTCCCTAAAGGCACAGCAAGAGCCAAGTGTGGAAACAGTGTAAGGATGCGTGTGGTTGGGAAAGCAGCCATACCAGAAAACTGGCAGAACATTCTGCGGGTTGACAGCAGAACTATTCAGTTTCCTGTCCAAGGTCCACTTTCAGGCGTTCTGTGAGGAAGACAAGGTAATTGTCCTCAATGATGGGAAGGAGGTGCTCAGCTACCTGGCAGCCCGCCGAATATAGCTGCGTGCCTCGAACCAAAAATGCCATGTGCGCTTCCAATATTCCAATGTTCCAGGCTGCGACACTGTATCTAGATTTCCTGTAAACATGTGCAGTGAATATATTGAAGCCATTAACTATGCTACTTAATTTAGTTGAAAAGACCAGTGTAATTGCTGTATATTATTTGAGCTATTCTATGAACACATCTTGATCATGTTAATTGTTCATCACGGAAGGACAGCTGACATGAACCATGGCATGACTAATGTTTGAGTAAATGAGAGATCTTACAGTCAACTGGCACATTTTCCCCCACATAATCTGCTTCTGAGGTGCAGTCTTATTGCACCTGCAGGTCTTTCTGCAACTATTCTTGCAGACACAAGAGATCAGCTTCAGGATTTCGATGTGTGTAGCAACGGTGCAGTGGTACTCATACATTCCTTCTGTATTCTTCCACTCTTAGTCACTTGGTGATGGCAGCACAGAGTCTGGGACCAGTGTCTTCTCCCGGGTGTGAGCACCCTGGTAGACTGCTATCTTAACGTACTCCACCAGAGCAGCTCATGTAGGCGGGATTTGCTGCAAACAATTTTATCCCTGGACAGAGCTTCCTTATTGCATTGCCCACCTTGATGAAGGTGCTGGTTCTATCAAAGAGGAGTATGGCAGACCTCTCAATAATGTTGATTGCATTCTCTGGAACCTCCTTTAGTCTATTTGCCAGCATCAGGAGTATGTTAATACGTAACTGTACTCGCTACTGCTACGGCTTTAAAATGTCATCACTGTCAAATGTAGAGACAATCTCACCATTTTGTTTTTCACTTTAACTTGTATGTAAACAGGTCTGGTTAGTCCCTCAATAGAAACTGTCACGTGACCAACGTCTTTCGGCGTCCTACCGTGTAGGGGCTGATCAATTACAAAATTGGAAAATATATAAGTTACTTCTCTTACCTTTTATTGGGCAGTGATTACTAATAAAAGTTCAAATTTTCCTAAAAAACGCGTGAAAGCTGCCGGACACAAACTAAGGGACCGATTTAGCATACACTTACATTCCAAATTGAACACCCCATTAAAAAACCTATTTTGCGGGTGAATTTAAAAAAGAAAAATGTTTTTTCTAGACATAAGAATAAGTAAATGTTGTAATTTCAGCCGTCTAGCTGCATCGGTGCGGCCTGTACGCGCGATACATAGCCAGCCAACCAGACCAACTTGAAAACTGAATAAACCCACGTTGATAGATTTGGTCGACGATTTCTAATATGTGCGGTGCTGAAAACATGGAATAGCAGCTTGGGGTGGCCAATATTTTCCATTTTGAAAAAGTAACTGCCATGTCATCAGAATGCCAATCTGCAATGGTCCAATATCCAGATTTCTTCTAAATATGTTAAGCTATATATCCTTTATAGCTGAGGACCATAGACTAGACCAACTACAATTGGAATTGGACAACATCGATTGGCGCATCGTAGGTATAAGTGAAACACACAGAAAATAAGAAAACCTTCTAAAGCTTAGGGTAAGTAACCACCTATTCTAGTATAAAAGGGAGAGAGGACAAACAGTTCAGTGGAATAGGATTATTAGTTAATAACAACATCGCTGGCAACGTAATAACCTTTGACAGTATATCAGTCATAATCGTTTGGATAACAGTTGGATTAAGCAAAATATACACGCTAAAGGTAATCCAGGTTTACGCGCCTACTTCGAAAAGTTCTGACCAAGACATAAAGGAGTTTTATGACGATATCGGTAAGATAATGGACAGAGAGAAGACTAACTACAACATACTCATGGGTGACTTCAACGCTAGGGTAGGTCAAGGAAAAGCTGGCGAGTCAAGTGTAGGAAAATACGGACTAAAAACGAAATCGACTTCATACTAACTAACAAGATCGATAACATTAAAGACGTTACCGTTATAAATAAGGTAGACATAGGAAGCGACCACAGAATAGTAGCGTGCAGAACTAAATATAGCTTTAAAACTGAAAGGAATAAGATGATTCTCAAGAAGAAGAGATGCCCCAATAAGATAGAGATAGGGAACATTAACAACTTCAGAGTAGCGATAGAGAACAGATTCCAGGCCTTATGGAATACCGACAGTGACATAAGAAAAGAGTGATAGTCTGACAAATTAAAGACGCAGCAGAGATGGTAGACAATTCAAACGAAGACATTAAAGCAGGGAAATACTCTAAAGCAACATTAAAACTAATCCAACATAGAAGAAATATGGCGATAGAAACTAAAGAAGACGAAAACAAGAAAGCAAAACTTAAATTGATAAACAAAAGAACGAGAATAGAAAAAAAAGAAGAAAAACACGATAATGATAGTAGTGGCTATCAGAAAGGGAAAGAGTTTAAAACACGCCCGATCCGCAGACCATACCGGCAAACAACAGATGCTTTCACTAAAGGATAAACATGGCAAAATTATCAAAAATAGGGATAACTTGACAAAAGTAACAGAAGAATACTATGAAAATGTATACGCCTCAAAATTAAACTTACCACAAACAAATAAACCTATGGATATTAGCAATATCCCAGACATAACAGTAGAAGAAGTAGTATCAGCACTACGAAATATGAAACTCGGTAAAGCCCCAGGCGAGGATGGCACAACAGCAGACCTCCTAGTCGATGCAGGAGAAATATTGCACACGGGATTAGCACAGCTATTCACGCAATGTATAACAGAAAAAAAGTCCCTAAGAACTTTTGCCTAGGAATAGTAATCCTACTCAACAAGAAAGGAGATAAGCACGACCTCGGCAACTACTGCCCGATTACACTACTACCAAACATATATAAACTATTCACTAAGATACTCACAAACAGATTAACAGGAACTCTAGATGAAAACAAACCACGCGAGCAGGCAGGCTCCAGAAGCGGCTACTCGACAATAGATCACCTACATGCAATAAACCAACTAATCGAAACATCCTTAGAATACAACAAAACAGACTGTTTGGCCTTTGTAGATTATGAGAAAGCATTTGACTCAGTAGAACACACGGCAATTTTCAACGCAATGCGTGAACAAGTCGTAAACGAAAACTACATACAAATTATCCAAAACATTGCAAAAATGGCACAGCAATAATTAGTCTACATACAGATACAAACAAGATACAGATAGCAAAAGGAGTAAGACAAGGGGATACAATATCACCTAAACTATTCACAGTGAGCCTTGAGAGCATCTTTCGGAAAACCGGGAGGGAATGGGAATAAACATAGATGGAGAATACTTAAGCAACTTAAGATTTGCCGATGACATTTCTATGACGTCGGAAGCATCCGAAGAATTACAAAAATGATAACCGACCTAAATAGGGAAAGTAAAAACGTAGGCTTAAAGATGAACGGAACAAAGACAAAAAGGTCATAAAGATAGAAGGTGAGATCTAGAAGTGATCGATGAATACATCTACCTAGGTCAGGTAATACAGCTAGAGAAAGACCATGACTGCGAAATAAAACGACGCATAACGATAGGTTGGAAAGCATTTGGTATGAATAGAGACATTCTGAAGAGCACCTTGCCAATGTATCTAAAGCGTAAAGTATACAACGGCTGCATAATACCAGCCATGCGATATAGATGCGAAACATGGAAATTAACCAAACGAGCTGAAAACCAGCTCAGAATAGCACAGAGTGCCATGGAAAGAGCAATGCTAGGGATAACTCTAAGAGATAGAAAAAAATCAACATGGATCAGAGAGAGGACTAGAGTGTAAGATATTATACAACTAATTAAGCAGCAAAAGTGGAGATGGGCTGGCCACCTAGCAAAAAGACTAACCGATTGGTGCCCATGGGACAGTAAACGGAGTAGAAAAAGACCAGATACAAGATGGAGGGGCGAGACAGAAAGGTTTGCTGGTAAGACTTGGCAGGGGTTAGCACAAGATAGGTCTTCATGGAAGGATATGGGAAAGGCCTTTGTCCAACAGTGTACTTATAATGGGTGATGCTGATGCTGCTGCTGATGCTGATGATGATGATATATCCTTTATCATATAATTAAGTTTATATACTTCTCATCTTATTTTGTGGGTAAAGCTGTCTTGCTTGTTTATCGGTCCGTGAATGTACGTTTATGAATGGTTCTTGTCTCCATACTTGACTAGCTTCAATAAATCGAAACATTAACGAAAAAAGAAAACGACGTAAGTCTAATTCCAATCTTTTCTTTCATGGTTAGTTTGTTTTTATTCATGTATTTACTTATTCACTTATTTTTTGTATCGGACGCTGGAATACTTACCCAACATATATCATAGTTCCATAGTTATAATACGTATTTGCCCCCAGCAATAGCTTTATCAGTTCCTTGAGGAGGCCGCTCTGACATGACTTATGTCGCTAGTCCTACAGAAAAAAGTAATAAAACCTGTTTAACATTTTGAATCCTGTAAGACGGGAACATAGCTAACTTCTTCTTGCATCCCAAAAATATTAAACATGAAAAGAAAATAATGTTAAGTGAATACACACGGACATTAATAAAACATATCTCCACATGCCTTATTTACAGTGTCAACATTTAGCCTTAAGGAGCAGGCACAGACCAGGTTTAAATTATCGACTTTCATGGGAACTGATTACCTTTTCAGCATATTGAAGCCAATATTCCTACCTATTCAAGTAACTAGAGTGTTAATGCCTGTAAAATCAAACATAGCCTTTTAATATAAAACTCAAGCGGATGTTTGCTGGTAGGCTGCTGCGTATACCTTTCCGTGTCTTCGATTTGACAAAAGCTCACGAAGACCGATTGCAGAGAACATCGTGAAAAGCTCACTCATATGTGTAAGTTTCTGTTGACAGAGGAACTATTGAGATTTGTAATGAGGCTCCGATAACTCATGGTGACAGCAGGAATCTATATAAATGAAACTATGATCCGTGATTGTAATAATATGAATGGAAATAATATATTAATAACATTTGTGCTAAATGCATTACTCCGAGGATGCATCAATAAGTCTGCAGCCTGACAGTTGAATTTTTTTTAGTTGAATTTTTATCTTACATTTTCACTGTATACTGTTTGATTTATGCTATTATAATGACATTAATGACACTGAATTAAGTGCTTGGATAAGGTAGGAGAGTATGTTGAAAAACAAATATTTGTAGTATAAAATAATGCTCTTCCATCATTAGGTAACGGACTTATTGACACACCTACGTAATTATATTTTGTTTACAATTATTGTGTGCTACTACTACATTTTCTTAACTGAAATGATTATGATGGTAATGTTATTTTAATTTCCTGTATACTTATATAAATATAATTGGTTTTAATTATCTTTACATAATAATAACAATTAGGAATGGATACTAGAGTCAAACTCTATTAGAAAACAAATGTCACCGAATTAATGCAATATAATGACATCATTACAATTTAACTTTATTAATGAAGAAAGATTGAGGACAATTAAATAAAACGAAAGCATAACTATTAAGTTATGCAAATTTCAATTATTCACATAATCAAGCGTAAACACTAAAAATCGGATAAGAACAAGATGTATCAATGTAAATTACTTTTAAAATAAATCAGTGAATATTTCGTGCATATTTGTCTGGATTTTCCACCAATTTTACAAATAAGATTTTTATGTGCGTTTTCTTGTGTATGTCTAAAAGCTGTTGAAAGATACGCGACATTTTCAGATAAGTAAGAGTGAAACGCAGATGCTTCATTTCACACCGACATCTTTTTTAGTCTGGGTGTATTAATTTGTCACATATCCTTTTAGCGTCGATCTTAGTAAAGATTAGTTTGTTTTGAATTATTTCAATCCCAGAAGTAATATTAATAATAGCGTTTGCCAATTGAAAAACATTTTTGAAGATACCTTTTCATGAAAGCAATCAACAAATCCAGAAATTATGAAGTTAATTAACGCGGTAATTGTTCCTTTGGCTTGCCCTCAATAAACCTTTGGTTGGTGTTTCTTACCAATGGAGCTAGATGGCTGAACATTAATGATTTATTCCTTAGTATGTCTAGAAAAAAAAAAATTTTAAATAGGTTTTTAGTGGGTGGGGGCGGTAAATTTGCAATATAAGTTTATGTTAAATGGGTATATTAGTTCATCTCCGGTAGTGTTTACGCTTGCTTTATTTACAATTCTGACTTTTTTAGTGATTAGGCCCAACAAAAGACGAGAGAAGTAACTTATTAATTGATCACCCCTTTTCCCCAATTGATTAGCCCAACGCTCAAATACGTTGGTCACGTGACGGTTTCTATTGAGTGACTGACCATACCTATTATTGATATTCACTAAACTTATCTTAATACGGCACACTGCCAAGCGAGGAAAAGTGGGATAGGAATATTGTATTGCATCAATCCTCTACGAGGTGAGGGCTTGACAGCCTTGAAAATCAGTTTGTTATTCATTGAGGACTGTATACTAACTTGCTAACCATTGCCCAACAGCAAGGCAACTAAGCATGCATGACATTTATATTTACTAAGCTTAGCTTAGTATAGCACAATGCAACAAGGGTAGGGAACACACGGAGAGTAAACTCATTCAAATAGTAATAGTTTGTAGACTAGCTTGCTAATTATTTCTCTAGGCAAGGCGTCCTAATACATAACTATTATATTTACTAAGCTGAAGTTAGAAGAGTTTATGGCCGAGGATTGCACTTACTACAATAGTAATGGACTACATGACTAGCTATCTAGATATTGCTCTACGGTGAGGCGATCAAACGGAAACATCTGTGAGATTTAAAATAAGACTTTTGTACTTTTCTGGTGCAAATTGATCTCAATTATATAATTCGACGGTTATATCTGGAACATCATGTAGACATCGAGTCCAATGCACGAATAGATAAATCTATCAGAAATGAGTTTTGCAGTTTAACTTGCTGTTAAGAATAAATGTTCGAAACTTAAATGAACAGAAATCTTCAAAGCTTCACATTATCATTAAATGTACCTGCAAAGATAAATAGTCCGGGGCCAGAGGTCCTACCGTGCAGCCACCCCCATGACCCTACATTTAGAGTACCAAAATGGTCCTTAGGGTGTCCTCTTTTAGAAAAAGAGATATTCCCAAGAAAAACATAACATAAAATGGCCGCCAGCACACAACAAATCTAAAGAAAGTTCATATATCGGTATAGGTATTTCAGGATTTTACAAGGAAATTTCAAGCATATTTTATGGGCCAAATCTCATGATAAAGCGTTTTAAAGTAGTCCGATATGTCAACTGGGAGACGAGATATGTGCAAAAGAGGTAGTTCTTCCAACGTTTTTTCTTGGGAACATCTTTTTCTGAAAGAGGACATCCTAGGGAACATTTTGGTTTTTGGGAACATTTGTGTGTGTGTACTCCTATGACGATAATCGCAAATCTTGTGCTAACCTCAGCCACGTGTTACAGGCAAACCCTTCTATCTCATCTCTCCATCGTGTGTCTGTTTTTTTCCTACTGCGTTTACTTTCCCATGGGCGCCAATCAGTTAATCTTATGCCTCATCTATTGTCATCTATTCTTGCTAAGTGACCGGCCATCTCCATTTTGTCTGCCTAATTATGTGCATAATATCCTTCATTCTAGTCCTCCCTCTGATCCATATTGATCTTTTTCTATCTGTTAGAGCTATTCCTAGAATTGCTCTTTCCAGGGCTCTCTGTTTTCTGTTCATTTTATTAATTCAAAAAGTCATAGCTGTTGTATAGTTTACGCTTTAAGCACATTGACAAAGTGCTTTTAAATGTCTATATCAATACCGAATGCTTTCCAACCTATCGTTATGCGTCGTTGTATTTCGCTGTCATGTTATTTCACTAACTGTATTACCTGTCCCAGGTAGATGTATTCACCAACCTCTTCTAGAGCCTCTCTATCTATCTTTATGACTTTTGGGGGACTTTATCGTTGAACATTACATGTGTCTTTGTTCTGTTCATCTTTAAGCCTAATCGGCAAATCTTAAGTGGTTTAAGTATCCATCTATGTTTATTCCCATTCCCTCCCAATCAGTTTTCCGAAAAATGCTTTCAGGGCTCGCTGTAAATAGTTTAGGTGATAGTGTACACCTTTTTTACTCCTTTTGTTGTTTGTATCTTCATGTAGTCTGATTATTGAAGTGCCATTATCGTATATATTTTGGAGGATTTTTCTCGTTAACCCCTTGTTCTCGCATTGAGGTGAAGACTGCAGTCTGTTCTACTGGGTCAAATGCATTCTCATAATCTACAAATGCCTTTATCCTAAGGACTTGTGCTATCATTTATATTGAAATATGCAGCTATAAATAATAAAACTGTACACAATCGGTGAAACATATTTCATATGCGAGATAAAATAGTGTTGCTTGTGTCAATCAA
>VCCN01002048.1:8332796-8344835 GCA_006491835.1 Architeuthis dux
CCCCCCCCACACACACGCACATGTCAACTCATGACAATCTTTTTTCAAAATGTTATCTATTTAAAAGTTGGCTATTTGTGAAATATGTAGCCCACCAAAATGTCATCAGTCTGGTTTAACATTTGATAACAACATGTAGTGATTCAATTATAATCCACGTAACATTCTTTGAAAATAGATTTTATTTGACATGTTATTTTAAAAATAAAACTACCTTAAATTTATTTCGTTGTTGTCTAGACACAATTCACTCGAAAAATATGTTGGTTTTAGGAGCTTGTACTGCATGATTTTCAATTTAATCTTCTCAAACGTCAATCATAGAAATGCATGTCTTCTTCTCGTGGTAATACTTATTGTTTGCTTTACTCTTTACAGTGAGTAGCAAGTGATTTACTAAAAGGTGATCAGTTTATTTCTTACATCACAAATACACATTTTCTAGATTCATTTAAAAATAGCTATGGGAACCATTTCATGCCATCTGTTATGTTTAGGTTAAGAAGTTTTGAGAAAGATTAATCATATTTCGTTTTTCTTGTTGAAACATGTTTCCAGTGCAAATTAAGTGAAAGGATTTTAAGGACATTGTGTTGAATGGTAACTGCCAAACTATTTCTGCATTCTGCTTCAGCGTTTTTACCGCTGCAACAAAGTCCATGTGGATCGATTGTCGTAGACGTCGACGCCATACTTGCAGGCTTTTGCTTCCTGGGCCATAAAAACACCGGCACCGAATTGTATTACCCATAGTTATTTCTTTGCGTTTTCCACACCGCATTTCATGCTAATGGAACCTACAAATGTCGAATAACAATAAAAGATATCTGGATCATGCAGAATCGCCACAATTGTTCCAGGTTTCCTAAAACGGTTTTCTGTTAGCGGTTGATTTGAGATGTCATCGAATTGAAAAGAGAGTAACCTTGCTTCCTTGTGGACTTTATTGCAAGCGAGTTCTAACTTTCTAATAAGAAAAAAAGATGATAAAAAACAATAACAATCGAACAGTGCTCCCCAATAGTTTATTTCTCATGATTTTACGTGATTTTTCCTCAGTTATTTTTCTTCAACTTAGCTGTTGGTATGAAATGTGCAATCACTGATTAGAGCACCCGGTTGGAAATCCAGACATTTCTAAGTAGTAAGCATGTAATCAATTATTCCACATATTATTAAGATCTGTGATATGGACGAGGTTAAAATAATCGCTGCTGTTATAAAAAAGCTCTTTCCTAGAGTGAAATTTATATAAACTATTCGAGTCATCTTCTTCTAGGTGTATCTATTATGCAATAAGGCGACATAAGATGAATATTTTAATAATTAGATAAACAGAATATTTCTTTAAAAAATATCTAAAATAAACAAGTTTTTAAAAGCAGAAAAATGCACACATATTTTGCAATCGGAATCTCCTAGCATTCACAGATCTCTTAGCATTCACTCAACTATATTAAACAAAAACCAGCTGTGACACTCTTCTTATAACTAATGTATGCGATGAAATAACATTTGTTCTTGGCATTTTTTTAAAGCCATCTAATCACATTTTCTATGTTTTGACATCTAGACATCACCACTGAGAAATGTGACATATTCACAATGTCATGTGTCCAATACTCGCAAAGTATTATGAAATTAAAGTATTTCTTAAGGAATTATGGATTATTCATCTAAAGGGAGTAAATTGAAAAAAAAAATTATAATTAAGTTTTGAGAATAGAACATTCATCGGGATATTTCGTTGGGTTATAATAATAAATAATCTTTCATTTCACAACAAAAACAATCCCTTTTGGCCATTAATGAAATTAGAGAGAACAGTTTCCAATGCATTTAAGGTAATACTAAAAACATTATCATTTAAAATGCCACATTAGATTATTATTGAGTCTAGCTTCATTGAGAAAGAAAAATTAGTTGTTTTCATCATCGTTTATAATTCGGTAACGCATCTCTTGATAACAATTATCTAAAAGTTATAACACTTAGCCTTCGTGTTAAAGTTGTAAACAATACTGGTATCTGTCAAGCGTGACAATAGGTGTAACCACTGTTTAAAACTGTTTAAAACATTATCCTCTATGCTGATGTTGTAAATCATATTGGTTCTTGACACGTGCGGCAATGGGTGTAACAACATGTTACAATTATTACTGCCTGGGTGATAGTTAATGGGACACGGGTTTCACCATGTGGTCATTCATCCACTCTTTCCCCCGTCAACGATCGTGGCATGCTAGAAATAAGACATGTTTAATATATCTAGGGATGTGGCAGAGCACAGGAGTGTGGATTCATACCTTATTCATGCGTGAATATAAACAGCCACAGTCGAAAATTGGACTCGGTTTGGTAATTTCAGTTTTTGTGCTGTAACCCTAATTTGTACACTCAGAAATGTAAATGATAAAAATAAATGGATGTACCGTTCAATCCTTTGAGGTAGTCTTCTGAATGTTATTAAATGGATAAGATCCTATTTCACGAGTATCGAAATCATTAATGATGATGATGATCATCAACAGCAGCATCATCATCATCAGCCGTTATAAGTCCACTGCTGGACAAAGGCCTTTCCCATCTTCTTCCATGACGACCTATCTTGTGCTAACCTCTGCCAAGTCTCACCGGCAAACATTTCTATCTCGTCCCTCCATCTTGTGTCTTGGTCCTACGTCGCTTACTGTCGCATGGGCACCAATCGGTTAGTCTTTCCCCCCATCTATGGCATCTCTTCTTGCTAGGTGGACAGCCCATCTCCATTTTTGGTGCTTAATTAGTTGTATACTATCTTCCACTCTAGTCCTCTCTCTGACCCATGTTGAACTTTTTCTATCTCTTATAGATATCCCTAGCATTGGTCTTTCCATGGCTCTATATGCTATTTTGAATCGGTTTTCATCTCGTTTGGTTAATTTCCATGTTTTGCATCCATAAGTCATGGCTTGTATTATGCAGCCGTTTTATACTTTACGAATTAGCCATATTGGCAAGGTGCACTTTAAAATTCATACCGAATGCTTTCCAATGCTTTTTCGCAGTCATGGTCTTTCTCTAACTTTATTACCTGTCCTAGGTAGATGTATTACCTCTCCTAGGTAGATGTATTCCCCAACCTCTTCTAGAATCTCACTTTCTATCTTATGACCATTATCGTTGAACATTACTTTTGTCTTTGTTCTGTTCATCTTTAAGCCTACCTTTTTACTTTCCCTATTTAGATCGGTTGACATGTTTTGGAATTCGTCGGATGCTTCCGACGTCATAGAAATGTCATTGGCAAATCTTAAGTTGCTTAAGTATTCCCCATCTATGTGTATTCCCATTCCCTCCCAATCAGTTTTCCGAAAGATGCTTTCGAGGCTCGCTGTGAATAGTTTAGGTGATATTGTATCCCCTTGTCTTACTTCCTTTGCTATCTTTATCTTGTTTGTATCTTTATGTCATCTAACTATTGCAGTGCCATTTTCGTATATGTTTGGGATAATTTGTATGTAATTCCTGTTAACGCCTTGTTCACGCATTGCATTGAAGACTGCCGTGTGTCCTATTGAATCGAATGCTTTCTCATAGTCTACAAAAGCCAAACAGAGTGGTTTGTTGTATACTAGGGACGTTTCGATTAGTTGATTTATTGCATGTATGTGATCTATTGTTGAGTAGCTGCTTCTGAAGCATGATGCTCGCGTGGTTGATTATCGTCTAGAGTGCATGTTAGTCTGCTTTATTTTTTGTGAACAGTTTATATATTTTAGGTAATAGTGTGATAGGGCGGTAGTTAGCAAGGTCGTGCTTATATTTTTTTTCTAGTGGAATAAGATTACTATTCCTAGACATAAGTCTTTGGGAACATTGCTCTCGCTTACGCATTGTGATAGTCCTTTGTGCAACGTCTCTCCTGTATCTTCTAGAAGGTCGATCGTTATGCCATCCTCCCCTGGGGCTTTACCGAGTTTCATATTTCTTAATGTGGACACTACTTCGTCAATTGTTATGTCTGGGATATCACTAGTATCTCTAGGATTATTCATCTGTGGTATTTCTATTTTTGGTTTTAAACTCTTCCCGTTTCTGATAGCCTCTACTACCCTTTTCGTGTTTTTCTTTCTTTTTTTCTTTTCTCGTTCTTTTATTGATTAATTTCTTGAGTTCTCCTTTTTTGTTTTCGTCCTCTTTAGTTTCTATCTTCATATTTCTTCTCTATTTGATTATTGATTCAATGTTGCTTTAGAGTATTTATCTGTATTATTGTTTACATTTGTATCGCCTACCATATCAGCTGCTTCCTTAATTATATTTGTCAGTTTGTACTCCTTCGGAACCAATAATTCCATGTTAATTATTTATAAAACAAAATGTATAGCGAGGGAAAAAAGCCCCCGCACACCTCCTATATAATAAGATAGTGGCACCACGGAAACATTCTTTTTCGTATCGGCTGACGACATTTGATGATATGCTGAACAGATATAGTCCGATTTTCGCCCCATCAAACAACAAATCCTAATGATGTCCTTTCAAGCCAACCAACGTACAGTTGGAGGGGGCAGGATCTCTCTGCTACCCTGCACGTCGCCAGGTAGCGGATGGGGAAAGCTCCATAGATATATGGGGTACGTCTAAGATGGCGTGGACCATAGAGATCCCCTGTAGATATATGGGAATCCACTGAATATACCGAATAAGGTGGTACCAACCTGAATGCTCACCTGAATACTGGCAACGGGTAAGCCAGCTTAGCCACCACATTCCCAAATCCAATATGACAACACAACCATACAAATATCGTAGCGTCTAACAAAGGTCCAACCGCATTGCTTCGTGTGCCTGCGGACAATGTGCCCTCGAATGAAAGCAGACACTGTCCAAGAAAGACACACTCTTGAACATTAAATAAATTAAACAACATGAAGATCTACACTTACAATGTTCGTGGCATAGCTGATGACCATAGAATAGACCAACTGCAAATGGAATTGGACAACATCGACTGGCACATCGTAAGTATAAGTGAAACCCACAGAAAAGGGGAAAACCGTCTGAAGCTTAAGGTAAGTAATCAGCTATTCTATTGCAAAGGGACAGAGGATAAAAGATTCAGTGGCGTATGATTCTTAGTCAATACTGACATAGCAGGCAACGTTCTAGGTTTTGACAGTATATCAGACAGAATAGCCTGCATAACGGTTATATTAAGCAAAATATACACACTAAAGGTAATCCAGGTCTACGCGCCTACTTTGACAAGTTCTGACCAAGAGATTGAAGAGTTTTCTGACGACATCAGTAAGAAGACTAACTACACAATACTCATGGGAGACCTTAATGCTAAGGTTGGTGAATCCAGTGTAGGAGAATCCAGAGAAATGAGAGAGGTGACCTGCTAGTAGATTACTCAGAGAGATACTGTTTACAGATAACTAATACATTCTTTCAAAAACGTGAAAGTCTAAAGTGGACTTGGAAAAGCCCACATGGCACAACAAAAAACGAAATCGACTTAATACTAACTGACAAGATAAACAGAATTAAATACATTACCGCTATAAACAAAGTAGACATAGGAAGTGATCATAGCATGGTAGCGTGCATAACTAAATTTAACTTTAAAACTGAAAGGAATAAAATTATTATAAGAAGAGATGCCAAAATAAGATAGGGATAGAGAACATTAGCAACTTCAGGGTAGTGATAGAGAACAGATTTCAGACACTGTGGAATAGCAACAATGACATAGAGGAAAAGAGTAATATCCTGACAAATATAATTAATTAGACATATAAGTACATTAATATAGAGAAAGAGAGTGAGATAAAGTATATAGCTAAACAAGAATAGTTTGAAAAAACAAACATACACAAGGAAATACAATCAAGAGTAATTTCGAAATACGGTTATCAGCTATTAGAATATACATCTTCAGACAAAACACACGATGCTAATTGGTGATGCTGAATAGCATTGGAACTGTAGAAACGCGTCCAATATCACAAACAATGAGATTTACATTTAAATATGTAGTATATTATATACTGTACATATGGTTTACGAAAATCATGTGGCATACATGAGTCTGGCTTTAGCGAAAGTGGGATATAATAATATCTTTGAATTTACACTAGTAAATACTTCTAATAGTTCATAAAAGTACATTTCTGCGAGAAGTCGTTTTGCAAGAAAAGCATAAAGAAAGAAGGTGAACGAATGTTAAATAGGTAGAGATAAACAGAAAGAGAGATGGGAAAGAAAAAGTCATTAATCAGAAATATAAAACTATAATTATTTATTCATGTTAAATGTGTTTCTGAATATTTATTCATTCATTCATCTTTATTTTTTGGAAAGTATCTACTTGTGTGTATATATATTTTGCGTATATACGTATAATATATACACTTATTAAAGTTCTATATAATGTAATGTACATCAGCGCACACGCTATATAGTTATTTATTGAATGCAGAATTCCACATTCATGGCTACGTAGTGATGGTTGATCTAAATTAACGAACTGATCTACTCAAGAGGTTTGATAATGATTATACTAGGGTATGCGTCTCGACAAACGATATAGTTATAGGGATGTTCTTGTTTCCTTTCGTAAATGGAAAATGAATAAATATTCAGTGTTCTTACAGAACGTCTACAATATTATCGAGTACCTTTCATTGTAAACAAACCCATTGAAATTATATCCGAAGAATTGTAAAAAGAACGGTTATTCGTCGTGGCAAAAGTGAAAATAAACTTGCTATAATTAAACCCGGGGCAATCATGGCTTTCACTGCTTTCATCACCCTTTACGAATTGTTTGCTGACTGAGTCGGTAGAACAAAGACAAATACATTTCTTGCGGTATGTTTCGTCTGTCATTGCTAAGTGCTTAAATATTAAAAAGAAAATTGCAAAGCCATCGCTTGCTTTAAAAAAAAGAGGAGACGGAGTATTTTCTTTCTGTCCAAATGAGTGCGATACATTCTACATTAGGATTGGCATAGATCTGATCTGTTCAGAAAAAAATAACAAATACATTTTCTAAACATTGAAGAATGAGAGTCATTTCCATATTTTAAGGTACATTTCAATGTGGACATCGGGCTGAAATAGCTGTTAACCCTTTGGACAGAAATATAGTATTCACTCACGTATTGCTATATACAAATGAATACAAAATAATGTTTCAGAGCTCTTATCAATATATTCATGATAGCATTTTCTACGCCATACGGTGACTCTGTGTAGATAGCATTATTTTCTCTGTTACACTATATAATACATTTTTTTCTATTGTTTGTATGGGCTGGGAGTGGTGGAACCAGTCAAAAGAATCGTGATGCGCACATTCAGACGTGGATAGTAAATCCTCTTAGTGTCTTTGCAGTCTCGGGGAAAAGATAAAAGCAATGTGTGGGTTCTTCCTTTAACGTTCACGCCATAAAGTGCAGATCGATTGAGCTGTTCTTGCCCGGTAATTTGCGACCATTTGTGGCGCAGTTCAAGCACAAGCCATAAAATATGGCACACCTTTCATTGGGACGATCGATCATCCGGGTATTACGGTCAGATGATTGAAAAACAGGAAGTCCATACAGTCAACTACAAGCTTGTACAATGTATGTATGTATATATGTGTATATGTTTGCGTGTTGTGTGTTTGTGTGCGACTGTATATTTATTGTGTACAGCAGTTAGAGTAAGTGAACAATTCTCATATGAAATAGGATAACATATTCGTATGGAAATATAATTTCATATATATATATATATATACTTTTTCGGGGATTTAAAAACAAAACAATCATTTTACCATGGTATATATACACACACGTGCATATACACATAGAACATTATAGATTATACATAAACTGAAGCGCCAGAAAATTAGAGACAACGGTACAATGGATGGTTTCCCTCCCCCATACACTTGTAGAAATGGATTCAACCGGATGACGTATGTGTGGCATAATAATGAAGATTTACTGTAGCGGTGGCAGTGTACTAATCGGACACAGACAGGCTTTACTGCCACTTAACTGCAAAATGATTGTTGAAGTCAGAAATATGGGTCACTCTATCTCCGAAGTGGCAACTTCTCTAGGTTTTTTGGGGGGCAACATTGGTAAGGACTATACAGAAATATGTGAATTCCGGACAGAACTGCAGACGCCCGCACGGGATGCAAAAACGGGGCCGCAGTGTCTGACAGGAATGGTAACCACCCGACAAATGGAAATATTCCATCAAATCACATCTCAATTCAACGCCGGTGCCGCTCATTCCATCAGTCAACGCACTGTACAGTGTACACTGCAATCCATGCAATTACGTAGTCGGCGACCAAAAAGGGTGCCGTTATTGAAACAGCGGCATATCATACTACGCCTCATCTGGGCCAGAGAACATTCCTATTGGACCTTAGAAACTGGCGCTGGTGGTGGCTGTGCTATGATGGGGGGGTGTTATGTTAGAGTCCGCCAGGACCACTAGTGAAACTGGAGAATGTCTTGACAGTTGTGACACACGGATGTTATTGAGGATCATTAGCACACCTTCATGCTCGCTATGTTTCCTGGTGGTGATGGTTTGGTCCCGGAAGACGACGCAATCTTTCATCGTGCGTGGGTGACACGAAACTGGTTTCCGGAACTCTCGGCTGACTTCCAGGTACTTCATTGGCCATGTACACGCCAGATTTAAATCCCATTTAGCATGCAGTAGACATGTTGCTGACCTAACTATTTCCCCGCAGCCACACCCAACAGATACAACTCACCTATGGACAGCACTGGAACGAGCCTGGATAGATATACCTACGCAACGATACCGTATCTTGTAGACTCCATGCTACGTTGCGTATCCGCCTTTATTTATGCGAATTGAGCAACTATACACTATTAGGTAGCTGTCTCCAATTTGTTCGTACTTCAGTTTATATTTGTTTGTGTATGCGTGCGTTTGCACACATTAGTTCATGTGCCCCTGCTAATGCAGATATGAATGGTTATACAAAACATTGCCGCACAAAATCGAATACTTATTTGTTAGGTCAATAAACACACATAATCATATATACATATATAACAATACGTGTGTGCATATGTGAACAACTATTGATAGCGTATCCTCAGAACATGCATCTAGCTGTGTGAATGTGAGTATATATGATAATCCATGTTCAGCATATGAACCTCTAAATACGCATCGTCATGCATAATCGAGTCTATGTAAATATGGGTTTATATTTGCGCATATAAGCCTATTATCCGACTATTTTCAGCTAATGAACAGGATCCTAAAATGATCAGCATTGAATGAAAGCGGTGCTTAATCGCAATCAATGGAAAATAAACAAAAACTCCTTTAAACTTATTAATACAGTTTGTATGTGAAACAAACTAAAACATAATGAAAATAGAAGCCATACAAAACTTAAATGCACTTTTTAAATAAAACTAAAGATAATGAACCAAATCAACTGAAAACGACGCAAGCAATAAATGTGCTGATCATAATGTTGTGTACACAAAATATAAAAAATAAACTTTAATAATTCAAAGGGAAAATCCTGCGCTTTCAAACGGAACGTTTAATTTCATGAAGGATCAACGTTTTCAATGCTATTTACTTTCTGCTTCACTTCCTGCTGCATAACACTGGGGATATCGCATCGCCTAACATTTTACGGCATTGATGTATAGTGGCTCTTTTGTTAGGCTGGCATTGTGTAAGTTATGAAATAGGTTATGTTGTTGTCCTGCAAACAATCTATACATTTCGAGGCATTTTTCGTATAATTTAATAAGGCTTTTTATCAAGAGTTTACTTGTATTTTACTACCTCGCTTTTTTACTTTCCTTTTTTTCTTTTCTTCCAAGTTTGCTTTTATCCTTTCAATAATCTGTTTCCATGTTCGGACTTTTCTTTCCTTTAATAAATGTTTTTTTTGTAATCCACATATTTTATGTGAATAATAATTTCATCACACATTCTCACACATTATGAAAACAAACTGACTTTACTCTCGCGAATTGCAATCGAAGGTTCCACTCATATTCCAATTAAACAGGAAACAAATCTATACAATTTAGTAGCAATAAATAACCGCTGAGATCAAACCTTTTGTAGGGCTCTATTAAAAGGAAGTATCCAACCAAGGATAAAATCCTTTTTTCGTAGTTACAATACTACAAAAGCCAACATTTAAATAACATTTTCAATCAGAAAAGCCACACAGGAATGTGTTTAACAGAAAAAGCTCTTCAGTGAAGTGCTTTATGAAGAACAATTATAGTGTGTTATTATTCATAAGTGGATAAGCCACTGCACTTAAACAATAACATAGAACAAATATGTTTTAAAAATATTAACAGTATTACTAATATTACTTGTGAAATTGCTGACGAAATGGTCTGGAAATAATTGCGAAGAGATCACCTAAAAAGAGGATGTGATTCTCTCGTAATAGACGTTCAGAGCAAAAGCATTAAGGTCCGTTGTGTGAAAGCAACAATCTGCAATACACAACACAATAGCGAACACTGTCTTCGTGTATAAGACAAGAGAAAGATACTATTATATTTAGCAAATTTAGGTGGGTGGAGGAAGGGTGGATGAAGAAACCCATCACTTGACACAGTTATTAGCTGAATGTAGATCTGCGATTTTCAGTGTATATTGTTTGATCTATGTGATCTAGAGATAAATATTTGTTGTGTAAAATATATGCTTTTATCCATCATCAGACTGCGAACTTATTAATGTAAATGCGTATAAGGAATATAAAAGGAACGTGATTGAATGCGGACAGTTATTCACAGGAAATCGTGACAATAACTTGGTTTCAGCCATGCAAACAAATGGTATAAAACTGTCTCATAGAATAAGAAAATCAAAATACTTTTCTGCTTTAACATTCAGATAGACAATCCAATACAGCCCTGGAGGCAAGACATAATTATAGTATATGTTTCGGCAGACACATGATAAGACTAAAAGAAAACAAAAAGATTGGAAATATCAAGTTCTTTCATAAGTTTGCGAAATTGGTGAGTCATGAGATTGAGGGTGGTGTTCTCCAAACATTCCCAAATAGTCTTGACAATGTTTGGGAGTGTTAGAAGGAGACATGGACACCATGCAGGTCACTACATAACAAAATGTAAGAGAATACTATGGGAAAGTACTGTGGATTTGTAGTGACTTGCTACCACTCGATCTGCAGTCATGACAAACAGACACGTATGCTTTGTAAATTATCATAATGCATTTTAATGCTTTCTTGAATTGCTAGAATGATCTTGGGTCATTTCAATATGTCACTGTACGCTTTTAGATTCGATTATGTCAATTATTTACACTTTATATACATTCATCATTGAAATAGTTACTTTAAATCGTGAGGTGTTTGTTGCTTAGTAGAGACGATTTTTATTTGTGATTTCAGAGAAATGTGAGCCGGTAAGATTTGGTCGCGTGACTCCATTCATTGGTGCGTGATATCATATTCAAAAGTAAAAATATCCAAAGCTCCTCTTCAATTTCACACTTTTCCTTTTTTCCTTTGCTTCCCATTTGATGAACAGTCTGATATTTATTTACTTCTTAAAATTGGATGAACTGGTGAACTAGGGTTGTTATCAATACGAGGTATACAAAGAAATGCTTTAGTTGAAATGCAGCTACTTTTCGACTGCAGTCCTCAAAATCTGATTAACACGTTCAGCGAAAAAGATTAACTTTTTCGCTACTTTATCTGCTAAACATCAAACAATGTTAATTACGTAATATCCACTTTTTAAAAATTCGCAGTCTGTATTTATTTTGTCGTCCACGCGCTGCTGTGAGTTATACCTGTTTCCAGTAATGCTACATAGTCCCTGGAAAACGGCCCAACAAAGAGGAATATCGCATCAAATCACTCCCGATGCAGCGCTGGTGCCGATCAATCCATCAGTCAACGCACTGTACAGCGTACACTGCATTCCATAGTGTTTTGTAATCGTCGACCTACAAGGGTACCATTATCGACACCAC
>VCCN01002048.1:8558870-8572844 GCA_006491835.1 Architeuthis dux
TATATATACACATATACACATATATACATATATATATATATAGATATATACACATACACATATATACATATACACACACACTTTCTCACACACACATACACACACACATACACACACACACCCATATATATATATATATATACGTAGATAAATCACTCAGTCCCTAGTCAAAAAGTAAATATGTCTGTCGCGTAACACTACATTATATTTATTTTTCACAGCCTAATATCTTTTGCACTACAACTCACCACTATTCTTGCTTGTCATTGCAATCAAGTCAGTGGTTAATATTAAACACATAGTTTTAACATTATAGAGTAGAACATTTCAGTTCAAAATACGGTTTCTATCTACGTGTCAGGCTGTGGACTTGGTGTTGCGCCCTCCTGTATATAGAATTACATACGATTTCATACACATCCCGCAGCAACAAAAAAAACGATTTTGCTTCCCACAAAGTCTTCATTATATGATGACTCTGGGATCAGGCATGGTTCTGAGGCTCAACTATGATTACCACTAACGTAACGGTACCCTATGATACCATCAGACTTGTTAGTTTTCCGTAAGAGTGTGCACATGCCAGATGAAAAGGTAGCCACATCATATAGTCTTGTATGCATAACTGTTCATGCTCAGAAATTAAACGCTAATCCAATGACGTGAGATTTTAATTAATATGATGACACTATCAAGACGTTGAACGGTGAACCTGAACTCCAGCTGAAGATTCGAGACGTGTTCTATATTTTCCAATTTGAAAGTACTGGCATTCTTCATTTTTAAACCACGGACACATGTGTACGTATATAAATAGAAGTATTCTTGCGCAAGTGTTTGCGTGTGTGTGCCTCCATGTACATAAACATGTTTATGTACAAACATAGAGTAAGTCTTGGATGGATAGTGGCATATATAGAATCATTGATTTTATACATTGATAGGTAGTGAAAGGTCTTATTCCTTTTCACCTGTTAACGGAAAGAGAGTGCGGAGGGGAGAGATTACTAGCTTTCTTATAATCTTTTTAAGAAATAGTGTTTATATATAAAGATATGCGATAATATTTTCGGCTTCTGTATAAAGTTATATAGGAGGAGCAGAGAAATTACCGCAATACGGAAACGTTGAAGTATATATCTGTGCGTCAAATTAAAATGTTTATCAACATTATCCATTGCATGTTTCGTCTAATACCCTTACCATTGAGGTTTTCACCACAACATTTCAGCTGATGTATTCTTAAGCCGTACCTTGTTTTTTAAGTCAGAATATTATCCAAAATAAAAAACGACGCAACAGCTAATTAAATCCTACAGTTTCCACACCCTTACTTAAATTAAATACATATTGACATTTATCTAGCTAGCTAGATTTTTGCAAAACATTTATTTGCACAAGAATATTTATTTTTTAACATAATTTGTTTCCTTTTCATTGCACGCTTCTCCATTATTCACATAGATCGCACATCATACTTTGAAGATTTCCGATCAAAATACAAATAATAATCGTGTTAAGCTACGTCATTATTGATCCAGACTTGCATATAACTAACTAAACATGAACAATTCCTCACTTCAGACAATGTTCGTCGAAATAGTATCATTGTGTGGGTAGTGACAGTTTTAAAGATTGTTAAATTGACTGATGCGAAAAATAGTTGATTGAACTGTTTAAATTTCAAATGCTATCCAAGTGAAACTAAAATAATGACATGGACACAAAATGAATCCCTTCATTAGTTAATTCATTGGGCAAACACTACAATCCATACGTTCTTCGATTGTGCAGTAGTGATTTTTACCGTGCGTGTGCTGTTGTATTTGGAGTGGAGGATATTGGACAGTGTGGTTAATATTTTTTAGATGCTATGAAGAAAACTACGAAAGAGTTTCCAAATGTTTGGAGGCTACCAAGAACGTTTAAAAAGTCGAGCCAAAACGTGCAGAAAAGGCCAGTCATATCACGAATTTGGAGAGTTTTAGTCTGAAGCCACGATCAAAAGTATGTTGCTTCGGACAGAAGCCTACATTTCTCAAACAGATTTGTTGAGGGTACTTGCGCAAAAGCAATCGAGAGCTTTGATATCTGATCTGCTGTGATATTTTGCCAGGAAGTGCAGCCAAACAGGAAGGAATATGGACGACATAGTTCTAATTGGAAAATGGCAAAGTTGTTTTGTATGTATAAAAAAGCCGGACGATTGCCAGTAAAAATGAAATCTGATTTACATAAATCAGTTTACATTTTTTAAAAATAGATCGGCTTTGTGGGTGAATGCACTATATCAGTTAGATTGTATAGATAAAAGAGAGAGAGAGAGAGAGAGAGAGAGAGAGATAGAAGAAACAAGGCTAGGAAATGCTGAATTGGCCCAATAAACTAAAAACAAAGGATTTAGTTAAAACAAGACGAAGAAAAAAAGATAAACAAATAGTAAAATAATAAATAATCAATGTGAGAATAAAGAGAGACAAATGTATGATAAAAAGAAGGAAAGGAGAAGTAAAGAAAGAACGAATACGTGAACCACTTGCTGGGATGCATCAGTATAACTGGCTCTTCACAATTCATCACTGACTGAAATCATCGAAATAGTGTCGGTAATGATCATTGATTTGTACAGTTGCACATTCTGCCAAGGGCTTAACCTCTCCTAATAAAATAGCTAGAGAATCAATTCTCACAACAATTTCGATTTGGGAATTGCTGACTATAAATTAGTTGATATAGAGAACTTACTCAAGTAGAATGAGCTTCAGATTGAAGGACCTTTAAGCAAAGAATGACTCTGTAACCGAGCCCACTCTGTAAATATTGATTTGTTTTAGTGAATATAAGTATGTGAATTAAGATTTTGTAAATGAGAGGAAGCTCCTTGTAATTATCTTGACGAATGCATGCGTCTCATAGATCTTGAACCTAACATATCGACAATTGATCAAATATCTATATTGAGGATGGATGTTCCAGTCAGGTAATTTAACGCACTTTATGTGATGTTTGCCATATTTTAACATACGTACCTACATCAATGTGTCTCTTACTAATGATGAAAACACATTTGTTTCACAGAACAACTATTTAGTTTTCAACATAATTTCCTTTCTTATCTATGCACTTAGTTTAGTGGTACTGGTATATTAAATGTATTTAATAATTAATTAAATTAATCAATATTAATTAATTGATTAATAACTTAAATATGTTTAATAATTGAAAAAGTCCACGAAGCGAAAAACATTTCCAATGCTCACCAGCCGCCAAATGACATCACTGGAACACCGATAGCAACCGACAACAACAACTAATAATAACCGGCCAACGTTGAATGTATCGTTGACAATTAAATATTGAAAATATTAAACAAATGTCTACCCTGATATTAAACAATATAATTCTACACTGATATTGAAAATGGCAGGGTGTTTGTTCAAGGATTTGCAGCTGGTGGTGTTGTTTGAGATAGTAATATTGGTATAAAGTTTGGGTAAACCCCACCAGCTCCAAATCCATGAACAAACACAAACACGCTACACCTATTTACACCAAGTTAAATTCACAATTTAGTTACACTTTGACTTATGATACTGCCATCTCAAATATATATCCACACAATCCAACCCCATGCAACCATTTATCAACTCACATGACAATTCAACCAATGTTAATTACATTTAAATCTAATCCCGACCCATTAATATATTCCCCACCCCGTCCCTTCAGCATTTATATTAGTAGAAATGAGAAGTAGATGAATTGAATCTTTAGAAAAACAAATCTTTGAAACTGTAACTCTCATCTCTCTTGATTTAGTCCAAAGTAAAGCAAAACCTATTTGATACTGTAATGTATACATGCGAATAAAACACATTTGAAACAATACACACCATTGTAATACTAATGTGTGAGAGATTAGCTGATAATATATACACAACAGTGTTTAGAAATTAAATGAAATGTAACAGAAGAATAATTTTGATTACCAAAACTGTACAATGTCACAAATAAGAAAATAATCGCACACTCAGTAACGAGTGTGCACATTAGTATAAATGTCTAAGCACATGAACAATTTAAACATTTATTCTTTTAATATTTTAACGAAATGCTACTCCTACATGGATTTACTCAAAGAAATATGCTTATGAACCCATACATGGAATTGCATTGAAGACCTAACAGGTGCTGCTTCATGAATCAAACCTATTGAAATCGAACGAGAGAACTAAAGCTTGATGTTGGCCACCTGACATATAAGGCGGAAATGTCCATCTTCACTTTTAGGATGAGAAAAATATAAATCATTCACAAATGTGTAAGCATAGAAAGCATAGCTAGATACGAATTGAATATGGTGGCAGACGAGTTACATGACAGCCTGACATCTTTGAAGTGAAGCAAAGAATGACACAACTATTGGCATTGAATTCATCAATCAACCAAGGTAAGAACGAAAGACAGGACAAAGTAAACATAATTTCATGGGGAGTTAAGATGTCAAGACTCAGAAATAAGATGAAAATATAAGGAAATGAAAGATTAACAGGAAAACATAAAGTCAAGTCTAAAATAAAGAATGAAAAAGGAGAAAAATAACAGAACCGGGGAAGAAAAGGAATATTAGTAATATAGAAAAAAGGTTTCGAAGTACACACATAACATAAAAAAGGAAAATGGAAAATATAAATTGAAATTGATAAAAACCAATAAAATCGAAAGGAAGAATGGATGGATAGAAAAAACCTATGAATGAAAGGATGGATGAATACAGGGTCGGATGTACAAATGAAAGAAAGAATATATACATGAGTTAGGAAATGAAAAAGCAAACTGATAAAACTGAGTGTGAATGAATGATAGCATGGGACAAAGAAATGGGGATGAATGAAATAAAGGAAGATTACATGAGAGAATGCATAAAAAAAATAATAATACATTTTAAAATGAATGAAACAACCAGAAAATGTTTAAAATAAAAGAAGCAACGAATGCAAACCATTACAGAAATTAAACGAATGAATGACAACGAGGCAGACTGAATGGACGAAGGGGAATCAACTGAAAAATAAAAGAAACAGAAAAAAAGAGGAAAAATGAATAACAGTTGGAAAGAAAGACAAATGTAAAGTGGAGTAAAAACAAAAGTAAAGAATGTAAAATATTAAACAAAGCAGTATATATTGACGCAAACAATATACGTAGATAAATCAATAAGACCGTAGTCTAATGATGAAAAAAGCATTTATATTTTCTGACATAATATATATCTTTGTCAATGCACTTAACTCAGTGGTGGATACTATCCACATCAAAATCCAGGTAATAGCTGTGTCAGACTACGGAACTATTGATTCACACTCTTACATTTGCCAGAATAAATCGGGAAAGTGGAAGGAGCAAAACAAGAGAAAGAAAAAGTAATGAAGAAGTTCAAATGCAAGAAGTTCGAATGCAGCGATTAGAAACATTTTCTTTTCAAATAAATACTATGCTTTCAAAATGCATTGTTCCTCTGAACATGTAAAATAATTGGGATATTGTTCGTACAAAGATAGTGATATCGTTTCCAGTCACAAGTTTGGAAAAAACGATAATAATAGTTATTCAGGTTCGAAACTGGTATATTAGGTAACAAGCGAAATGCCTACTTCTTAAATATAACAGGTAATAGAAATCCTGGCAAACGTGAATGCAATAGAACTGCTCTTCAACAAAGCAATAATGATGAAAAAGGATGTGATGCTATAATGAAATCAGTTATAATTTGACCACAACAATCTTAGCTAATTACCGTGGATAATAATTCTACTATTATTTGAACCTCAGTTATTTCTCTCTATGTCCTTTAATGTATTCTCCTTGTTCAAATGGACAGCAATGGAAAATAACTAGAATCTGTCCGTGCTAACCAGAACACAAAAGCTGTATACATAACCTCTGGCGTACTTGGAATTGAGTCTCGAGAATATGTGACTAAATAAAAATCCACAGAAAAAAATACTTAGGATCTATTTTGTGTATTTCCCACTGGCGCCACCGTTTGATGTTTGAACTAGGATTTCAAATGCTGATTTTCAAACAAACACTATCATTCCTTATGAAATATCGGTGCTAAACAATCTTACTCAGCTAAGTTTGGTAAATATCAAATTGAAATATAAGAATGTGACAAATTATCAAAGTTTCAGCCAGACAACCATGATACGTTGAGATCGAAATAAGATAAGGAGACATTTGATCGTATGTATGCTTCCCCTGTTTGATGGCGTCTTTTATTTTACAGTAAACATACATTAAACACGCGCCAGAATGTATAACAATATCATCCTTTTTAAGGATCTTTTGGAATATATAACATTTTATTATTATTAATATTTACATGTTTTATACCACATTTTAAAAAGTATATGTCTTATTCATGCATTTAAAAATTAAATTAATAAAAAGATTGATGCTGAAAATATAGGTTTATAGGAGCTATCTCCTTTCGATTGATTATAATTATAAAGAAGGGTGTCTTAAGTATTAAGTTGAAAAAATATATTTTATCTTGAATTGTATGAATGATAGACGTGGAGAGGAACCAAATAACGCTAGACATGAGTCAGAATGGGATTGTGCCAGCATTCTATACGCAGGTAAATCCTGTTTCAGTTGTATCAGGACAAAATGTACCCCCATCCCAATTTTCTGCCAGCATAGGAGATGGCGAGATGACAAGGGACCAGCAGATTGAGTAGCTTGAAGATGATGAATTTATTTCATGGGCAGCATTTCAGGCCACAGCAAATCCACAATCTATCCTAGTGAGTACTTTTGCTGTATTGCCTTTGCTTCGTGAACGTGCTCACACAGAGGCAATGATGTTGCATGCTACGGACTTGATTATAATGGACATCAAAAATCTAAATCACATACACGCCCCTGTGTTCTCCTGTGACCAGCCACCGTTTGTCATATCAACATATCTGCAATAGATGCACCAGGGAACCCATGATGAAGAAACAATTCCGGTTATGTTTGGTGGTTGAAATGAATTTTGTAAAACTGTTTGGAGGCTGGATTGCTGGTAGTGGGTGGTTACATATGGCTGAACAGATGGCATATCCAAGTGTTCGCATCTGACCCGTACCCACTATGTCCATCATGTCACTGCAGCAGAATTGAGCACTAGGTGTCTGGTGGCATATGAAGCATACATTGAAACCAATTCTGACAGCATTCAGTGAGTGTTATTAGCATGACATCAGTGAGCATCCATAATTCGCTTGAGCTTCAACTCCTTTGTCTTCTTTTCATGTCCCCCTTTGTCTTCTCCATCAAAACAGATGACTTTAAGTTATACGTTCATGTTCCCCAGCGGATGGCTGTGTTCCTCCTTTCCCTGGGTCACACCAACTATGCCAGCTGGTTGCCTGTGCATATACGTGACATGATCAGATTAGGAATATATCATCCACCACTTTACAAGGAGTTCATTGAGGGTCATTTCGTTGTTCACAAATCATCCAATATGTTCAATTCAATCGACATAGATTAGGTCCGAGAGCAGATGAATGGAGTAATCAAAGAGTATGGGGGATCTGTAGGACACCTTGGCAGTCCACAGGTACTTCAGAGGTGGATGATGGCTAGTCCAGAAGTAGTGAGAATGCTGGAAGAATGTGAGACTTTGTTCAGTGATGATGACCCCAACATCAGAGCAAAGCATCATGGAATGGTCCCAAGCTGTCAGAAAGAAGTAAAAGCTTTGCTGACCACTTTCCAAGATATATTTCCAAAATAGCAAAGAGCTGTTAACCATAGACACTAAGGCTGTCATGGCAGATTCAACAGCACAGGATCGCTACACAATTCAGAAAACAGGACCAAGCATTCACGGATGAGAGGCTGGACGATTCAAGCAAATATTTGAGTGATACCATAGTAAAAACAAATCACTTCAAGATATTTCGGTTACCATGATGAAGATTGATGAGGAAATCTCAAGTGATGAAGAAATTTCAAGCATAACTCTCAAAAGCTTTTAAATACTCTACATATTTTGTCAGATCCGAACAGGAGACCTTGAATACTTATTATGTCATGATAATCAGCTCTGCCCACCATCTATCTCGGATATGTGTCAGTTGATATAAGGGAAGGAATATGGCCTTGTGGAAATATATGAAATAGATTTAGAGCAAGTACATGTTGCTCCAGTGGTTAAGTTGTATGATGGTGCTGCAGTAGTCCACATCCTATCGCCTACAGCCCAGAAAACCTTCAAGGGTTTTGCTGACAATATTTTCTGTCTATACCTAGTAACCTAGCTTGAATCAGTTGACTTAATTGATGCGGTATGATATAGATACTTTGAGAATAACTTTCGTGACCAAGGAGTGGGACCTGTGAAGAGACGAGTCCTACCAGATACCCCTATACCAGTGAGCTCTTTAAGTTCCTGGCTTTAATAATTCAGGGTATGAACACTGGACATACAATACATCATTAGAATACTCAACAACGGGAGTGTCTCCTCAAATGATGGAAACACACATGATGGGCTGTTTCCCTGTGAACATGCTGCTTTTTCACGCAGATCAATGTGGAAACGAAACATTCAAGAAGGCCCTTGCTGTGACGACTTTCTTTTAAAGATTATGATATCTATATTAAACTTGGTAGTCTAAAAAGCAAAGCCTTACTCATTTTCCATGCACTATCGGAGAGTCAATGTGTGCACTTTTTCCATGGAAAGGGGAGAAAATCAACCTGAGAAGCTAGGAGGGTATATGCCCCTGTTACAAATGCATGCCTAGAACTCTCTGAATTCCAAATGATGTAAGTGAGACTGTGCCGCATGTACGGTAAAACATGTTACTTGAGTAGTTTGAATGGAGCTAGGAAACGCTATTTGGCCATGGATCACGTGTCATTGAAAATATTCCACCAACTCAAGCAGCAAATTTGTATTGCTGAGCCAGTCCTCTTTGACACATTCAACTGAAACTAAGTATACAGTGACAACATGGTGACCACTGCAACGAATTAATCTGATGTGGCTGCAAAGTCGCATGCACAGGCCACTGTACGTGCACTGAGCCTTGCCCCTGCCAATGAGCTTGCTGATATATATGTAAACATGTCAAGATGAAAATTCAAGCTTATTATACAAGACATGATATTCTGAACCACTGATCTGACAATGAGCTATCTATCTGACCACTTGTACCCTTCTAATGGATTCAGCACAATTGCATGGTTTAATAGCTGGACTAGTAGGTTATGGGGATATTGAAAAGGGCACTTGTGGGTCTTTATGGCTGTCACTTTGCCGACAAATAAATATAGACGACGATGATGATTATGATGATCCATTCTCTGGTAGGTGTTCTGGGTTACCAAAGTCAAAGGATTCCACAAATCAAAACTGGAACAAACATTATTGAACAAAGAACAAAGAAATGTCACTTATGGAGTATAACATTACAAGTCAAGCACGTGCCAAATTGAAGAACAGAGATAAATAATCATCAATAGTCGGCATTAACATTCCATGCATAAGTGCTTAAGCGGGGCATTGTTTCGTAGCTAGTTTGATGTGTATTTCGACAATCTCGACAATGGTGAACGTTTAAACTATGGAATGCAAGGCTGATTTCCATGGCCAGCAGGTCACCATTACTCAGGAAATCTGTGCCGCGCAATAATCCTTCCCCATTTCCCTCTCATTATGGACTTATGTCAGGCGCATATATACTTAACAATGATCAATGGAAACGGCTCGTATTCATCCCAAGTAAAGGCAATACAAACAGGCTTTGCAAAAGGAAGCTATGCAAGTAAAAATTAAATGCTGAAGTTCTTGCGCTATCTCTGGTCATATAACGCCCATGATCTTTTGTGGAATGATTTTATGCGATGGGAAAGCTGATATCATTTTTTTATGTATATTATCTCTTTTGGACTGGAAACGTTTCCAAAATATAAAAGGATAATTTGATAAAAAGCACAAATATAGACGAATAAATAATATTTCTGATTTTGTAATTTTACTGAATTTAATCTTTCCTAATTTCAGTTAAATTGAAACATCAGAAATACTTGAGTGTTGCTCTTTATCAATATATAAACTTCAGATGTCAAAACGATAAGAAAACCGAACCATTTATTTATTATAATAATGTACATAAATGTTGGTGATATACAGCCTATCGATGCTGTTTCTACGCAAAATCAATCTGTTGCATATTTTAGGCATGCACTTTTCGTTCAAGTATGACATTTTTTCTGCAATGGTCGATTGAGCAATACCCAGCATATCAGATCGGTGATTAAACATTCTATTACGGATATTATAGACAATCAATATTTGTAATTAATCTCGAGCATTGAAATAAGGAAACGCATTTTTGATTATTTTGTTGAATATTCGTGTTTGTGTATTTATCTGTGTAATCTAAAATAATGAAAAAATAAAGATTAAAGTAAACCAGAAAAGAATCTTGCAGGCATCCAATATTTGATTCAGATAAAAAAAGAGTCGTGGCTAAGTTTTTGAATACTTTAATGTTCATTCCCATCGTGAACCGTTAGATCATGTTTTAAAATGTATGCGAATCGACTCTTGTTACTTAATCGATTATTGATTAACTACTCGCATGTTCTTCGTGGTTACTTTTATCCTCAGTATGTGTACTCATGGACAGACACGAAAAGGAAGTTAATAAAATATAGAAAAGCGATGGACAACTATCATTTTGTGCTTGAATGAAAAATAATGATTTAACGATTCAAGAAAATAGAAAATGTCTCCTATATGGAGAAAGAGAAGGAGAACTGAATGCATCGAACTGTCCAAAAAGTAATACAAAATATTCACGACTGGTTGGGGAGATTGATTCGGTGGGATTTCTGGAAATGAAATGCCTTTGGCCATACAAACAAAAGCTATGCGTACAAACCAGTAGTTTGCATTGAAAAAAGGTATTGGACTGCGATTTTGAAAATCATTCCATCCTGACAAATAGATGATACTTAGCTGTTATTAGCAGAGAAGGTAAAATATCAAATAATGAAAGTAACCGTTCCAGCGAAATGGACTAAAAGAGTGATACATTAGATTAATATGAAGACTTAGACAGGAGATGTAACAATTCCTATAATCACTGAAGTATAACAATATTCATAATCATCTTTGGAAATACATTACAGTAATCAATAATTCGAGAAGATTTACTATAATGGATCATCAGCGGTAGCCACTTTAAAACGTCTGGAGCAACGACAAGAAAGTTCAACGCAAAGGCAGATTGGCTTAGGAGAGAAGACGAAAGAATGGAGGATAAAACCCTGTAGGAATAGAGCGAGATAACAGTGGAAAAAGTTAGTGATGCTCTGCGAAAAGCCCACAAATGTAAATCGCCAGGAATGAACAAAATTCCCAATACCCGGCTAAACACATTCACATCCGCTCACGTAATCGTATCAAAAGCTCTGTCCAACAGCATGAATACCCCACAAGAATTACTTGCGCGGTTAAGCAATGGCGTCACTTTTACCCACAACTGATGAAGCAGTACAACCAAAAGATTACAGACCCATTACCTGCCTCACAACCACTTACAAACTATTACATCAATCCTAACAGATGGAATGTACTCTCACCTTGAAACAAGAACATATGGGTGCAAAGACCAACTGCTAATAAATAAAATGATACTTGAGAACTGCCGAACTAAACATCGCAACCTAAGTACAGCCTGGATAGAGTATCAAAAGTCATTTGACAGTGTACCACCTACTTGGATACTGAAAGCCTTAGAAGTTTATAAAATCCCGCCAACTATAATTAGAATTCTCAAACATAGCATGGCATTATTGAAAACCAAACTCCTACTTAACAGCGGAACCAATGAATCGAATAGTATAGCCATTAACTGTGGAATCCTCCAAGGATACTCCCTTTCACCACTCCTTTTCTGTTTAAAAGAAAAATCAGCAACACTACCTATGGCTATAAAACAATAATATGTTAATAGACCATCTATTCTATATGGATGATCTCAAACTGTATGCAAAACATGAGTATGTGCTGAAAGGGCTGTTGCAAATAATAATAATAATTATCTGGTGATATAATTGGGATGGCATTTGGCATCAATAAATGTGAAAAAGCAACTGTCAAGAGGGGAAAACCGACAACAACAACAGACACACATTTAGACCTAGACACAACCACCAAAGAACTTGAACAGGTACTTATAAATAGCTTGGAATTAATGAAGGCAATGTAATTCTACATGCATTTATGAAAGATACAAGAGGGAAAGGAGTACTATAGAAGGGTTCGAGGAATTCTTAAAACTGAACTTAACTCCAAGAACCGCATTGAGGCCAACAACACCTTGACAATACCTATAGTGCAGAGCATTTTCAACATTATAGACTGGAATATAACTGACATACGTCGGATGGATGTAAACCCAAGAAAACTCCTTACCAACAGAAGAATGCATCACCCAAAAGCAGACGAAGAAGGTGGCAGGGGTATGACTGAAGAACTTTCATAAAAAAACTACAACCATTGGCCTTCATGCGTACCCTCAGACACGTAACGACTGGGTGATACATTTAGTGAAAGACCACGAAGCAACTAAAAAACTTCATTCAGTTGAAAAAGAATCCAATTCATTTCTCAGAGAACTTAACACGACCGAAACAGACCAACGAATCCCTACACAAAATGCAACAACAACTGCAAAGAATATAAAAACAAACAAGGCGTAAATATACTAAAAGAACGGTAGCAACATACGCCCCTGCATGGCCAATACCCACTTCGCAATCAAGATGTTGATGTAGAAAAGGTTTAAAACCCATCGGTGGTTACGAACTGAGGATTAAAAGGAGAAACAGAGGGTTTCATCCTTGCTTCCCAAGACCAGAGTCTCCTTACCAGAAATTGCCAAGCACATGTTCTTAAAAACGGTGCCGACCCCGACTGCAGGTTTGTGATAGCTTACCCGAAACCATCGACCACATCATATCTGGATGCCCTGTTCTAGCCCCCCCCCCCCGAATACAAACTTAGAGACGATAGAGTAGGGCAGTTTGTTCACTGGATAATGCGCAAACAATATGGTGCACCACATACTGCACACTGGTATGAACGCCACACCGAACCGGTAGGTGTGACACAAGACGCAACAATAATGTGGGACTTCCCAATACACAGATCATATAACAAAGGCTAATCACCCGGACATAATAATTAAATAAATAAGGAAAGAAATGCCTATTAATAGATATGACCATGCCATCAGACAGGAACATATCTGTAAAAGTATTTGAAAAACTATCTAACTACAAAGATCTGGAAATCGAACTCAAATCTCAGACAATACCTGTTCTTATAGGAGCCGTTTGGGGTCATTAAAAAGGAAGTTGACAAATATTTACGTAGAATACCAGGAAACCCAAACATCTACAAAATACAGAATGGTACTCACAGGAACTGCACATATCCTTCGTGGGTTTTTTTGTGATTTGTGAGGTTGTGATAATTCTTATATGTGGAAAGCGAGAACTGTATAATCTGACAGTACCTACTAAGTCATAACATTGTTGCCTGCCCTAGTTTTCTGGTTGAAACTCTGTTGGCCATAGATGAAACCAGACACCAAAATAAGATACTTTTTAAAGTGTAGGTATTTATTTATTATTTTTTTTTTAAATTTAAAAAAATATTTCTTTGTTTTTTTTCCGTATATCAATCGATTGCCTTCTACCAAGAACACGCGAATATAAATGAAACATTATAAAGGAGAAGGGGTGGAGAAAAAGAGAAAAAAGAGTTCATGTGAGTAAAGACAGCGTTTCACTATTGAATTGAGAGAGTTTTTCTGAGTATGTGAGCAGTGCCCATTTTCAAAATCGTCTGGAATAGTGGTTGTGTCTAGGTGCCACATTCTTGCCGTTTCAATT
>VCCN01002048.1:8645972-8659165 GCA_006491835.1 Architeuthis dux
TATTTTGCAGTCATGGTCTTTCTCTAGCTTTATTACCTGACTAAATTAGATGTATTCATTTATCTCTTCTAGAATCTCACCTTCTATCTTTATTACCTTTTTGGGAACTTTATCGTTAAACATTATTTTGTCTTTGTTCTGTTCATCTTTAAGCCTACATTTTTACTTTACTTATTTAGATCGGTTAGCTTCTTTTGTAATTCGTCAGATGCTTCGGACGTCATCGGCAAATCTTAAGTTGTTTCGGTATTCTCCATCTATGTTTATGCCCATTCCCTCCCAGTCAGTTTTCCGAAAGATGCTTTCAAGGCTCGCTCTAAATAGTTTAGATAATATTGTATCCCCTGTCTTACTCCTGTTGCTATCTTTATCTTGTTTGTATATGTATGTAGTCTAATTATTGCGGTGCCATTTTCGTATATGTTTTGGATATTCTGTATGTAATTCTCGTTAACGCCTTGTTCCTGCATTGCGTTGAAGACCGCCGTGTGTTCTACCGAGTCAAATGCTTTCTCATAATCTACAAGGCCAAGCAGAGTGGTTTATTGTATTCTAAGGATGTCTCGATTAGTTGGTTTATTGCGTGTAGGTGATCTATTGGCGAGTAGCCGCTTCTGAAGCCTGCCTGCTCGCGTGGTTGATTTTCACCTAGGGTGTCTGCTAATCTGTTTGTGAGTATTTTTGTGAATAGTTTATATATGTTATAGGTAGTAGTGTAATCGGGCGGTAGTTTCCGAGGTCGGATTTATCTCCTTTCTTGTGGAGTATTTTTCTATTCCTAGGCAGACGTTCTTAGAGACTTTTCTTTTCTCTTATAGATTGCGTGAATAGCTGTGGAAGTCCTTTGTGCAAGATTTATCCTGCAATGAGAGTTGTGACATGCTAGTAAACTTCGCAGAGAGACACGATTTAAAGGTAACTAATACATTCTTTCAAAAACGGGAAAGTCGGAAGTGGACCCGGAAAAGCCCAAGTGGCACAATTAAAAACGGAATCGACTTCATACAAACTGACAAGATCGAGAACATTAAAAACATTACCGTTATAAACAATGGTAGCGTGCAGAACTAAATTTAACTTTAAAACTGAAAGGAATAGAATGATCCTTAAGAAGATGAAACGCCCCAATAAGATAGAAATAGAGAACATTAGAAACTTCGGAGTAGCGATAGAGAACAGATTTCAGGCCTTGTAGAATACAGACAGTGGCATAGAGGAAAAGTGTAATACTCTGGCAAATATAATTAAGGAAACAGCAGAGATGGTAGGCAATACAAACGTAAACAGTAACAATACTCTAAACGAACATTAAAACTAATCAAACAGATGAGAAATATGAAGATAAAGACTAACGAAGACGAAAACAAAAAAGCAGCACTTAACAAACTAATAACTAAACAAACGAGAAGAGAAAAAAGAAAGGAAAACACCAAGAGAATAGTAGAGTCTATCAGAAAGGGGAAGAGTTTAAAACACGCCCGATCCGCAGACCATACCGGCAAGCAACAGATGCTTGCACTAAAGGATACAAATGGCAAACATTAAAAACAGAGACGAACTGACTAAAGTAACTGAAGAATACTATGCAAATGTGTACGCTACAAAGATAAACATACCACAAACTACTAAATATATAGATACTAGAGATATCACAGACATAACGATAGAAGAAGTAGTATCAGCACTACGAAACATGAAACTCGTAAAGCCCCAGGCGAGTATGGCATAACGACTACTACAAGGATTGGTATATATACCTTCTCCCATGATATTCTTGGGTGACCACTGGGATTTTTTTGAGGCTGCTACTATTCCCCCATGTAACTGTTAGAAGCAGGAGGGGTAATTTGAGGTTGCTACTACAACCTCTTCGTCACCATTTGCGAAGCAAGAGGGGTGATCAGGATTTCTCTATCAAGGCAGACTTCACCGGTCAACTGTTGATATCACTTTGTCATCCCCTGTGTTCAGGTGGGTGTTGGGATTTCAGGGATTTTCATTCCACTTCTTTAACTCTCTTGCCCGTGGAGGTCGGTGGGGGGCGTCGGTACAGGTTTCTCTATTTTATTATTAAACTGCTATGTGTAATTTGTTCTACCCAATCTATATATTCTTAAGATGTCTGTGTATTAGGAGAGTAAGTTTTAATTTGTTTGTGTTATTATGGCCTGCCACAGTTTTGCTGTTAAGAAGTAAACGGAAGTTTTCCCGCCAAGTACAAGCCAATAGAATGGCTACTGTGACACAAATCGAGGTAGGTTAAATCAAAGTGCAGGGAGGAATGCGTAACAACACACATCGATCCTTGTAGTGTCCATAACTGATCGTGTAACATCTGTATTGCAGGCACACGGGAGGCATATTGTTTTGACTCATCCGCGTATATACATGTATGTATATCTACGGTTTAATCGCTGTTGTTGATTTCACCAAACTCTAAACGTTCATAGTAGAAACTTGTAATGTTGCACTCACACTCCCCTCAATGATTTTCTTTTTAGAGAATTCCCCTCCTAAAAGGGTTTTAGTGGGAGTTTCAATTTACAATGGAAGTTCAGGCCAAATTGATCCCTTAGTTTGTGTCAAGCAGCATTCTCACTTGCTTTTTACAAATTTGGACTTTTTAGTGATCACTGCCCTCCAACACTGTTTAATTTGTGAGGTAAAAAGAAGCATATTTGGGAATTAAATCTTTACTTAACCTGTATCCACTTTTTGAGATTGATTGATGTGATTAGCAGCATATCAGGGTCATTTAATGCCGAAAACAGTTTACAATTTTTAAAAATAGAGTCTTGTGACGCTGGTGAAAGGTTATTTCTTTTTAATTAGTGTCTTGCGATTTTGGGGAACGGTTATTCTTTTTAAAATAGAGTCTTGCGATTTTGGTGAAAGTTTTTTTTTAACTAGAGTCTTTCGTCTTTGGTGAAAAAACAGGTGGCACCTGTTTGGGGGGCGGCGTCTTACCCCACTGCAGTGGATGCAGTCGGCGTATGCTAGGCCCCAGCCGATAGGACCGCATTCTTCGAGAGTTATGGTTAATTTTAAATATCACTTCACGCAGGTTTTTAATTATTTGCTTTCATGACATGCAATCGTTAGTGTTTACCAAATAACCACGATATGCATTGATCGATGTGCGTTGATCAAATAAAAGCATATTCACAAATTATTCACGTATCGATGCTCTCCCAAATGCATTGTCCTCAACTATAAACTCGAACACCAACCAGCCGTTTTGTCTCATGAAATATATTTAATAAATAAAATTAAAATGATACACAATTGGCATTCCAATATCTCAGAATATACCATTTGATTTGTATGCAAATCATTTGGGTGTAACTAGAAAACTATCTAACACCTCAAGACAAAATGTTTACCGATGTATACATCACTGACTCATCAATAAATGACGAGGTATATTTAGTATTTGTTACGTGATATATGTATGGTTAGGTGATAATTGGTCCTTCTGTAAAAGAAATGATAGAAGTTATCTGCCTTTGGTGTGTCGAGTGCATTAATGCTTTGCAAATGTATATTCAGTTAAAACTAACGGAACTAGTCTGTCAATCATGTTAAAATTCGACAACAAGCACGTTTTGTATCGAGGCACCTCATCCTAATGAGTCTGCATATTCATCGTTCCCCTACGGAAATTCTGCACGGCAAAAATACGCACAATCGAAGTCAGTGAAAACACAACTCATTTGGAAAGCAGGTGCTCATAAAATGTAGCCCAATTAGACAATGCAATTTTAAAGTATAAGCAATAAGAAAGTGAAGCATATTTTTCAATTCATGGATAAAAAAAGAAAATTTACAAAACTTTCTAAAACGAATGAGACAGGTTACGACCACTTTACTGAAACAAATACAAGTGATATTTAAGAGCTTTGAATGCCTCTACAAAAGAAAGTGTGTTGTGCAAAGAACAATTGAAAGAGAAACGGAACCCTTATTAACAGTTGACCAGAACAAATGTGTTAGAGTGCACTGTATTGAAATCAAGATAGAAAATATATAGAATAATGGCAAATGTCTACTGTGCGGAGGAAAAGATACAATTATAAAGCCCTTGGACAAGTAGCAAAGTAGTTAAGAAGGAGGATAAGAATAGACGTTACTCGATAGGCACGGTGATTGGCTGGGAAATGTGTAAGGTTTATTTGATCACGCAAACGAATAGCATATGCGCAAACCAGAAGCTGTGGGAAATTCTAATTCAAACAGATGACCAAATCTAAACCAGGAGTCCACATCTAGCCATTGTAAAAGAAGAATAGCGTTCACTCACACAGATGACGCCACTGTTCCAGCTCATGACGCTGAAATATATCTGGACGTTGCCAGATAACTAAAAGTAGTGGAATATGAGAGTGACAAGAGAGATTTCTATTACTGGAGCACCTGGAACGGCATTGAAGAGTCATGCAAAATATTGGAAACATTGGAAATCTAAAGAATAATTAAAACTAACCAGACAACAGCATTACTAAAATCAATAGGATTACGACAAATAAGCATATTATAAATCAAGAATAATATGTACATGGGTTTTCATTTCATGGAGCTACTTTTTTATGAGACTTAAAACCAACGCCGATTGTTGTTGGAAGGTTTTTGACTTGTCCGAATAATTGAGGCATATCAAAGATATTAAAAGGTAACTTTAATTAGCCATGCATGACTATTTAGAGAACTGGTTTTTACTGATATGTCATTTCAGATGTTTGGTCATAGCGTTATCTTGGGTCGTTATGACACAATAAAGCGGTCTTTCGTTAAATGAATAAAATATTGACACATTAAAAGAACAAATTTAAATCTGTTCGCACAGAGAACCAATTAAAAAGAAGATATTGGGAATCATGGTTCTCTATGTTTCTTATTGATTAGATTCATTAAAAGATGTAATTTAAATGAATCGATAAGAAAATCGTTTTATTATCAGAAGTTAGTGGTCAGAAGTCACAATCTGAAAGTTAGCCGAAAAATATATCGATTAGAATCGACAACTGAACTCATTTAACTCCATCTTCACAGAAAACGAAAATTGAAAGTATAATTGAAAAGAAAAAAATTGAAGAAAAAGTTACTCTTTATCTGATCAATTTTTGAACATGAACAAATCCCGCCAGGACTACCTTATTATTATGTGGTCAGTGGTTTAATTAAGTATACTAGCAGTCAGAGGGAAATATTTTAAAATAATCTAAAGCACTCCGCAATACGTATGAATCATTATTTTTCCATGTAGTTTTCGATTGAAGTTTCAATATTGTATCTTGCTTTTCGGCAGCGTTACTGCCTTCATAAATAATAATAGACATAAAAGATGAAAATCCAATGGTTTCCTACATGTATAATTAGCACATTCCAAATAATTATATACTGTACATGCTTATTTGGCAAAAGTAAACAGCATGTTGAAATCTAAGTCCACTAAAATGCATTATGTTTAATTTTATGTTCTAAGTTTCTAAAAAAGACGCAACTGTTTTTTTTTAATATCAGATATGACATTGCATTGTACATTCATCTACAATCATGTGGAAAGTACATACCTACCTCAACATCATTGAAGACCAGGTACACACCTTCACGACAATGATCTTCTATGATGGCAGTATCATCTTTCAGCAGGACAATGAGACTTCCGACACTGCGCAAGTTGTAAGGGAATAGTTTTAGGGAGATGAAGAACACTCCACCGTGCTGCCGTGGCCACCAAATTCCCCAGATCTCAATCTCATTGGGCATTTATGGGATGTGTTGGACCAAGCAGTTTGCTCTGCAGAGTCTCCTCTACGTTACTCGCAGCGGTTAAGTGACCTGCTGTTAATATCCAGGTAAGAGCTGTTTTGTGGACATATGGAGGACAAACACCTTATTGCGCGGTACACACACACACACACACACACACACACACACACACACACACACTGTACTCATTTAATATTATACCACCTCCCCTTTTTGTATTTTACTCTATGATTTTGGACCGATTCATTCTCTGGCATGCTTCAGGTAAACCTTTGTCTGATATAGAAAGTGTTTATATGCATTATAGAATATGAAATCAAATGATGGATACTTTTATATCCGACAGAATATGATAATTATAAAGACATTTATTAGTTGAGAGCATATATTTGCCCGACACTGGTGTGAGCGACTGCTAAGCGACCGGCCTACATGTGAAAAAAGAAACGCATGGAGCTCGTTTCTTTATTCACATTTACGATTTAGGCCGCTTGTTTAGCAGTCGCTCACACCGGCGCCGGGCAAATATAGGCTCTCAACTAATAAATGTCTATATAATTATCATTATAGAATATTCAGAGCATGAACGATGAAGGAGAAATAACAACAACAAGAAGGATACAACTCAGTGTCTACTATCAACAACACATTTCAACATTTCTTAAAAATACATGGATATCTGGAGCTAGGATATCTGGAGGTAATGGGTTGTACAAATTATGTTGTTACACGCGTCACTATATTTTACTGCTTGTGTTCATTTAAGATAAAATGAAATCGCAAACATACGAAAACAAATACGCAAGGAAGTATGGGAGCATCAGCAATCACCCTTGAATTATTCTTTGCTTTCTTCTTTCCCCTGCCGACATAAAAAAGCAGAAAGTTACATTTCAGAAACCGAGACTCAATCTTAGACCAGCATCAAATGTCAGATATTTCATGACAATTTTCCGCCACGGTACATATCTCCCGTCACGATCGAAAATGCAACATTGGTTAGCTGCCATACTGCCACCATTAGCGGTGAAAGTCAACCGGTATGTATCATAGCAATGGAGCGATCGCAATTTCGTCTCGGATTTGTTTAGTAATGTATTTGCTCTCCGGCGACCGACCACTGACGTTAATGGCAATGCAAATTTCTGTGCTGAGAACAACACATAACGCCACCCCAACTCCATTAATGTCGAGTTGGGAAAATGCCGATACGAAAGCAATAAACCATTTTCTGATGCATGGGCAGCGTTTCAAGTTTTTGGCGACAATCCTCAGTTCACCTTAGCCTTTCCCCACTCCTCGGCAAGAAGCATTCGCCTCATGGCCGCTCTAAATTATATCTTCACGGTTGAACTATGTCGTAGATCAACAAAGATATTGCAACTCAGATTTGCTGAGAGAGACTATGCAGTACGGGGTTTGAGAGTAGCGAGATAACCATGCATATTTCCACCTAAAGAAGGACACGAAGACAAGGAAAATCGAAAAGAATAACAACTGGGTTTGTATTATCTAAACTACCCAAATACATACAGTCTGTCTTATCTACGAAATATGATATACTAGCTATTTATTAGAATTGGAATTCATTAAACCTACCTGGTGTGTCATACATATTTACCCATCATTTAATTATCTCCCATAAAATTAGATTTTGACCCTGGAGTTTGAAATATTCTGTTCTTTCTTCCTTTACAGTTACATTAGTATATTGCAAACAAGCATCAATGATGGCGTCGAAGTGTGTACGCGACCAAATCGTCGCCTTGGAAAAGGCTGGACTGAATAATCAAGTGATGAAAGTGACGAATCTTTGAATGAACACCATTAATAACGTCAGGAAAATATTACGGAGACTGGCACAACTTTAAGCAAGCCAATCCTCAGCAGACATTCCGCGATCCGCACCAGAAGGGTCGTCGAAGCTGTGGAGAAGAGAGTGGGGGGAGATCCTCGCAAGGGGCATGAGGAAAACTACAAAAGAGTGGGAAAATGTCGGGAAGTATCGGACATGTTATTGTGAGGGATTGTGAAGGAGGGTTTAGGGCTGAAGGCGTATACAATGCAACGTCGACACTTGATTTCAGCAGCCTCAAAGCAAAACCGACTTGAGAGTAAGGAAATATTGGAGAAAGTTCAGAGGGCCGCTGACAAAGTATTCATCTGATCTTATGAGAAGATTTACATTGTGCTGGGTGTGACTCATTCCCAAAGCGATACGATTTATAAAGCTGATGTCGGAGACCTTTCTTACGGCAGCAGAGCCCGTTTTCGTCGCCATAAGTCTGCTGGGTGCATGATGTGGGCTGCAGTTGCATCAGATGGGACAAAATCTCCTTTGTTCTTCATTGAAGAGGGTATGAAGGTGAATATCCGAGTTCATCTTCAAATGCCTGAACAAATGGTGTTACTGAAGCCTATGGAGAGTGTTACATCTGCAACCAAAATGATGCACCTGCTAACTCATCGAATATCACATAGGCGTGGTGCAAAGAGCATTTCAAAGATATTGGGACAAGAACATCTGGCCTCCTACAAGCCCGGACATCAATCCCATGAATTTCACCATCTGGTCCATTTTGGAGAGTGACATTTCAAAGATCTTCTTCAGTAGTGTTCCAGCTCTGAAGCAAGCTCTTGTCAAATCCTGGTCCAATTTAGACGAAGAAATGATGCGACCTCCGTGCGAGTCTAAAGACCAGGGTTAAGGCAAAAGGTGGTCATAGCGAAAAAGAATAACTCAGTATAAACAGTGAAATATATGTGCTTTGTACTATAAAGGTGACATTATTCAATATTGAATAAACTGGAAAAACTGATGGGTACATATTTATGGCGCACTCTGTACATACAACAACTTTCATTAGCTCTGATCAGTACATACATATGTAGTGATAAGATATACTTTGGACATTAATGAGTAAATAAAACAATAATCACTGCATCTAGACCCACTAAACGTATGGAAAGTTTCGACTTTTCTCATCGTTGCCAGCTGGTTTTACTTCTACTCCACTCCCCTACTTACATTCAGTCAATTTACCCGCTTACAGACTAGATATAAACACTGAATATTAGTATTTGTATTACCTAAAAGATGCTTTACTATACTTCACATTTTAACAAGCTATTGTAAGTGGTTATAAATTAACGTAATCGACACAGATAGACAACATTGCATTACTATATGTATTATTTAGCTGCACAGACCCTGCATAGTCTGAATTCATGTGAACGCACAATTATGGACGACGTTTCTTTTATTACAGGCATTTGTGAAGTTCCTTTTGATATTATCAAGTTGTCTGTAACCATTTGAAAATATCTTAGCTTCTGTCTGCAAGGACTTTTCAAATCTGCTCCCAGATAATGATTTTAAATTACCCTCATTTCTGGAACAACAGACTATTCAATCGTTGCATTCTATTCATATTTGCTTTTCTCTACTGTACTTACTCGGTATGAGAAATTACTTAGCCATCTAAGTCCAATTTCCCGAAACACTTTGTAAAATGATATTAGACTTTGTGTTATGTTTACATAATGTCTCTTAGTTCCGCCTTAGGTAACTTTGATTAAATAACAATTTTTGCATGAAATCCTGATTTACGAATGATTTGGGTGAGACGATAACAATGTCAACCAAGGTAGAAATATAAAATGTAATGATTAGAATGTGGCTTACCTCAAGAAATTCAAGCGACCAAAGTGTAAACTATCCGATCAGAAAAAGAATGTTCTTCCTGTAAAATATCAAACGAAATCAATTTTATTAGGCAAATGTTAAAGCTTAATAGTGTAAAATAAATTGAAAATGAAACAATGTAAATATCCGTTTCATCAATCATAGAAAAGGCCAAGCAGAAAAAGTATTACACGGTTACTGTGTATTAAATAGTATACTCGACTGATGTGTGGGTAAGAGTTCGTCTTCGTATTTATCACTTCTAAAATAGAGGAAACATATTTATGTATCGTTAAATATGAATAAGAATGTATTATAACAAATTAAACTAAACTTAATGGAAACTATTCCTTCTCATGCATTTCCCCTCCTAGTTGTACTCTTACATTTGTTGAAAGGATTTTTCTTTTTCTCCATCTAAACACTCTATAGAATCCTAATCTGCGAGGAAAAAACACAAAGAATATTGCTTTTCATACACAATTTAAACACAGAAATTAAAACGTAAAACATCTAATAGAAATGAAAACCTAAAACTCTAACTTCTTGGATTTAGATAAAAAGTTTAATGTAAAACATTTAAATATTTTTCGCCTTTTCAAACGAGTTCATTCAAAACAACTTGATAATCCGCTTAGAAACCGATTATTCCTAATAATTAAAATGTCATATGCATGGATACGTCTACTGCGTAAAATGTTCACCATTAGCTGCAATGTCACGGCCGCTTTGATATTGAAATGTTGTCAACATAGCTTACACATCCGTGTTTTTGTGTGCTTAAGCAAATTCAGAACACGCAGCCGCGTTAGCTTTCTTTTCATGTCCCATAATTCTACTTTTAAATCAAACACATTAATTATTATTAATACTTGATTTCACCGTAGTAAAATGGACTATCAATGAAAATGGGCTATCAAGTAAAGCTCTACAAATTAAATGAAGCATTGTCATTATCATGAATATAATAATTCTAATTTTTACAAGTCCTCTTTGTATCTTATTTCTGCTGCTTTTTTAAATCTTAAATGATGAACGAAAGGATTAATAAGGCTCTCAAATCTTTTTTTCCAAAAGGTGTTGTTTGTATTTTATAGTATTAACATGAAATAATGATTCATTATTGTATAATTCCTCAGGTAATCTTCTAAAGTATTAATAAAAAATGAGTTTGTATATTCTTTTAAGGGCCTTTTGTTGTTTTTGAAGACTTAAAGGTCTCCTTGGCAGTGATTAGTGAGTTTTATTTCGATGTCATTCTTTCATATTTAATTGTATATTCACTATTTTATTTTAACTAACAGTGTGGTTCTCGGTTCAAAAGCCATAATAAAATGCTGTTTTTCTGAAACCAGATAAATGATTTAATGAAGGTATTTAAATCAGAAGAAAAATATCATATTACAAATTTAAGAATAAGATTTAAGAACAGAGTAACTCTATTTCCTGCATGAAACAGTTTTAAAGCTTAGCAACTCTATATTGTAATCATTCTAAACTTAAAGAAACGCATTTTTTTAGCGGGTAAATTAAAGGAGTTTCTAACAGTTTGGATAGATATATACAAATAATTAAATGTGTTAAAAATAAATAAATAAAAAATAAAAATGTTTGATTTAAAGTCACGACTTTTTGTATGTACAAGGTAGGTTGGTACGTCAATAAGTCCGTAGCCTAATGATACAATTCCTTGTCGGTGCATTTAACCCAACGTTTCTCCATTAATCGCATAGATCGAAATCATACAATGAAAATCTTGAATCAAAACTAAAGTGTGCGTCCTACATATTATTGATCCACTATCGTTATTTAAAAAATGCTTTGAAAATCATTGTCTGTAGGTGAGCCGTTCATTTTAAGAATTACAAAAAATAATAATTTTGACGAAATATGTGACTTTGAAAATATCAAAAGCTCGTTAGAAGCCGTTGGTTCCTTAATATTCTTTTACAACTTGTGAAAAATCAGTTTTAAAAAAATCATTGAGATTGCTTCTTCTGCAAACAATTTAGAAAACATTTAGTTTTCAAATGTTCATTAGATGTCTTTACATTTTAAAGCACAATAAATTAATCAATTATATCCAAAGAAAAGGAAGAATGAAATAAAAGATAACAAATTCAAACGAAAAAGAGAACAGATGAAAGAATAGAAATAAATAACAAACAGACTTAATGAACTAGATTATTACATATGAAGAAAATAGAGAAATTATAGGAGGAAATAATATAACACTTATGAAATCAAGATGTAGTAGCGGATAGCAAATACGGAATGAAATCTGCGTTAAGAAAACCACGGAGCATAAAAATAAGATCAACAAGTAGAGACTGAAAATGGAATGCAGAGAAAACCGAGATAGAAGAATAAATAAGAACGAAAGCATAAAGTAACTCGCACAAAAGCGAAATATTAAAACATATTACTTTTAAAAGAAACACAAATAAAAGTAAACACACACACAAAGAACGAAAAGACGATAGGAAAGAATGCATTGTAAAAATGAAAAGAAAAAAATGATCTGACAAGGAATCCAAGCGGGAAAAACGCTTGACAACGATAAACATCGTCTGCAAAAAGCAGTTTTTTTTTCCACCATGAAGATACATGTTTTATTGAGGATATTTTCGATTGTTTTTTTTATTGCCAAACGGCTTAGCGTGAAAAAGGAAAACTAATATAAATATATATTTTTAATACAAGTATCCAAAGAAAGGAATTATTTGTTTGGTAGCAAAAAATCTAATGTGATAATTTGTTTTTTTCTAAGACATGTATCCTAGCATCAGCGGTAATGCACGCATCGATTTGGTATCACTAAGTGTTCAGGTATTGAAAGAATATTTTTCTTTGTGGTTTTTGGTAAGATAAAGCCGAATAAAGTTGACATCGCTGAAGTATGGAACAAAATATTATTCAAAACCAAGGAAAGAAGACACACAACACAGAATAAAAAAGGAAGCTGTGTAAAACTAAATCCTCAATCGTCACCTAAGATATACATAAAAATGTTTTTGTAAAATTTAAAACATCGAAATGTATCAACATTGTATCTGTAATCACAAAATTTGTTTCGCACAAAGTTTTGTCTTGAGGGGAAATTGTTGATATGCGAACACACTAAGTGCAAATGGAATCAGAATAACACTAGTTTATCTCGGAAAATGAAGCCGAGAATGAATAATGGGATATCGAGAGGATTACATTAATTTAGGACACACAATAAGCAAGACTGATGCATTCTAAGGTGGCATAGTAATTCACGAAGCTAACACGAGACAGTTGGAGCCACAGTATGCTTTCTACGGATGCGAGACGAGAAGGATTGTGTGCGACCATCGATCTTTTCACAGATTTTATATAGCTATAGAAACCAATCGTTACCTTGAATGCAGTAATCTAATAAACATTTTAAAAATCTTGACCGAGCAAACATTCCATATTTTATAAACTCATGTAAATTTATTCGTTCAAATTTCTTGTTGAATTTTAAGAAAAATGTTTAATTTCGAATCATAAAACACATGTACAAAAAGGGTATATGCAGGTGGAACATTATCCGTATGCAGAATGAATGTTAATCGTACAACTATACTTAATAAAACAGTATACAATGTAAAATATTGAAATCACCATGTAATATAGCTATATTCTTTCAGAAAGTATTGACACATTTAAACCTACTTTTGTACTTTCTCTATTTAGATCAGTCAACATGTTTCATAATTATTCCGATATA
>VCCN01002048.1:8669033-8682581 GCA_006491835.1 Architeuthis dux
CTTTGCTGTTTTTCAAGATTATGTTTAGTGGTATCAAGATTAGTACAAATAGTAATGGGGACAAAGAGACCCTTGAAAAGAATTCATCTTTTTATACTTACTTCTGCTAAGTTTTCTCCTGCAGCTGTCAAGTCTACTTTCCAGATGTTTATAGATTTGGCTATGAATCTTACCACTGATTCGCTAATCTTGAATATCCTGAGGCATTCGAGTATCCAGCGTAGTGAATGATGGGTCCGGGTGTGTTTTGTTTTATGAACAAATATTCTTTGCTTAGGATTAGATAGTTTTCCCTTCATATACGTGTTACGCTCGAGATACTTATTCGCGCGGGGCAAGACATTTAGGAAAACATTGATTTATGAATAAACGTATGTTTACATTAATGACCATAAAAATATTGATTCCCTATATAAATATTGTTGACAGAGAGAAGGTATGAGAAAATGTGGTTAGCAGGCGACACGCCAAGCGAACAAAAGTACAAATATTAGCATTTAAAAGGCAGACACTTCTCTAGTCTCTCGAACGCTACCGCATTGCATAAATGTCACCCGATATATTTTGTATCTTGAAGCAACCTAATAAGTCGCAGTTTAAACATATGTAATCTCTGTCTCTAAACATTTAGCAGTTCCCGATAAAAAGCCACCCCCCCATTTTGTAGGACCCAGAACCTCTAAATCATAAAGGGTATAGATGAAATCAAGACAGAAATGGATTCGTTGCGTGGAAAGCTACAGGGGCACCAAATCTTAAATCGCATAGTTATGAAGTGTCACATTTGGCCAATAATGCTTGCGGCTCGCGACGTGTAAATTTAAGCAAATTTCAATTTGTCATAACTTCTGAACCATTTGTTCAATTAAGCTGGACTTTTCTAGAAGGGGTATCAGCTACTGAAATTTCATCAACATCTAAGATGTTGCCCATCGGACCATTAGGTGATTTGACATGGAATGGCCTAATTGTATATCTGGATTTCGCTCGAGTTCGCTTTATGAGAATCTTTTTCTTTTACAATCTCCCGAAATAAATAATATGTAGATCGGCCATAGACTATGATTGAGTGAGTTTTATTTTTAGGATAGATGCATTATCCAGAATCTATGTTTGGTATTGTTAACGTGTCAAAGCTATTTCCGATTTGTGAATGTAACAGTAATGGATTCTTGTTTCCGTGAGAAAAAGAGGAAATATAAGCAATATTTTGAAAATGGCATACGTGAATTTCTCAGATGTATGTGTCTCCCTTCAGACGGAGAGAAAATAAATCACCATTATTAATTCTTTCTATGAACGTATATATTCTTTCTAACATTGTTCATATCTATCAATCCATATATAGAGGGGCTATATAAAGACAGTTGAAAATAGAGATGCATTCGCTCTCTTATCAGTCACGACAATTGACGAACGAGAAAGACGATTTTATATCGTCTTCAGACCGTCGGAAAAGAGAGAACATGGTATATGTGGACTCTTTAAAAGTCAACACTTAAAGAAATAAGGAACCGAGATGAAAAACAAAGAACTAATACTATCCAATTAGCTACTGTAACTTATAATGAACACTCCAAAGGTTGTCCCTTTCAAGCCAACCAACACAAATTTGGAGGGGTCAGAATATCTCTGCTACACTGCACGTCCCCAGGTAGCGGATGGGGAAATCCCCATAGATATACGGGGTACCGTCTAAGACGGCGTGGACTATACAGACATCCTGTAAATATATAGGGACCCACCGAATATACCGAATAAGGTGGCACCAACCTAAATGCGCACCAGAAATATTGGCAACGGGTGAGCTAAATTAGTCACCACCTTCCCAAAGCCAATATGACAGCACAGCCATACACATGTCGTAGCGTTCCTGTTGGAACATCGCCTAACAAAGGTCCAACCGCATTGCTTCGTGTGCCTGCGGGAAATGTGCCCTCGAATGCGAGCAGACACTGTCCAAGCAAGACAAACTCTTGGACATTAAACAAATTAAAAAACATGAATATATACATTTACAAAGTTCGTAGCATAGCTGAGGACTACAGAAATGGAATTGGAAAACATCGACTGGCACATCATAGGTATAAGTGAAACCCACAGGGAAGGGGAAAACCTTCTAAAGCTTAAGGTAAGTGATCATCTATTCTATTATAAAGAGAGAGGATAACAAATTCAGTGGCGTAGGATTCTTAGTCAATAATAACATCGCAGGCAACGTGTTGACAGTATATCAGACAGAATAGCCTGGATAACGGTTAGATTAAGCAAAAGATACACACTAAAGATAAAGGTCTACGCGCCTACTTCGAAAGATTCTGACCAATAGATTGAAGAGTTCTATGACGCCATCAGTAGGATAATGGACAGAGAAAAGATTAACTACACAATACTCATGGGAGACTTTAATGCTAAGGTAGGTCAGGGAAAAGGTGGAGAATCCAGTGTAGGAACATACGGAATAGGCCAGAGAAATGAGAGGTGACATGCTAGTAAATTTCTCAAAGAGAATTCAAAAACGGGAATGTCGAAACTGGACTTGGAAAAGCCTAAATGGCACAACAAAAAACGAAATCGATTTCATACTAACTGAAGTGATCATAGAATTGTAGCGTGCAGAACTAAATTTAACTTAAAAACTGAAAGGAATAAAATGATTCTTAAGAAGAATAGATGCCTAAATAAGATAGAGATAGAGAACATTAGCAACTTCAGAGTAACGATAGATAACCGATTTTAAGCTCTGTGGAATAGCGACAGTGACATAGAGGAAATGAGTAATAGCCTGACAAATATAATTAAGGAAGCAGCAGAGATGGTAGGCAATTCAAATGTAGGCAATAATGCAGTGAAATACTCTAAAGCAACATTAACACTAATCAAACTGAAGAAATATGGAGATAAAAACTAAAGAGGACGAACACAAAAAAACAGAATGTAACAAATTAATAAATAAAAGAACGAGAAAGAAAAAAAGAAAGAAAAACACATTTTAAATACGCCCGATCCGCAGACTATACTGGCAAGCAACATATGCTTGCACTAAAGGATAAAAACGGCAAATTTATCAAAAATAGGGACAAACTGACAAAAGTAACAGAAGAATACTATGAAAATAGACATGGCACAAACTAATAAACCTATAAATACTAGCGATATCCCAGATATAATGGTAGAAGTAGTATCTGCACTACGAAATATGAGACTCGGTAAAGCCCCAGGCGAGGATGTCTTAAAGACAGACCTTCTAGAAGATGCAGGAGAGACCTTGCTAAACTGACTCGGTAGAACACAACTATTCACACAATGCATAAGAAAAAGAAAGCTTCCTAAGAACTTATATCTAGAAATAGTAATCCTACTCCACAGGAAAGGAGATAAACACGACCTCGGCAATTACTGCCCGATTACACTACTACTTAACACATATAAACTATTCACAAAAATACTCACAAACAAATTAACAGGCTACTCAACAATAGATCACCTACATGCAATAGACCAATTAAGCGAAACGTCCTTAGAATGCAATAAACCACTCTGTTTGGCCTTTGTAGATTATGATAACGCATGTGACTCGGTAGAACACACGCCAGTCCTCAACGCAATGCGTGAACAAGGCGTAAACGAGAATTACATACAAATTATACAAAACAAACTCACTCAAGATTCTAAAGACGCAGTCATCATAACCATCCATGAAAACAAAAGTCAGACTGCTAAAACTACCAAGGTATCACGCAGCCTTCTATTGCTGGCCATGCCCAACTACCAGAAATAATTCGGAATCAAGTGTGTAACACGGCGATGTACATTTGTCCAAGTAACCCATGGATTTCTAGTGATTTCTGGAAAATACCAATATTATAAAAAAGACATATCTGTAGGCAATATAGCGTTATGGTGAATAGATCAGTCTAATTACAGATACAGACATCGAATGGTTCGACTACTCAAACCGAAGTGATGCATATATTGATTAAAGCATAGAAGGACCAAGGAATAAGTATTTTGAGCTTGCTTACAATGATATGAAACTGTGTCTCCGGTCCACATGTAGATAAACCAATACAATATGATTCTGTATGATACAAATTTCGCGAATCTGCTTCCTGAGGACCATGCCTCATTGTGAATCAGGTGTAAATTTTCGTTGTCAGCAGAAATATCATATATGAAGCCTTCGAAATGCGCAACGAAGCGTTGAACAAACGGGGCATAACCAAAGTATTTATCTGTGTGTATGTTCCTGGGAATTCTGCTGGATAGATTAGTAGCAGAGGTTGCTGATGATCACCAGATATCCATAACGTAGTTATTAGCTATATTTTTATTTGAAATTGTCACTGTAGAATATTTCATCTATGTGATTAATATTCAACACTGATATGAGTGCCTTGACTAGAAGGGGAATTATTTTGAAGAAAAAAGGATTGTGGAAAATGAATGCTATCTTTCATCATTATGCTACTGACTTATTAAAATAACTACGTATACACGGTTTCACTTCATAAATTCACACATGCACATACACACACGTACATAGAGACATTCGCACAAGAACAAGCAAATATACATACTTACCCCCTCCACACACATGGCACTGCAATAATTAGACTCCATAAAGATACTAACATGATAAAGATTGGAAAAGGGGATATAATATCACCAAAGCTATTTACAGCGAGCCCGAAAAACATCTTTCGGAAAGCAGACTAGGAAAATGTGGGAGTAAACATAGACAGAGAATGCGACCAAGGTACGGTACTGTGATGATATTGCATTAATAGCAGAAACTGCGGATGATCTACAAAAGGTATTGGGTTCAAGGTGAATAGAACAGAGCACACTCCCAGGAAGATCTACGCAGGCCAGCACCCACCCCCGGGAAGACCTGCGCAACCCTCCTAAAACCTTGAATATTAGGTATTCTCAAAATTGAGAATTCATGTGCTCATCTTTGGCGTCAATAATTCGCACGTCAAAGCTGACTATCGAATTTAAATTGTGCCCATGTTTTATTTTGCGTGTGGGTTGGAATTAGGGTGAGTGATAGGGTTAGAGATATTGCACCAAAAGATCATGTTTTATTGTAAGGTTAGGGTTAGATTCCTTAAAAAAATACTGCCAAACTGGCATAAGCACTGACAGAAAGATAAATTCACATACGCGGTTACGTATGATGAATGGAAAGTAAGGGTGCAGTTTAGCATTATAGCTACATTGTAAATATAACTACTACCTTATAAAACCGGTAAATATTTATTTTCTCAAAACCGATAAATTCGCGGAAGGTTTGAACGTATAATAGATTGAAACAAATGCAATTGAAAGGGAAAATTAAAAGGAAAAACGCCGATTGTATCTACCTCGTTTCCAAACAATGGTGTTATTGTTGCGTTGACTGATTTATTTAGCAATACAAGTATTTCTTTTCCATATCAGCGCGAATGCAGACCCCATAGAAATCGACGAATGTTTATTTTGCAAATTTGAAAAATGTTTGCCGTAGGTGAATTCAGACCTGTTGATTTCGAATATGCCGTTGTTTTTCCTCTGTTATGCGTAGTTAACAAACATTCACATACATACTTTACTATTGTATAATATAGATATAACCCAAATTACAGAAAAAATGTATATCCGCGGTTTCTTATGACGAATGGATAGTAAGGATCCACTTTTGTATTACTAAATAGCTACATTTTAAATAGAACCCTCCTTTAAAACCTGAAAAACATGTTCCCTCCAAACTGACAAATTTCTGGAAAGTTTGAAGGACAAATAGAATGAAAGCATAAACAATTGAAAAAAAAAAAAAAAAGAAACAATTCGTCGTCGGAGATTGAACTCGGTCCGCCGACTATATTTCCGGTACTTCTAACCACTCGGCTATAACTAGAAATAAACTGACACTATGCCCCTTTAATTCTCCTGCTCTTTCGTCAGTATTCGAGCTTATTATTATATTTAATTCATTGTGTGTGCACATACGTAGTAACTGGTGGTTCAATCTGTAGATCAAGTGAAAGCAAGTCTTCCTAATACTCCAGCATTCTCATTAGTATTTACCATTTTTTAGTAATGCTGTCGCCAGGCTGTTTTCGAACCGTCCATGAATTTTCAGTTCTTTTTTGATAGTCTTTTCGGAATCGTTTTAAGTGTTCCAACAAAATGGGCACCATTGTAACATCCAAATTCTACAATTATTCTGTGTTCTCCTGTGAGGTCTAGATATGCTGCTCCCTTTTAATTGTTTTCTTTAGACTGCAGACACGTTTTATTTTTGTTTACGTTGACTCTCCACTCAATCATTTTTACTTTTGTATTTTTTCTGAGCTAGCTTGCTGCATTCATTTATTATATGACTGATGGTCTCATCTCCATCTCCACATAGTCTGCATTTGCTACTTTCCAGCGTCTTGTCTATTTTGGCTTGTATGTAATTGGTTTTTACGGCGTTTGTTCTTGACCGTCATTAGTAAATATTCAGTTTCTGTCTCCAAATGTCTTATACCATTGGTTTGTATGGTCGAAATGCAGTCGCTTGCACTCATGTCCGTTCTTTTACTCCTTCAGAGCTAATTTGCTTCATTTGTTTCCTATGTGGTTGATTATTTCATCTTTATGTCTGCATCCGCGGTTTCTTATGACACGTGTGCGGTCCTCTTTTATTTTGTCTTATATAGTTCTTATTGCGTTGTTCTAATATAACAGCAACTCAGTTTCTCCCTTGAGGTTTTCTCTGCAAAACCTCGTAAATGTCAATTCATCTGCAATTCCTTGTGTTGTTTTCCCCCACTTTCTAATTCCTTTTTTTCTGTTGAATGGTTCTTTTCCTGTGAGTTTTGTTGCAGACATTGGTTGTTGTATTTGAACTTTCCTCACTCTGTCTTGTGTACTTTTCTAGCCCTTTGATTGCAGAATCAACACAATCTTCACTGCTAACAAATCATCTTCATCCCTCGTTTCTTTTTACATATAATCCGTCGACATCGTCTCCCGGGTGCAGGTCTTTATGAATTAGTATTGCCAAATTCAAGTCCCAGTCTAGAGTTGACTCTGTTTTTCCCTCGTAACAACAACTAACACTTCTCACCTAATTCAGCGGACTAAACTCGCCACTGTATTTCTGTCGCGTCACGTTAAATCAAACCGATATATGAAATTAACATTTCCCGACCGTGAGTTAAAATCACGACCAGGTGGCTCTCTTACCGACTGAGCTAAACTAACAAATCTTACACATCTACGAAAATGTATCTAACACATACTTAGGGGCTTATTTCATTCAAATGAATATTTCCCTTCCGTGATTTGAAATCACAACCAAGTGATTAGTAGGGGGCACCCTTTCTGACTGTGCCAAACTGACAGGCCTTACAAATCTACGAGAATTATGTAACACATACGTCAAGGTTTATTTTATTCTAATAAATACAATTATACTAAGAAATATTTTCTTTTTGTATTTTTTAAGTATTACATATACAATATAAACGTTGCAGTAATCATCTTCAGTAGGAATAGAAATAGGAGTTTGACACTGCAGCGGCCAGGTTTCTTCTTCTTCATATTATTATTATTATTATTATTATTATTATTATTATTATTATTATTATTATTATCATCATCATCATCATCATCATCATCATCATTTGTTCACACCAGATGCCTGGTGATCATTGCTGGAAATTGAGTGACATGTATCCGGCCCTTCTTTCACTTGCAATCAGTCTATGCTTATGAGTTTCTCACCAAATGCCTGGTGGTTGTCGCTGAAGGCTGAGTGACAATAACTCTCCTCAGATCTCCAACCTCCTCGCATCGTCCTCACACCTCACAGCAGGTGTATCCATTATTGTGTTGTGTTGTTTCGTCGCAGTTGTGTTGTTTTTCTTGTTGTTGTGTTATGCTGTTTTTTGTCTGCATAGTCTGTATCCTACCTCTTATCTCTAGCTCCTCCAATATGTTTTTATAATGTCGTTGACACAGTTCCCAGTGCGCCTACTATTATGTACTACCCTGACCTTCATGTTCCACACTGTTTTCAGATCCCGGGCCAGGTCGTTGTATTTTCCTAGCTTTTCCCCTTCTTGCTTGGATGGTGTGGTCGGTTTAGGTGTCGAAGTCCCAGAGTAATTTGTAGCTTCTTCTTTCCAGGGCAGTCTCGGGTATGTGCTAGTGGTGGTGGTGATGGTTAACATTTTCCTTTGCTGTTTTTCAAGATTATGTTTAGTGGTATCAAGATTAATACAAATAGTAGTGGGGACAAAGAGACCTCTCACAAAGATTCACCTTTTCATACTTACTTCTGCTGAGCTTTCTCTTGCAGCTGTCAAGTCTACATTCCAATTTTTCATAGAGCTGTCTATGAATCTCACCACTGATTCGCAAATCTTGAATACCATGAGGAATACCAGGAGTCCCAGCGTAGTGAATGATGGGTGTGTTTTGTTTTATGAACAAATACTCTTTGCTTTGGATTAGATAATTTTCCCTGCATATAAGTGTTACGCTCGAGATGCTTATTCGCGCGGAGCAAGACATTTAGGAAAACATTGATTTATGAATAAACGTATGTTTACATTAATGACCATACAAATATTGATTCCCTATATAAATATTGTTGACAGAAAGAAAGTACAAACATTTGCATTTAAAAGGCAGACACTTCTCTAGTCCCCCGAACGCTACCGCATTGCATAATTGTCACCCGATATCTTTTTTTCTATCTTAAAGCAACCTAATATGTCGCAGTTTATAACTAAGTAATCTTTGTTGAAAAGTGTTGAAAACGCCAATAGAAAAATTGTCAATAGAAAAAATCGGTCCGAATAGGAAAGTCGCTAACTTCACTTTCTTTCAGACCCAATTTCACTTCAGCCAAACTCTCAAATTGTTATGAAATTTTGCGTTCTTGATGACATATTGATATTTTAATGAGATTCTGTAATTTTGTCAATAATGTCAGGAACAAATGTTTAAAAAAGAGTTTTTAAAAAAGTCTGTTATTGTTCAATGAAATAAATAACAACTTTCATTTTACCCACTCAAAGTACTTGGGAAAATCATTGGAATTGAGTTTCATCTGTTCATCTCTCCTTTGTATCGATCCGTAAGAGTTGTGTATTCCTGATAATACATCAATAAATATCAGAGTGTACCCTTTTCTATAAAAACAGAAGCTGACTTCAAATTCTACTTTATTATAACTCAAGCAGTATGACATATATGTTGGGAACATTAAAATTTACAAACAAGTCAATAAATATTTGTATTGTTTATTTGCAGTTGAAATGTATCTTCATTCTTCAAACAAAGACAAAACATCAATCGAATTACTTAGGATGAAAAGCATTGTTATCTTCGTTGTATTGTTTTTTCTAGATTGTATTCTAACCACCCAATCAATATTAGGAAAATCAGTTTTAAAAAAGTCTACTAATACTGAAATAAACTGGATGCATTTTTCTTAGCTATCGCTATTCATAAAAAAACAATAATTATATATATGGATTTTGCCCGGGTTCTCTTTATCAGAGTCTTGTTCTTTTACAATCTCCCGGCTATAAACTATGACTATGCCACAAAACTTTGATATTTAGGATAGATGCATTATCCAGAATCTATGTTTGGTATTGTTACGGTGTCAAAGCTATTTCCGATGTTTGTATTTGTGAATGTAACAATAATGGATTCTTGTTTCCGTGGGAAATATAAGCAATATTTTGAAAATGGCATACGTGAATATTTCAGATGTATGTGTTTCCCCTCAGACGGAGAGAAAATAAATCTACCATTATTAATTATGTCTTTCTATGAACGTATATATGTTTTCTAACTGTTCATATCTTTCATATACACACGACATGTTTTTAATACATACAGGCATTGATATATATATATATATATATATATGTATGTGTGTGTGAATATATATATGTGTGTGTGTGTGTGTGTGTTTGTTCGTGTGTGTGTGTGTATGTTTGTGTGTGTGTGTGTGTTAGTGTGTGCATGCGTGCATGTGAGCGTGTGTTTGTGCTAGGACAATGCAAACAAAAGTCAGACTGCTAAAACTACCGCGGTATCACGCAGCCATATATTGTTGACCATGCTCAACGACTAGCAATAATTCGGAGTCAAGTGTGTAGCAAGGCGATGCACATTTGTCCAAATAACCCATGGATTTTTAGTGATTTCTGGAAAATACCAATATTATAAAGAGAACTATCCGAATGCAATAGAGCTTTATGATGAATACATCAATCTAATTCCAGATACAGACATCGACTGGTTCGACTACTCAAATCGAAGTGCAGCATATCGTGTATATAGCGAAGAATTGATCACAAAACGATCTGATAAGGACCAGAGCAATACGTATTTGGAGCTTGCTTACAGTGGTATTCAACTGTGTCTCCGGTCCACATATAGATAAACCAGTGCAATATGAAGTTGTATCATAAAAATGTCGCGAATCTGCTTTCTCAGGACCATGCCTCATTGTGAATCAGGTGTAAGTCTTCGTTGTCAACAGAAATATCATATATGAAGCCTTCGAAACAACGTAGCGAAGCGTTGAACAAACGGGGCAGTATTTCTTTGTGTGTATGTTCCTGGAAATGCTGCAGGATAGACTAGTAGCAGCGGTTGCTGATGATCACCTGATATCCATAACGTAGTTATTAGCTGCATTTTGATTTGACATTCTCACTGTAGAATATGGCATCTATGTGATTAATGTTCAACACTGAATTTAGTGTCTTGACAAGAAGGGGAATTATGCTCAAGAAAATGATTTGAGGAAAATGATTTGAGGAAAATGAATGCTACCTTTCATCATTATACTACGGACTTATTAAAATAACTACCTGTACACGGTTTCACCTCATAAATTCACACACACATACACATACGTACATAGATACATTCACATAACAACTCGAGCAAATACTGCCCCCCCACACACATGACACTTCATTAATTAGATTAAACAAATATACTAACAAGATAAAGATTGGAAAAGGAGTTAGACATGGTGATATAATATCACCAAAGCTATTTACAGCGAGCGTGAAAAGCTCCTTTCGGAAAACAGACTAGGCTGATGATCTACAAAACACGTTAAGTGTTCTGAATAGAGAAAGCCAAATATTGGGTTAAAGGTGAATACAACAAAGCCAAGAACAATGTTCAATGATACATTCCCGAAAAAGGCCATACGGATAGTAGAAGTTAAGGGATAAATTTACCTAGATCAGGCGATAAAGCTAGAGAAAGACCACGGGCATGAAATAAAACGACCCATAACGATCGACTTGAGATCATTTGGTATGGATAGATATGTTTTGCCAATGTGCTTAAAGCATGACATATACAATGAATGCATAATAGCAGCTATGACTTACGCATCGCGAAGCCAAACCATTCATTCCAGCTCCCCTCAACAGACCCGGAACGAGACGGCGTCGTCGTCGTCGTCGTCGTCGTCGTCGTCATCATCATCATCATCATCATCATCATCATCATCATCATCATCATCATCATCGTCGTCGTCGTCGTCATCGTCATCGTCATCATCATCTCTCTCTCTCATACTGAGGAAGTACAACCGGCATTATACTACTTGGCTTCGCGAACGTATGTCTGCGGAGTAACCTTCCAGCCTGAGCAATTAAGTGTGTAGGTGAAGTGCGACTTGCCTCGGGTCGACCCCACCCTTTAAACCAAGGGTTTACATCCTATGGACCACTGGAGCGGCGCGAATAGGAGCAGAGACTATAGGTCGTAGGTTTGGCCGGGCTGTTCTTCTCCTGCCCGAGCTGGCTATGAGGGTCTGCAGCCCTTTTTTGCGGGAATGATCTGACAGTAAGGCTGAGCTGTGGTAGACCACAGGACGAGAACATCCCGTAGTTGGTCTGAGCTGGCTATCAAATCCGTCAGAGCCCAGATCCAGATCATACCCCTACGCAAGTCCGCGTCTTAGCTTAGTCCGCATTTCCTCTCCCGCCTGTTTATGGAACCCCCCCATTTAGAAAGGAAACAGCTACGGTGAGAGAGTAGTAGCATTAATTGCAGCAACAAGTAATATTAGTAAGAATTGGAGCAGAGCCCATAGGTGGTATGTTTGGCAGCTGGGATGTTTTTGACAGTTTTAGTTACTAGTCTCGGTGTTTAGTGGGATTTTTCTTTGGGGGGACGGCGCGTAGCATACGGTGTTATCTTATTTCTTCTTCCCTGATTCTGTGTTTAGACTAAGTGTTGTTTTAGGGAGTCCCTGAATATTTCTCATTTCCCGTAGGTTAGCTCACCGGACAGTGCTGTTTTAGGAACTCTGTAATCTCGAGACGTGGCCTGCTCAGCGCAGCTCCGCTTTTTTGTAGCATGGTCTCGATGCTGGGGGTATTGGTACTCAGTAGGAATTCATTATTTGTGACGAAGTCTTACTAGTACACTGGGGTGCGGCGACAGCGCTGGTGGAAGCGTTCGAGGAGGCGTAAGTGGCGTCGGTGGGGGACCCATATTTCAGAACCGTATAGGAGGGTGGTCAGAACAACGGTTTGGTGAGTTTCCACCTCAAGGGGTGCAATTTGGTGGAAGGGAGCGGTTTTCTTCAAGCTAACCTCTAAACCAAAATGTTCGGTGACTTCTGCAAAGCACGACGTGATTTGTTGTAGGGCTCGCTCAGGTTGAGCGGCGAGGGCTGCACCGTCTGCAAATAGTAGTATGGGTCTGAAGACGCTTAAGATTGAATAGGCACCCACTCGAAGGCGAGCGGATATATACATTGTCGGTGTTACCCATCATTGCTGTCGCCTGCGTCAGCATTGAACTGAAGAGTATAGAGAATAGTGTGGTCGCTAGGACGAGGTTTTCGATTGGAAAAGGGCTGGAAAGGCCGCCTCCGAGTCATGTTTATGAACTTTGAAGGACAGCGTAGCTTGTGCAAGATCTGCCAGATGTCTGACCTGCTGACGGTGTCGAATGACTTCGTCAGGTCTACGAATGTGACGTACAGCACTTTATTTTCTATAACCATATCGCTTGTTCCGCAGTGTTTTCTGAAGCCTAACTGGCCCTCGGAGAGGTGCTTATCGGCGACCTTTAGCACAAGTCTGTCGAGGAGTTTGCCAGCGATAGAGAGCAATGTAATGCCCCCCACAGAGACGGCGTATGTGCCTACTCTTGCGTTGATGTCACCTAGGATAATGATATTGTCAGTTACTGGAGTGGTGAACAGGATGCCACGTATCGCGTGTACAATCGTGTAGTGTCTGCAGGGTTCGTCAGTACATATACGCTAAAGAGCGTGACATGCTGCTGCTTGATCAATGGCATACGCAGCGTGATGATCCGAGTGGCCGATGGACATGTTGGTGAGCTTTGAGAGACAACGGTGTTCTTAACTATAAAGCCCACACCAGAGAGACTTTTCCAGGTATTCGGCTTCCCCGACCAGTACAGTGTGTAGTCTGCGGTACGTTCTTTCAGACTGTGTTGGCCTGGGAAGCGTACCTAGCTGATTGGGATCGAACCCGCGTCCAC
>VCCN01002048.1:8707054-8723061 GCA_006491835.1 Architeuthis dux
GATGCCGACAGTACGAAATCAATTTCCGACAGAATATGATAATTATATTAATTGATTTCCTAAATAACCGGCATTATAAACTCGTCCCTAGGCACGACTTTGGAAATACACTGTTAGTCATGTCGCACTTAAATCATGACACACATTCAAACGGGGGTAATAAGAAAAGCATAGAAAGCCTGTGTTGCCTCTCTTTACTGTGGCTTGAATGGAAGATGTACGCACGTGATTTTCGATTATTAAAGAAAACATAATTACTTTTAAAGAATATAAATGTCTCTGTTACTTTGTTTTTATGATTGCAAGTTTGTGCATGCATCTGTTCATACTTATCCATTGAACAGCATGAATTCCAGCCACGGCAAAGACCAATTATCACAAAAGCCACAACTTAACAACCATCGAAGGGGAAGTCACATTCTCTCAGATCAACGAAGCCCGATCGAATAGATCAACGAACGATTGACAACACTCGATACATCTACTCCGTTAGATTACTATCAATCACTATGGCAGCCATACTTGAAACACAGACACTCCATCATCAAATAACACTGATGCTTATTGAACCTAACGAGATAGATATATAAGTATCATATATATTATATATACTATATATTGTTCAGTACTTCGAATGTAATGTATTCTCAAATGTAATTGTTTTATGAAAATATATTGTACAGTATTGGATTAAGAATTCCAGTATATACATTTCCAACAGAGCAACTAATTATGTAGCTATTCTTGAGGCAACCTTACCTTTATTATTATTTCACAAGAGTCATATTTTGAAACAAAGAGTTTTCCCAATGTAACAATATTTAGATAGCTTAGGGATGTTTGTCTTTGTGTGAGTTTAGCGGTTCATAACCTTCCCTTCAGCAATTACGCTAAATGACTCTAGCTCTTGGGTATTTGTTTTTAAGCTGCACAGTAAGTTGAAAGATTCGACACCGGATAGACACGCTATGAAGTACTTCCACCAATACGTTAAACATGTTGAAATTATGTACCCACATACATTCATAAAAAGGATATCGTTTTTTGGCAAGTACACATCTATCTGTATATCTATCTAGCTAGCTATCAAACTATCTATCGATATTCCACCCCCTCCCTATCTGTCTATTCATTTATCTGTATATCGACCTTATACATATACTCAGATATTGATATAGACAGGTCTGCTTAGTCACTCAATAGAACCGACATGTTACCAACATCTGTTGTAGTCTATCTCCTGTGGGGGTAACATAAAACTCTCCGATAAAGGGGACAGACTGCAACAGATGTTGGTAACATGGCGGTTTCTATTGAGGGACTAAGCAGACCTGTCTATATCAATATCTGAGTCTATCTATGTCTTAGGTGGAGAGTTTTAGGTTACCCCCAACAGGATATCCTATGAGGTCTAAGTTTATATTTTGTGAAAGTCTCAACCTTGGGAATTTTGCAAAATCCAAGATGGCCCCCAATATAGGAAATGCCAATATCTCAGTCTCTAATTACATTTGAAATATAACAGAAGCATCAATTTATATTTTTTTAAATTTTAATGGTGAGCGATTTCGGATGTATAGATATGTTAACATAGAAGGTAACATTGAGCAATGCAATCAGCGAGCGGTGTTGATTCGTCTGCTTTCCTGAATGAGGTTACCAGTAAGCTATTATAATGATTTAATGTATACCAAGAATGGATAGAAAAATCTGTGACATCAACAAATGCAACCTCGTGTAAAATCTGGTCTTGAAGAGTGGTGTCCCCCATGAAGTTATTGTTTATAACTGTGACTATACTTCTGGTGGTATGCTAATGTTGGTTGTGGAGTGTCTACATATTAGGCATGGGCGTGTTGATGGAAATCAAGTAGAGACTCAATTTGTTGCCTATGCCTGTGTCATCTAATAAAATGCACACACTACAGGCGCTTGTGGTGGTGGTGTGTTGATGTTGGTGGTGAAGTGTCTGCATTTTATGCGTGTGCTGGTTGGTGGAAATATAGAATCTAGAGACTGAGATTGACAGTGTTTATATCATTTTAGGTACACAGTCGGCGGCAGAAAAGAATCCCTTCGCCAGAGCCGAGAAAGTTCACCCAGTAGAGTGTATCGCCTGAGCAGTACCACCAGAGCTGCCACAACAGTCCCAGCTGATAGACCTACCCCACAAAAGAGATTTCCAGTAACATCGGCCCAATGTTACTGGTATCAATCCAGTTCCAATTGAGCTACACACAGGATTGACAATAGAGAGAAAACGGTAGCTGATACTATCATTCTGCAGCAGTTAGCAATCATTCAACCACAGTCAGCATTAGTCGTAACATATGGTACTAACATCTTTGTCCTTCTTGTGTACATTTGCTTTTATGACAAGACCGCTTCACGGCTGTGTATGGTATCACCAATTCAAGGAAGGCCATCAATTGACAGTAATGCCTCAGTTGAAAATAATTGTCAGATTATACCAGATCTCTTGGAACCAGCAACTGACACTAAGTACAAAATCCGGATGAAAAAAGGGAGTAAGGGCATAGTTAAAGCCCCTAAACTGCAGTATTTGCCTCCAACAGATGAGGCATTATACCACAACGTGACGAGTGCGCACATTCAAGTGGCCATATGGAAGAGTTATTTGGAGGCTAATCCACCTGTACTTTACATGTGCAGTACAAAGAAGAGGGATCCAATTCATCCGCTGCAGTTTCGATTCCATCAGTTGTTCCATTAGCACCATATGCACTTCTGAAGGTGATAATGTAAAATACAACTACAATATGACACAGTTTCTAAGTTTTATAAGTCATAAGAAGCTTTATCAGACAGATTTGCTTGTAATTCGTTCACATAGAGATGTGCAAAATTAGGTTTACATAATAGTTTCCTAATTTGAATTGAGAGGTACTGACGACATTTAAACCATGGATAACTCAAAGAAACAACATCTACATGATTTATAAGTTATTCATGTGATATGCATTTTGAGCTCTTGGGCTACATTATTAGCTACATTATTAGTGGGAAAGAAGAATCATAGAGCTTTCTAGAGCAACATTTGAATTTGTCACCATTAAAGAACCCTATTTCCATGTGCCATTTGACAGTCTGGGAGCATTATATGATTTGTGCCATTATCGGTGGCCATTTTGGACGACAACTTGAATCTCTCAAAATGCCCTAGGGTGAGAGTTTCGCCCTCACCTTGAAATGCAAGCATTGACCCCTTAGAACAATAAACCACAGAGAAAAAAAAAACTGTATCGGAGAGTTTTAGTTTAGGCCCAAATTCCCAAGTTGGCAGACAGACTGTTGGCAGCATGCTGTGGGAGTGATCAATTAAAGAAACTTCTCTCACCTCTTTCTAAATCTTCAAACAAAAGGCGGGCACATCTAGCGATCAATTTAGCATAAACCTACATTGTAAAATGACCCCCCCCCACACACACACACTGAAAACTATTTAGGTTTTCTTTTAGAAAGACAAAAACATAAGGCGTACATCTTGGAAATGTCATCCCTCTAGCTCCATTGGTGTGGCCTGTACGCGTGATACATACATAGCCATCCACCCAGTCAGACGGACCGATTTGAACACTGAAGAAAAACTATTTTGACAGTTTTTGTGACAGTTGGTTGATGGTTTCTTATACACAGGCACAGCTACATAGACATTACATATGAGTGTAAGTTATTAATAAGAGAACAAATATCCCACATTGGCCAAAACGTATAGGTTGAATGTTACACATGATCATTTAATTAATTTTAAATTACTCGATCTAAACAAAGAAAAAACAAAAAACACGTGTGTATGTAAAAAAGGACAAACACACTTGTTATAATCTAAGTTCAGCACGCCGGATATTATCGGTTAACTTTTAGTAGACTTAAGTAGTTTTCATGCACATTGGTGACCCATAGTTGTTATCTTTTGGCAGACTAGGAGAAGCTTATTATATGTCCACCTCATTATTTGCCTTAAATGAACACAATTAATTCATTTGATGGATTATTTCAGAATATCAAGAAACATACCGTTTTAAAAAAAAAGAATTGTACAAAAGCATAACAAAAGTAACAGACACGACTGGCTGATGTACTGTCAAACTCCACTCCTACTTCGACTGAAGATGATTACTGCAACTTTTGTATTGTACATATAATAAATAAAACATTATAAAAATATTGTTCTTTTTTCAATATGTATTTATTAGAATGAAGCCCATGCCAATGTGTATAATAATATTTCGTTAACATCTAAGACTTGTCAATTTATCCCAGTCAGTAACACACTTGGCTAGCAATTACTAGGTCGTAGCCCACATTTTGGTGAGGATTGATCTTGTTGTTCGTGTTCTTGTTGATCTTGTTGCGGTATGAAAGTAAAGTCAACTCCTGACAAAAACTAAGATTTAGACAAATCAAATTAACATATGTAATATTTAGTTGCAAAACCTTTCCTTGGATCTATTTGAACATGTTTCCAACTGTTGTACCGAAAAGAATAAATGGGACTCCGATATACATCAATACTTTGCTTCATTCATTGTCACCTACATACAATGAGGCGTCCGTGTCATTTATTGACAAAAACCCCGTACAATTATCTGCCTATCCCCCTCCGTGTCTGCTCTTGGTACAGTGAAGCTTTGATTGTAGGCAGTACGGTATTATCTCCACCCGTGACGCTCTGATATCTGGCTAAACAGTTCGATATTAGTTACATCTGACCAGAGAACCTTGTTGAAAAACTACTTGATTACTCCAAGTGCTTGTGTGTGAAATTCAGCTTCGGCGTCATTTGTGGCAGACAGAACTTTGAAATATTATGTTACAGTTTATCATTTATAGTTCTTTTGACAAGCGAGGTTGAGACTGCTTTTAATCATCTTGAATCTCCTTTCGGGTAGACATTGGATTTCGTTTGATTTTTCTTTCGCAGTATTATGAGTGGTCGTTCAGATGTTTTAAGTCGAGGAACTACTTCAGGAAAAAGGTTTCTAGTGGTGTAAAACTTTTTCAGTTCGTCTACTATTGATCAAATCGTACTGATATTGATACTTACGTGTTTGGCAATCACCTAATAACTCAAACTGTCAGAATGTTGATTTATTATTGCAATCTTTTAAATGTTGCTCAATTATTTTCAATCATTTTGCCATAATGAATAACTTCTTCCAAGATCTTGATGCAGTAATTTATAACTTTGATTGTATACTACCCACGAATGGTTTCCGCTGAAAGAAATCTAGAACATTCTGTTACTTATATTTATTATTATCCATTTTTACTTTCATCTTAATTTCAACTGCATTTGATCGCAACACCCAGGCGGCCATACAACGGTCAATGGCGTGGATTGGAAATATATCCTTTAACTCAGAACCCTTATTCTCCTGGGCCTGCCTTAATGCTACAGCTCCCTTATTAATTAGTATACAAAGGCCTTCAATCTAACATCTAACCGTATAGCTAGTTTCTCCTTTCCTGAACGCTCCTCACGGTGCCATATTTGTATACATACATACACAAGTAGTATTAGTAGTTATATTGTTTCAATTTCTTTCACCATTGGACCATTGACAATTAGAAACCGTCAAACAACAACCAAAACTGTCTAGCGGTCAACGTAGATGTCCCTGATTTTTAAGAACACAATGCCAAAACAAAAACACACAAAATACACAACACCTGCAAAAATGACAAAAATAATATCACATCTGTTAGATACATCTCATTACTAACCAATCCACAACCCACGACACTCGCCAACAACATAAGAAACACAGACACAAACAATCAGAGAACTGATTACCAAACAACGCAAAGGAAACAAGTCTGAGGCGTGCATATATGCAATCTCCTGTCAGGATTAGTACGGTCATTCACTGTCAGATGCTATATTGGTTTAAAACATGGATGTTGGTGTATGTGTGTGAGATGAGATAGTAAATGAGGGGAGTTGACAGGCATGCGGTCTGTTATCTTACACACGAAATAAGGTATGCGCTGATTCTCCGCTGAACGTGAAATATCCACCCAGCTTAATTATCTCTCAACCCCACCCACCAACCAACCAAACAGTAACTTCACATAAATAGAAACATATTTTGTTGTATTTCTCCATTATGTCTTGATGAAGTCGAAATGCGAAATGTAGTGAAATACACTCTAGTTCGTGTGTTTGTTTACTACTAGAGAGAAATAGGGCACAAGAGGCTGAGGTTTTGGCGTGAATAGTAGTGACCGAAATAATGTCAAATTAGCCAGATCAGTTTTGCAGCCAGTAGCAGTGGTATCATATCACTGGGTCAGAATATGGGTCAAACGGCTGACCGAGATCACGGGAGAAGTAACGGAAGAAAGAGAATGTATTCGACTAATCAGCTTCGAGAATTTTTAGGGATGCCGTAAATTCAAATCCTGACTCAGTTAGTTAGTTCGGAGCTAAAACCAGAAGGGTCAGCATCTTTGCGGTCCACGGCGCACCGGTTTGGGTGCGGGAGAGAGTGGAGGACTACTGGTTTAGCTAGCTGATTGAACCTAGACAAATACAATACATTTCTAAGTGTAAAGAAACAGAATTCAATACTGTCCCGCGTCACTGCCGTTTGTATATTTCAACAGAAATAAAGAAGACGCATCTTTCCTGAAAACGACTGGAGATGGTCATATTTCTCTCTGGCCACGCGGGAGAACTCTGTACTGCTTGTACCAATTGTTTATTTTCCTTACACACATTATTATCTCCCGTAATTGTCGTTTAAGCCGCAGTCGATCAACCGGCCTGGAACGAGATGTTCATCATCGAAAACAAATGCACTTATGCAGTTATGGAGACACGCAACCCGCGTGCCTTTTGCACATAGACATGTGCAAATATATTAGGAAGGTGTTTGTGTGTGCGTTTTCTGATCGACTATGTATAAAATAGGAAGATGTACGATACGAATTATGTGTGTTTATACTTTCACGCACAAATTCATATTTAGGTTATTTGACTTAAAGTGTATGTACAGCTTAGCTAAAAAAAACTGCTTATTTTTTCAAATTCAATTAAATAATTTCGCAATTAAGAGTAAAGTTTAATAATTATTTCTCATAAAATAATAGAAATTATATGAATAAATATATTATATCAAGTTTGAGAAATAACCTCAATTTCGCAGTTCCCAATGGGACTGTGATGCCGATGATATAATCATATGCAGTTATCTTGCAAAACGACGCTTGCAGATATTCACTGAACTGAACATAGTTTGGACATTGAATTGAGGACCCATGAAGATCAAACTTGTATCAATGTTTGAGAGAATAATTGCTAGTTACAGATTATAGTGAGATACCAGCGACAAGTGTCTACAGAAACTGCGAAATCTCTGAATTTTGCATAATCCCAGGTATAGATTTTGTAAGTTGTTGAGATTGCGTGCATGGTATTTTTGGATATCTGGTTTTATGAACGCCGTGAGACCTAACAAACTTGATCATATAAAGAAAACTGGGAAACATTACATTGTTACATAATCATACACATGTATATAAAATAAAACCTTCTATACCTAATCATCCAGAAGGATCAATATCACCTTTTCTGTATTCATTTATAAGGATGTGGGATTTTCGAAGTTGCTAAACAATTGTTGCACAACAAAGCGCAATGAAACCATTGTTAATGAAATAAATGTATAACATAATTAGAACATCTTGAAATTAAAAATATGTTAGAAGTAAATATTGGAGACACCTGCAAATATAGATGAAATGGAGAAAGATCTGTTTAATTGTTGCCTTGCCTCTCCATCCATCAATTATTTATTTCTATCTTTCCCTCAGCAATCTGTCGACATGTAAACGTCTTAATAATTATAAACGGATGTACCCCGTTATTACATGATTAGTTTTATAAGACGATATCGAAATTGATAAGTCTGTGGCGAAAATGATAAAAACATATATATCAAAAAGAAGCTGAACTTTCTGATGATGTCTTCTTCAGCATTTATCAGAGGTTAGATGCAATATCGTTTCTTGTACTTTACAAACAGACGTTTTGATTGATTGATTTTGTGGGGTAGAATGGTAATTTGAAAAAAGGAAACCTAAGATAAGTGACATCATCGCAAGTCGATGACAAATAACACCTTTGCTTGTCAGGCTTGAACAATGTGTTGTATACAGATGATATGATGAACATTTTTTCTTGTCTTTTAAAACCGTTTCAAACTCCTACGGTTCAACCTTTCTAAACATTGGGAATTAGCCAATCATTTCCATCAATATATCATTCTGAAGTCATTCTATACAGTCTATATTTTATCTAACAATGGTCGGACATTGTCAGTCGGAATATTATATGTTTTAACTTGAACTTTAATCAGATTATTGCTTGTACAAGTTTCTCACGAATGCCTGGAGTCAATAGCGTAGACACTACGTAAATTCTTTTAGGTTCTTAATTATATAGAATGTATAAATATATTAAACTCATATTAGGTGCTGAACGCATATGATTGTGTCTAGGCTTCTTTGTGTGCGTGCGTGTGTGTGTTCATGTGTTGTGATACAGAAATGTGAAAAATACGTACTTGAGAACAGAATTATTTTATTATCAAATAATACTTAATGAACCAGATATTATCATTGATTACAGTTATTTCTAGTAAGTTATATCTATAATACCGTCAGTGTAACGGTTAGCTTCGTCTGAACAAATCGGAGTCGTACTACATATGTCATCAGGTCTGGTTGCTTTCTGCTTAAATATTTACAGCAATGATAGATCATTTCTTAAATAAATGAGATGTTAATAGGACCCACAATAAAATGTGAGCAATGATCCAGAAAATATCCAGCGATTCGATATTAACGAAACACTACCTAGGGTAGTGGCACCGCCATCATCTGTCTCGTCGCATTCTCGTTAATCCCGGCCACGGTTTTAAATCTGTTTTAGGAAAAGCCAGGAGTCGCAGGGCGCCAATGTATGGGAGCTTAACAGATCTGGGTGATACGATATTTTGCCAAGAAATTCAGCACGAGACATGAAAAAAGAATCACTCGGTTATTATCAATGCGACGATCACACATTACACAAGCTCAATCAATGACAGAGTGTATGTTCGCACATGTGCAGTAACATAGCCTCGGATTAGTTACATCACGGATGCGCAAAGGGTTGTCGAAATATTCAAAATGGATGCCATAAGTATTTGAACAAACAGAAATCTTGCTTGTATAGCTTGGTTTAGAGAGTTGGAGATAAGAACTTTACGTAAGAAGAACGAGAGCGTATTGCAATCAGCACAGCATTGCATAGATTTAGGCATGTTTTGTCGTTCTAAATGCTATATTACAGGAATCTCTTTTAGAAATTGAATTAATATAACCCAACTCTCCTCCATTATTTACATATACCGAACATTTGCAATGAACATTCCAGATCAAAATTCATCTAATAACTGAGTTAGGCGATTGAATTATTTATGCACCTTCCAAGTATCTGTATATACACTATATGTTTGGCTTGTTTTAAAAAAGTACACTTTTGTAATAGTTTCATACTTTCTCGATAAGAAGGCCACAAATAAGTACCTTGACTTGTTGGAGTGGCTTTCATGTTCCAATGACCAGGAGATATATGCTGACGGGAATTCAATTTCTGCTAGTTCCAACCAAGTCAGACAGGTCAAAGGAAAGGAACTCGACCAAACCTTATTCACCTCCACCTTTCACCAAAGTCGCAAGACTATTTTTAAAAAATAACCTTTCACCAAAGTCGCAAGCCTCTATTTAAAATAAAAAATAACCTTTCACCGAAGTCGCAGGATTTAAGTTAGAAAGATAATCTTTCACCAAAGTCTATTTAGAAAAAAGAACCCAATACCCAACTAAGACCAGTTCCGGTATTAAATGACCTACTAAAAGATTGACATGCCGCTAAACCCAGCAAACTAAACCAATCGAGAATAAGGTCCATCTTTTTAAGCTGAAATGTACGGTACTACATGTCATTACATTATTTTCGTTTTCAGTTCGAAGTAAATTATTGGTCTCTGAAGGGATTGGCGGAATAACAGATTTCTGTTGCAACTGCCTGGACAGATAAGGTTGTTATGGATGAGCGTCTGACCAAATGCACTCAGCCCCCCTCATTGTGGCATTCCGGCGACGAGGCATTTTTCAAGATATCTGGCGATGCAAGCGAGTGCAGTGAATTCATGACTTTTTTCTAAAGTCATTACTACAAAGTGTACATAACCAGCCTCAATCGAAATTCTGACTGTTCGCCAAACGTCTTTTTCTTTCGTGATAGTAACAGATATTCTCATGAGAGAGATATATAGAGAGTGAGAGAGAGAACCAGACACAGAGAGAAAAAGAAGTATGTGGATGTGCGTGTGTATATGCGAGAGTGTGTGTAAGGCAATTGTTATGTCAACCCAATTTCAATGATTTAGCGTTAATGGTTTGCCATAAGATCAGTTAATAAGATATTTTACCAATCAGAGTACAGTAATGTGTGAACCGACCACTTTTTTCCCGTTTAGTCGCTTTCCTGGGAAGAGACTGATATTTATCTGAGTATATGAGGAAGAGACGGTAATTAAAAAGAAAAACTCTGAGAAGTTCCTGTTATCAGGCAAAGTAAACGGTACTCCGGGCCACCAAGAGGGAAGTCAAATTAATTTTTGATACTTGTAAAATTTAACAAATGGGTTAAATAATTATGCAGCTACATCCTAGCAAGATTTAATAAACTAGACTGACCACACAGAGAAATGTTATTCCATGCCTGTTTCTCAAAGGGCTGGTGTTTAATTTCCCTCTTATAGCAAACTTAGAGCAGCAGCAAATGTGTAAATGTCTTATGAACTATTATTCCAAGACCTACTTTCTCCGTTGTACCTCGATTGAAAATGTACACAGACTAGAGAGTAATAAAGCAAAACTTGATAATAACTACTTCGATGAAGTCTGAATGGGCCAGTGTATTTAGCAAGTTGAATGACTAGGTCATTATTTGATGCGTTTAAGCATTTTGGAATATGTGACACCAGATTAACCCATTTCAATATATGAAAGTAGCTTGATATGTTACTCAAAGTAAAGATCATGAAATATTCTCACTCCATACCTTAACGACGGGTAATCGACATGATCTTACAGTTAATAAGATATGTTGCCAATCAGAGAACAAACATGCGTAGACCGACAACCCTTTCCGTTTATTCATCTGGAAAGAGACTGATATTTGTATGAGGATATGAGGAAGAGACGGTAATTAAGAAGGAAATAAAGGGTTTGGGAACGGTAATACATTAAGACTTATTTCTCAATTCGGATACCAAGCTATAATTTCTCCTCTGAAAAGGTCGTGGCATCTTTCAGAGAAAACGACTAACAAGTTAAGTAACGTAAACTGTTTGTTCAGTTCATTAAGTGAAAATAAACGAAATAGTTATTTTTCAAATAATCCACATTAACTTAATTGAACACGATATTTACCATTTTGTTCCACCGTCTTCTGTCGTTTTTCAGGCAAATGCATGTGTCCATTTTCCAGAACCATTCATGTTTAAATATATTATGGAACGAATCAACCAGATCGGATGATATTTCTTTCTGGATTTTATATATTTCACCAGTCATGCTGGTCTCTTCAGATGTTTTGAAATAATGGAATGTTGAGCTAACGTTTTTTTTTGCAACGCACGCATTGGTTTCTCGCGATGATCGATGGAAATAATGTTGTCAAAAGAAATAACCCTTTTAAAAAACAGGGTTATTGTAGATTACACAATCCTAGTGACACCCTTGGGCTCCGAATTGAATCTCTGGAAAATCACATAGTCTCAACACATTCTACCCTGTTTCATCTTTCTTGGCAAAGAACTGCGCATTTGCAGTCTTCCGGGAAATTGATTGAATTTTCTTCAAGAGCATTCTGTAATAACAGGAATAAATGGCAATCTGAAAGTGTAATATCTGGTGAATACGGCAGAAGTGTGAAAACATCCCATCCAAGTTTGAATAGTTGTTTGCTGGGTCATCAGAGAAACAGTCTATTATCCTGATAGAATATTACGTCCTTTTAGTTAACTAATTGTATACGCCTTTTAGTTAACCAATTGTATACGCTTTTTACAAACCCACCATATAGACAGCATCGCCTTCTTTGTATCAAGACCTTCCTTTTGTACGTTATCTGCTGATTCCCATTGTTTCTTCCCTGATCCATTACGTTTGTTATGAATATCCACTTTTCATCGCGCATCTCAGTTTAATTAATATTTTCATCATGCGTAAACCGCATATTCGCACACCACTTTTAACACGTTCGATTAGCCATATTACCTTCCTTTTAAATTAGACAAATTCCTTTCTGCATTTGAGTTATATGTTACCTTTCTTAGAATAAAAGCGCATACTATGCCGAAAATGTTGCGTATTTTCTTCCATGTTCAACCAATAAACAAACCTACCGCAATTTTGAATATTTTTGTAAAGAATGCACGCTGGTATAACAGCTGTCACAATAGCATAAACACGATCTTTTTTAATGAAGTTAGTTAAAACTAAACGCTCCTATTGTCATCTAGCGACAATCCCATAACATGTTTTGGGGTCGATCAGCAAATGTATTGTTATGAAACATTTGTTAAAATTAGCTTCATTTCAAATTGTTGGACCCCCCCCCCACTAGCCAATGTATTATGAGGATTAACGCAAAACATGATTTTATAAAAAATGTCAGAATTTACTATTTAGAGTGCAAACATCAATTGTGAATGTGTTCTGCCGACAACAATGCGTTATTCTATTCAAGAGAAGAGTAATTTCAAGTTTAGTAGTCCTTATCAACCTCCATCGTAAGATTGACAGCAGCGAATCGTTTAAAAATGAACTTGCTCGATCTGTTAGCATATGGACGCTAACAACTGTAAAAAATACGTGTTCGTTCCCTGAGTGAGTACAATTCGAGAGGTTTCATTCTTGGCTGAAATGGTTGTGTATTTCTCTCCAGTACCAGTGGTTGATGCTAGAGATATGTCATTATTCAGGATTTTGAATGCTGTTTCTCATAGCAGATGTCCTTCCCATTACGGATTTCACGCAACAAAAGCATTTGGCCTTGCGCCGTCCTAAGCAAAGCCTTTTTAATATGAATGAGAGTGCCCCTGCCGTCGAGTGAAGGTTAGAAAGTTAGATTATCTAGACAGTTCACTCGCACAGTTAAATCTTGTAAACCTTTTTTTCCAAACGCCGCATATATTAAATATTAACTCAACACGTGTACTATAGGTTTCAATTGTAAATAAAAAAGGAAAATAAACGATGATTACATATATATGTGTCTTGGGCCTCAATGGCATCCTTTCCGATGCTCTTCTTTTGATAGTTTTCAATATACCATGTACGTTAGTTCAATTATAATTTCGTCGTTGGATAAATAACAGAAAAGAGAGCATCTTTGTGTTAAATTGTACATGGAGGCAATGCAAATGTATGCGGAAATCATTTCCTATTTGGTGTCAACAGGTGCATCGTGGTTGTCAAAGCCGAAATTAGATTGTAGCACCCCTTGTCAGTATTTGTGTAATAACGTATTCATTGGCATTCATGAGTTTTCATGGCTAGCTATTTGCAGCTTTGTTTTATCTTTCCAAGGAAAACAACTAAACTGTGTATTTTGGCATCCAGATAGAAATTGAAGTTCTCCTACGCTCTGTAAAGGAAGTGGGAAGTGACTGTAATTTCTCTTGAGAGTAAATATCTGTAACTGGAAGTGAAAGGGGAAATATCTGGACTACTTACGCCCGAAGGCAGACTTCAAATTCAAAAGAATATTAGCGAAATAAGCAACTACAAGAAATACGATATGAAATATTCACTGTATAATATCGGTTTCTGTGATTAATATTATCCATTAAATTAAATGCATAGTTGTTGTGAAATAAATGACCTTTCCATTATTAGGCTACGGACGTATTGACTAACTTACTCACGAACATGTAACATAAATAGTTGAAATAGTAGGAATACTCTCAGAATGGTATATCTTTACATTTCGGTATGAACAAAATGGACGAAAATTTCAGCGTCAAATCGACACATGAGAAATCTTTTTAAATCTGGCAAAAATCAGCATATTATTCGATTTTAATAAAATCTTCGATCCTTAAGGGCGAAGATTAAAAAAAAATAATTTTCCATTCCAAATTTCGGAGAAGAAGACATTTTTGTCATATGATTCCTACCCCACTTTTTATTAGTTTGATAATTTATCTATTTTATATAATGATACTTCCGTCGATTTTGACACAATTTACAGATATATCCCTGGAGATACTAATGATATTTACCTTTTTTTAGAGTAATATCCAGGAACTGCTGGAACGGAACACTTAATCTGGGATTAAAAAACAGGAACATTCAGTAAAATAATTTTCTTTTCGGAAATTGTTTAGTTCTATTCGATTAATTATCATTCAGGCCTTTGATCTGTGACATTTTTCTTTCACTCAATACTATTTTTCAAAAATATTTTTGATCATTTATATCGATTTATTCCGATATCTTATACATTTTTGAAATGCCTATTTGTTATTCTTTATGTGTATTAGTTCGACTGAAACTTATATACAAATATTATAACGAGGATAAATAATTAAATATAGTGAAAGGATGACAACATATTTACCGCCTGTATTTTTAATATTAGTTTATGTAAATTGGCTGCTATTTCAAATTATGGGAGCTGCAAGCGATAACATGCCTTTTTTGCACGGCGCAGCTGTCGTGCATTTTAATCTTGCTTATTTTTTCCATTCAAATATATGTGCACCGTATTGTCTACCATACATTTGTTTTAAATCAGATGCCGCTTACATGTTTGAATTCTTTTTCATTTTTGTACATTTTGTACATGCCTATTCACATTTATATAGCACAACTCTGCAAGCAAATTATCATACAGCGTACGCTACAACCACATAAAACTCGGGTAATTCGTTTAAATTCAGATAACATCAATTAACCATGGTATTTTATTAACAGCATACAAAAATGAAAACAGCTGCTTGAAGATGAAAACCTTGGTCAACCGATGCATGTGGTTATCCGATACGGCTGGGATGTTCTTTGAGTTTCCTAAACTTTGTTTATTTTGGCAAAGCTACCTATTTTTATTAACATTAATAATTTGATATTGTTAATTGACTAGCAGTTCTCATCCAGGGGGAATTGGTGCTTACATATCTTTTAGGCCATAACACTACGTTCATTAGCTCAGTAATTGTTTGGTTTTAGTGATATTTCCAATTGTACCAAATAAAACTGTTAAAATGAGCGTCAACTGTACAAGTTTCAATGTGTATACGTAGGTATGTACATAAAGTAAGAGCAAAAATATACGAACAATTGAAAAGGGTTTATTTAATATACTTTTATAGCAGAACTTTCCCTGAAATTAACACAGATAAGTTATTTCAATATGAAATTTGAAAGTTATTCAGAAGATTAAATCTAACCATGTACTTTTAAATGATGGTCTGAGATTTGCTGAAAAACAACAGAAATTAAGATAAGAGACACACTTATAAAAAACATAATAAGTCACTCAATAGAAACCGTCACGTGACTAACGTCTTTTGGCAGCTTGCCGGATGATCAATTGAAAATAATGTTTAAATGTTCAACCCTGTAGCTCCATTGGTGCAGCGTGTTCTGAATATGTGCAAGACGGAATAGTATTATACCTGTTGTGTGGTGTATGTGGTAAGAGTATGTGTTCAGCACCGGATCGACCTGTTGGGCGGTGATGTCTAAAAAGTTAAAATCTTCAAAACACAAAGCGTCTTTTGTAGACATACTAAAGGGTACATATTTCAATGGTCTGTACTCTAGCTCCATTGGTATTGCCTGTACACGTGACACATACATAGATAATATGATAATGCCTACTTTAATCTTATTGTAGTGGTGCGAGTAGAAGTGGATTT
>VCCN01002048.1:9226469-9236653 GCA_006491835.1 Architeuthis dux
TATTAAAAATATCCTAAATTATGTAACGATTGTGGAGATCTCTTCCTTTACATTTAAAGCTGCGCTGTAAAATGTCTGCATTTGATTGAAAATAACAGCTGCTATGACGGATTTCTCATATTGCATAGACTTACATTTGCTGACACATTAGGTCAGTGCAATTATCACCACATGTTTAATTTGAACCTCGAAATGTGAATGACTTAGATTTCCTGTATGCGATTTTATTAAATATTCCGAAACTTTAAGGCATGAATAGTTTCATACAAGAAATACATAGATATGAATTTAGCACACGTTAGTTGACACTATTAAATAAATGAGTCGGAATGGATAATTCTTCAACGTCAACCCGATGGCGTTTAATTCAAGCCGTATAGTTCAAATTTCTGTTGTATTCAAAGTATTGTTATGATTGCTTGCATCAAGCCATTTCCCATTGGTGATTGAATAACGCATGGACGACCTCCGGGATGTTGAATTATTTACAATATCTTTATTTCTCAGCTGCTTAACACCCGACCACAATAGATTATGCATATTGATTATGTTGTAGTTGCAACATATGCGATAGTATTATCAATAACAAATAGATGTGCACGTTCAACACAGAACTATTTCAGCACGTTTCCATCGGATAAGTTCAGATGATTTAGGGCTCTATGGATATCGAGATCTATTTTCACAGTTTCCACAGTATATTTTACCTATTTTAAACTTGTGTTTGTGAAAGATCATTTGAAAGATGAGGTAAAACAGTAGCTTACATACTTACATGAAGTATAATGCAAACCTAATTACCCATCGTGATCGCCCAAAAACATAAATCGTCGTGGATCTGTCAATTCATCTGGTACAGCGTAATATCAAAACCGATATACAGAGTTTATTATTTTACCGAGTACGTTCATCGAACTATATACATCACGACATCAAGATAAAACAATCTTCCCATTTCATCAGATTTGTTTGTATCTTATTAATACGATACAATGTATTTACATGTAAAAGGAAGGTATGAATGATCATTCACTAAAAAAAATAATTTAATCAATGTGGCCATTAGGTGTGTGAACATATGTCAACCTTTTTACCTGATTTTACCTCCTGGAAAATAGGAAAGCGGTGCGTGTGTGTGAATTAAATACACTCAGGTTGTGTGTTCGTGTGTTCGCACGTTTTGGGGGATAGTATTGGGACGTGACCAAAACGCCATATCATGTTCTCAGGACTAGAAATAGGTCAAACGGCCGACCAATGGAAACAAAGGGAATACATCAGACCAATCAGCTTCGCCGGTTATTTTAGGACGTCGATTTAAATCGGGCGGGAGTTAATGAGTCCGACACACAGGTGCGACTGGTCAAACTAGCTAGAGGGCTTGGCTCCTCGGCCCGTCAGGGTGAGGGAGGAGACGGAGGAGACGGAGGAAGAAACCTGATTTGAAATACTACCATCAACCTAGTTGGTCACCCTCGGTAAAACAACTAGGAACAGATTTTAACAACTCGTTCAGAATGTTAACCGAAACAGAATTCAATACCCCAAATGATCCGCGAACCGGCCCGAAAATATCAACAGAAATAAAAGCAACACACATTTTTCTTGATATCAACGAATTTTGTTGTCTTTCTCTCCAGCCACGTGGGAAAGACCTTCCTCCGGTATGGACCAAAATGTTTTATTTCCCTCCACAGAATGTTCAGCCCCGTGAAAATACCGGCATTCTTCTACACGTGAATGTGTGTTTGTCTTTAGGTTTTAGAACGTGTCTACAAGGGTTACAGGTCAACACCCCCAATGAACAAAAGGTGCAATGAACAAACGGTCCAATGAACAAAACGTCCAATGCAAAATGGTCCGATGAACAAAACGTTCAATGCAAAAACTTCCTATGCAAAATGTCCAATAGAAAAATGTCCAATACAAAAAGGGCTAATGCAATAAGGTCAAATACAAATAGGTCCAATGCAAAACGGTCCAATACAAGGATGTTCGATGCAAAAGGACCAATGCAAAAATGTCCAAAACAAAAAGGACCCATGAACAAAAATGTCCAATGAAAAAATGTCCAATAGAAAAGTGTCCAATGCAAAAAGGGCTGATGCAAAAAGGTCCAATACAAATAGGTCCAATGCAAAAAGGTCCAATACAAGGATGTCCAATACAAAAATGGGCAATGCAAAATGTCCAATGCAAAAAGGTCCAATGCAAAAAGGGCTGATGCAAAAACGTCCAATACAAATAGGTCGAATGCAAAAAGGTCCACTACAAGGAAGTCGAATGCAAAAAGTTCCAATGCAAAAAGGTCCAATGCAAAAAGGTCCAATGCAAAAAGGTCCAATACAAAAAGGTCCAATGCAAAAAATGCCCAATCCACAAAGGGCCCATTTGTGTGTTTGAAGGTGTACATTTGAGTATATATCATGATTGTATATATGTATAAATTGGTCCTGTTTGCATTGGCTCTTTTTGAATTGGCGCGTTTTGCATTACTACTTTGCATTGGCCCATTTTGCATTGGAAGGTTTTGCATTGGACATGTTTTGCATTGGACCGTTTTGCATTGAACCAATGTAAAAGGGACCATTGCAAAATATCCAATGTAAAACATGTCCAATGCAAGACCGTTCAATGCAAAAGGGCCAATGTATACATATATACATACTAGTGTATATGGATGCATATATTTGTGCATATGTAGCATATGTGTATGTGTGAGCGTATGTAGCACGTGTGCCTGTGGCATGCGTGTGTATGTGTATGCGTGTTTGCTTTTGTCACATGTGTATGCATATATATGTATGTATGTTGTGTGTATATATGTATAACTTGGACATTTTTGTATTGGAATTTTTGGCATTGGTCGTTTTGCCATTTTAAGCATGTTTAAGAACAAGAGTGACGCAACAATTGAAAGTTACAAAACTGAATGGAAAGTAATTACTTCATACATTAAACTTGACAAAATAGACAACTTTAAACGTGTCGAAAGTAAAAGTAAGATTGTTTCGTAATTTAGAGGCTATTAAACAATAACTAATGGATATGGATCTAGATGACAATCGAAGCATCTAGGGTATCAGATTACTTGTTATCACAGAATATGCTGCTGCAAAAAGAAAGCTGAAACTTTTCAAATAACCCTTGATAGTCTTTTCTCTGAATGTAAATGTGGCTAAAACTACTTACATGTTTTAATATACATTTATCTCACATTTGTTTTTATTTTCCTTACAAATGTATCATATTCCGTACTTTACACAGTAGCTGCACTTAAATATGTTAAATCGCTAATAATTGATCATGGATCAATTGTAATTTATAGCATTGATTGTTGTGTTTAATTAACGTGTCTTTGATATGTACGGTACCATCTGGTGATTAAGTAATCGCTTTAATCAAGGGGAACCTGTTCAGTTCAGATAGGTAGATTATAGAACCCATAACGTAGACCAAACACACGTGTGTGTGTGTGTGTGCGTATGTGTGTGTGTTGCGTATTTGTATGTGTGTGTGAGCTATTTATATTGGCCCTTTTTGTATTGGACGTTTTTGCATTGAACGTTTTTGCATTGGACCCTTTTACATTGAACCTTTCTGTATTGGACATTTCTTACATTGGACCTTTTTGCATTGGACCAAATGGCCTTTTGGATCGTTTAACTTTAGACTTACCTTGGACGTTTTGTCTTTGGACCATTTGCAATGGACATTATGCATTTGGACCATTTGCATTGGACGTTTTTAATATTGGACCTTTTTGATTGGACGTTTCGACTTAGCTCCGTCTACAAGGTGTACTAATGAGAATTTGCACGGTTCTATGTCAACATGTATGTCTGATAGCGCTGACACAAGATGTGTTAATGGTAAAAAAAACACCAGAATTCCATTAAATCAGGGAACTGTGATATAAAAAGAGGAAATTAATGTGATTAAAAATTAGAATTGCGATAGATCGATAGATATATCATAATGCAATAATCTGGAGTATGAAAAACTCAGAAATGTATTACAAAATCAGTGATGAATTCTAACCTAGCTGAATTAAATCACCAATTGTACCATACACTATTGTGTACGCAGCCAACTCTAGTAGAAGGACTAAGTTGCATTTTCAAAAGCTACAATACGGCATATATCCTTTCCCATCAGAAATATTTGTATAATGCATATGACAGTTACATATATTAAAAACTACTTTCATAATTGGGTTACTACTACCCTTCCTTGCGCAAAATGTCGTTATAATTTATTGCGTTAGAATTCCCATCTTTTAGAATATATCTGACATCAGTACAATATGCATTTCTGTGAACAATTGAAGCCGATGTGACCACAATCAATAGGAAGCTATGAGATATTACCACCGATGGGGAACCGTAATAATTATGTATTTAAAATAATGTTGGCAAGCTCATATCAGCAGTCGATACCTTTCACCCACCTTTCACTCAAGACTATCGTTGTTAAAAAGGTTTCGCAAAGATTTAATATCAGCAAAATGAGGGGATAGAAATTTACTTGACGTGCCCAGTTGAATAAATGCAGCGGCCATTCCATTCATTGGTGAAGCATTCTATTCAAATATAAGGCTACATTCTGTCACATACACAAGTGCAGTTCATTCTTCCTCGTGGTTGCCTTTCTTGCTGCAGAACCCCCTTTGTTATCATTCTTACACCAAATCTTCCGCCTGCTAGCATATATGCCATTCATCTCAAAGCCCTGACAAGCATATAAAAGAATTTCACGTCGCAAAGTGGCAGAAATAAAGGGACTTCAGCCCTCCCCGACCTGGAATTCAGGAACCTAGATGAAGAATTCTCTATGCCAACCTTGGAAAATATTAGATGCGTTCAAAAGTCCCCCCCCCCAAAAAAAAAACAACGTTTCCAACTGTTTATTCAGTGTCTAGCTTTCGGAAAAATGGTGATGGGAACATTTGCACACACCTAATATATTTTTCACTGGAGTATTCGGTTATTGAAATAAGAAGACGCTTTTGGACACATACGAAATAATTTGGAAACTTCTGAGACACATTCTTATATATGAATACAGATACCAATCAAGTTCAATCGTCAATGGATTGAATGAACTGTTGTTGTATATTGTATATGATATAGCTAAGCCACCTGCTTACCTAGAACATAAGCATTCGGAAGTATGGCGTTTACCTGGACGAACAACAACCTTTCACACAAGAAAGGTATATCTATTTCAACGACCTCTGACACCAGAAAGACGTATCTATGTAGCAGGCCGACCAAGCTTAATATTTAAAAAAGCCAAAAATCAAAGCTTGTTCTTTTTTCTGTGGGTGGGAGAGAACTGCGTTTCCATTTTATCTAGAAAAGTATCTAGATAAATGGCATGAACATTCTAGATATAATACCATTTTCAAAATACACCCCGCCTGTTCGTTGGCCTAGATCTCAGTAAGTGGCTGAGAGATACTAAAATGCGCTAGAAGGTAGTTCTAAGGTCAATCATGAGATTGGCCAAGGTCCCATTGACGGCCCCATAATACTTCCAAAATGCATAAAAAGGGGCCAATGTCCCAAACGCGAGCTGAAGTCAATGATATCTAGATAGTTTTCTAGATAAATGGCATGAACATCTAAATAATTCTAGATATAATCGCATTTTCAAAATACACCAACACCTGTTCTTTGGCTTAAATTCCAGAAAGTAAGGGTCCGGGAGACACCAACATGTGCTAGAAAGTAGCTCTAACGTCAATCATGTTATTGGTAACGGTCCCATTGACGGCCTCATAATACTCCCAAGATGCATAAAAAGGGGCAATGTCCCGAAAAACCGAAAATCAATGGAAACACATTCTGCTCCCAATTGTTATGTTCTTACGTCAACCCGCAGGCGGCGTCTATAGAGATTGTTATTTTCTTACGCCAACCCTCCGACGGCGTCTATAGAGAGTGTTATTTCCTTACGCCAACAACCCAATGGTCTTTATCTACATTGTTATTTTCTTACGACAACCCTCCCGGGGTATCTATCCAGATTGTTACTTTCTTACAGCAACCCTTCGATGGCGTTTATCGATATTGTTATTAAATGACGGTCGGGTTTTACCGTTTTTCTAGTTAAAATAATTATTTGTTACAGACTTTCCAAATGCAGTCAAGGTTACTTTTGTTGTAGTTCCCGGCCATTTATTCCCGGAGAACGCTTGAAGAGACCGATCCCAGTTCCTGCGGACCCGTTTTCTAGGCAGCACCTCCCCATTATGTAATCATTATTCAACTTAAATAACTATTTATTCATTATTGTATAACCATGGCATACGTTTGTAAATATTTTGCCCATGTTTTAGTGTGTTATCGTCAGTGGGTTATGTGACACATATTCTATTATAAATGTATTTAAATACAGTTGTCATTGATATACAACTATTCATGAGTGTCTTTATTACTATTGTGGATAGACTGATCATAAGTAACGATGGAAAATCATTTGGGTCAATCAGGTCAGTTGTAACACAATCAGTTTGGTCCGGTTGGCAGGGTTGGTCAATGTGCTTGGTAAGGTCTGATTTTGGGCTTTTGTTACAACGTCAGTCGCTTTTATTGTTAAGTCAATGACTGTTGATAATAATAGGCTCTACATCCCGGATTAGACACTCAACGCATACATATCGATAGTTATTAAACTTAGCTTGGTGCGATACACTTTAAGAAACAATGTGAGGAAGGCGGTTTTACAATGATCTCCCAAGTTGGGAGAGTATAGATATCTACAAAATCAACCTTTGATTATTGGCATTTATCTGGGCTCGAACAGCGACCTTTAGTGTAAGTGGAAAACTATTTTATCACAAGGCAGGCCGACTAACATTGATTCTCAAGCGAAGTTCCAGAATCATGGTATTTGTCAGTCAGAGTGTGCATTCCCTGGCTACCACACATGGATCTCCAGGTATCACGTTGACATATGTATTTGTTAATGATTAGATACATGGCATTTTAATATGTACAATTATTGCAACTTAAGATCTAGAAACCCAATATTCACCCGTATTTCCTTTTTTGGCGAGGGGGGTACATTTGTGGGTTTGCGGTATAATTGGGGAAGTTTAATACGCCACACTTGCATTATTTGATATGTATATTTAGCTAAAAGTTGGTAACCGAGTAACTTATTGCTATAGTCTGAAAACTCTCAAGTTGCCGTTAGAAACGCAGGTTAACGTAAGCATTGAATTGATGTTTTCTTGAATTTATCTCATAACATATTATCTTGTAATGTTAATGATTTCATAGATTTTCCAAGTAACGTTAATTTAAGATAATTTTCACTCGTTTTAGATTAAAATTCCATCAAATAACAACGCATATCGCATGGCAATTCATACCTTTTATCCTCCAAGTTTACCATTGACACCATGAGAGAATGTTGCTACTTACTGCATTTATTGATTAGTAATTCTACATTTGACACGTGCATCTCTTAAGTATTTATATCAAATCATTCCTCACTGCATTGGCTTAATATGAAGATAACGCATACAAGTTGGAAGATGAAGTCTGGTGAAGGTGTTTTGAACGTCGCCCTCATATATTAATTTGCATTAAGTCTCGTGAGTAGAAACACGAAACGGAAACCAGGAACAATTACATATAAATTAATTAAGTTTCCTGATAAAGTTACATTTCAAAACAATTGATTTTCACATGTTTTGCTCTAGTCGAAAAAAATAAACAAAAACGATAGAAAAAATCCCTTTCACTCTTCTGTTCAGCCGTACATATCAAGTAATGAAATTTAGAGAATGGATAATGTGTATATCCGATAGAATAGAATAATTATAAAGACATTATTAATTGGGAACCTTTACTCGATTTAAGCCGTTTCGCAATCGGGTCAAACGGGTGCCAAGAAAATATAGGTTCCTAATTAAAAATGTCTTTATAATTATCTTATCAAATAATAAAAACCCAGGTCTGGTTAGTCACTCAATAGTAACAGTCATATGATCAACGTCTTTTGGCAACATGCTGTATTGGGGGAGATCAATCAAACAATTGGAAAAAGAGGTGATCAATGAACACGTTACTTCTCATGTCTTGTGTTGTCCAGTGACCACTAAAATATCTTAATTTTCAAAAAAACAAGCGTGACACAAACTAACGGATCAATTTAGCATAGACTTACATTGCAAATTGAACTCCTCACTATAAACCTATTTAAAATGGGTATTTTCAACAAAGAAACAATCTTTTCTCTAGACATAATACCGAGTAACTATTGATATTTTCAGCCCTTTAGCTATGTCGGTGATGCCTGTACGCGCGATGCATACATACATAATCAGCCAGCTAGCTGGACCAACTTAAAAACCGAGAATTACATACAAATTATACAAAACATATACGAAAATGGCACCGCAATAATTAGACTACATAAAGATACAAACAAGATAAAGATAACAAAAGAAGTAAGACAAGGGGATACAATATCACCTATTTACAGCGAGCCTTGAAAGCATCTCTCGGAAAACTGACTGGGAGGGAATGGGAATAAACATAGATGGAGAATACCTAAACAACTTAAGATGTGCCGATGACATTTCTATGACGTCCGAAGTATCTGACGAATTACAAAAGATGCTAACCGATCTAAATAGGGAAAGTAAAAAAAGTAGGATTAAAGATGAACAGAACAGAAGTAATGTACAGCGATAAAGTCCCCAAAAAGGTAATAAAGATAGAACGTGAGATTCTAGAAGAGATCGATGAATACATCTGCCTAGGTCAGGTAATAAAGCTAAAGAAAACCATGACATATCGCATCACGATAGGTTGGAGAGCATTTGGTATGAATAGAGATATCCTGAAGAGCACCTTGTCAATGTGCCTAAATCGTAAAGTATACAACGGCTGCATAATACCAGCCATGAATTATGGATGCGAAATATGGAAATTAACCAAATGAGCTGAAGGCCAACTCAGAATAGCACAGAGAGGCATATGGAAAAAAGAATACGGAACTCGATGGCCCGAATTGAAAGTTGTATAAAAACAAATAAAAAATTAAAATGAAGGTAAAAATTGTCAAATTGAATACAAATAATTAATATCCATTTATCTTTTCTAAATGTTGTGCATTCAGTTCTGATTAAAACATTTAGACTTACTCTAATCCTGTGCGTAATTACAACTTTGGAATTATGAATGTTATGTCACTAAATAGTAGGCAAGGTGCATCAATAAGTATGTGGCTTAATGATGAGAAAATGCACAAACATATTAATTTTTCAATATCAACTCTCTCTTTGTCAGTGGTGAATATTAAAAACCTATCTAGCATTATACAGTGAAAATATTAGATCAACATTCAGTTAATGACTACGTAGCAGCCTATGGGTGTATTGCTTCACCTTGTTATAAATATTGTTTTCATATCCTGTGTTTTTCTTTTGTTTTTATTCATTTGTGCAATGTTTAGATTTGTTCACATATTTATCAAATATCACAAACACATGATAGGATGTGTATTACCATGTGAATTAAGATGCACATGTGCAATCTCGAAGTCGTTGTGATTCAAACGTAGTCCTCGAGAACAGAGTAACATCCGGAAACGAAGCTCTGAAAAGAAATGTCATAGCTGCGAAGAGGAAACTGATTTCTATGTTGATATGAAAAACTGCTTATGACATAAATGCATATCTATTTGCTCACTCCCCTCATAAGATGCATTGGTTTTCCTATATCTCCGGAGGGTGGAATGAGTTACAGTTTGCAGCGTAGAAATTGGCGAAATCAAAATATTAGTTATCTTCACTATACGAGAGCACACCGTCCCTTGCCTCCTGACCCATAGAGGGCCGAGGCAACTACCTTTAATCGCTTTGTTAGTCACTATATGTTGGCGTCTTTTCATATCAGGTTACAATCAAAACACACACACACTTACGCACACATTCCTTTGGTGAGTGACAAACACGTACCACCACACATTTTCTATCAGCTTACCATCTCGACATACAGAAATACGCACACTCATATCCGCACAGTGCATACTGGGCATAACACGCCAATGTCCGTACTGATTAACATATCCATCAAATAGTAACTTCCCAGATAATATAAAGGTACTGATCATCCCAGCAGGGTTGACCAGGGTCAAGTGTTCTGGCCTTTTCATCACTAGTG
>VCCN01002048.1:9295377-9307203 GCA_006491835.1 Architeuthis dux
ATGGGAAAGGCCTTTGTCCAGCAGTGAACTCATAACGGCTGCAGCTGCTGCTTGAAGTCATCAGACACAATGGAAATTATATCAGGAATTAGCATTGCTTGTCTAATGTGTCATTTCACCTAAATTGTTATAGTTTGCTATGTATGTTATTTCTTTGAATAAATCATTGGTGATTTTGGACATTCTCGCTCATTACTATCCTCCTATCATTTCATTTATTTGTTATGCTTGCCTATAGATTGGAACGTTTTAGATAATCATATTTTGTACATTTCAGCATACATGAAATATCATGACTATATAATATTCCGCATAAACATGAGTGATTTGTGTGGCCGAAATTTAATGACTCTTTGGCTATTAGTTTCATAATTATCAGCCTTTTAATCATTTTGATACAATACTGGAACACATTGTAAACTATTTCGATGTTATGTAAACGTATTCAATGTTAAGTCGCATGGGATTCATTTAATCCAATCCGTGGCAGTGAATTAGGATTAAGAAAATAAATGATATTTTGAATCGTAATATTTCAAAATACTCATAACATATTTGCAATTATATCTTGTATTGACCAACTGATTGTTTTGAAGAAACATAATCGACTATTGCTTGCATAGTTTAAATAAGAACAACTGTTAACTATTTACTTAATGGAAGTCGGCAACCCTCCCGTCACCGTGATACAGAGAGTATGTATATGTATTACTTTGCCTATCTTTCGAAACCGGAAGAGCAAATATTGAAACAAGGTAAACTTTCATTGATCTTTGTCGAGAAATATGTAAGACCCGTGTCGCAATGAGGATAAACTACATCGGAACAAACAAATAACAACTGAGATTGCAAGTCGAGAATTCCTTTCGTAAAAGTGTATTCATTCCTAAAATCCCTGTTGAAATATCCTGCATATTTGCCTATATGGAAATGGACTAGGCACGTACAATATCAGTAGTAGAGATATCAGAACTATTAGCACAGTAAAGTCTTTATTTGTAACTGATTCAACTCTCGTATTTCATCATTTCTATTCACTATAGTGGGTGTTGTTTGTTTGCGTTTTTGATGCATTATTTCCAGCTGGTCTATGTATCTGTGTGCATTCTTTGACACTTGGAAGGAAGTTATGCTGTATCAAAACACTTCAGCTCCACCAGACATCTAGACGTTGTGCAGATTAGCTCTGATTAATATACAAAATCATATCTTTCATAAGTGATATTAGAAGGCAAGAACTGCCACAGTCAGTATCGATTTCATAGTACTAACATTGATTGATGTATGGTTGCTTACGCTAGTCTTTTTCTTCTCGACTCAATTCGAGTGGATCCATTTCCCGAGCTTTCATTTCTGCCAGTCACGCTTAAATTACCTGAAATATTTGGAATTGGTAAATTGATACTTGCTGTAAGGTCATTGACTGGGGCTTTAGGGTTATTTTTCATCACAGACTTCAGGTCTTTATCCAGGTTCTATCTGGCACTCCAGCTCTATCAGGGCGATATCTAAATTAGAGTTTACAAGCCCACTATATCTGCAAAAATAATGTAGTAAACATTAATAAAATAAAATAAAATTTGACATGAATAATCACTAAGTAATATATTATTTGCAAGTAAAATATCAATATAGAAGCATATTAACATTTTTGAAAAGAACGATAAAAATCAGGCTTAAAAGTTTTTTAGTCAAGTATTTGTTCCAAAATAATTTTATTTCCTTTCTTAGAAATCTTCTTTCTGTAAAAAAATAAGATTCATAGATTGTTATTAGATATGATATTTGCTTCAGAGAGTTTAATATAGATTTGATATATATAAGATCAAACATAGTATGTCATAAGGGCACTAGTGCAGGATACCTGTCGCGGGATCGAATTCACTACATAAATCATATCCTACAAGACGAGTTTGCTAGCCGCTTTGTATATTCTATTTGTAGTATCTTTCCGATAAAATACACAGTGTACTTCATAATGCAAGACCTGGTGTAAGCTTACAGTTTAATCACCTTGGATTAGCAAACGAGATATCTCGGAAGAATGTCTTATTCTGAATCGGATATTAATTCAAGACAATTTGTAGGTGCTGATAAATTAAATGAAATCAATGATTGTCTTAGAGCAATTAGCATGATATATCATGTGCAATTCCATTGTCCTGACTCTTATTCAGGCAGTGAATTGGACAGGACAACTTGTATATGTTGCTGACGGAAGTGGAATTACTGATTGTCTGGTAACAGCTGACGAGACTTCTTGCGAGAAATTCGTTTGCCATGGGTTTTATTCTGGTACTTAATTGGATATTAATTTAACACAATCTATAGACGCTGATGAAGGGAATGAAAGCAGACATTGTCCTGGAGTGATTTTCAGGATATTTGCCGACATAACGTCACAAGTGTTTAATACATGCTTCAGATGTGTGTTCGATTAATGGACCATGCTTTCGGGGTACAGTACTTTCGTCTACATCACTTTAGCAAATATCAGTTTTGTCTAAATCACTTTGGTTTATAATCACTATTTACCAACAATATCTCCAAAGGTTCTCAATGAATTTCAATGACATGTTGTCGAACTGTTGGCCATGGGCTGAGGAATAATTGATGACATTTTGAGATTGAGATATATATTTTTATTAGGTTTTGGGACGGATCCTGGAATTCTCTTCCTCTGAATGAAAATAGAATCCTTGGATCCGCCCCAAAATGTCATCAATTCTTCCTTAGCCAATGGCCCACCATTCGACAGAATGCTAGTGGAATTCATTGAGACCATTTGGACATATTGTGGGGACAAAAGTAATTTTAGACCAAAGTGCTTTAGAAGTGATGTATACTTTGCAGGAAATAAACGTCAGAGCCATTGCAGCGTCCTGCAAAATCTACAAGAAAGGATGTTGGTACAGGGTAGAAATATGCTGCTGAAAATCTTCTACCATTTAAGGAACTTGGTGTCATCCCTGATGATGGGAATATACAACACTTAAATATATGCGCACACCTTACAGAGAAATAGTGCTGCATGACATAAGTCGTGCAGAAATAAAGTTAGTAAAAGTTTCCGAGAGCACATCATAGAGGAACGACTGTGGAATCAGCGGAGCTGTGAAAACAAGAAGATGCTGCTCAAAGAATAAAGAACCAGCTCTTCTGAAACAATCCTGCTGGACATTATAGCCTTCATAAGTAAGGAAGTGTGCTACATAACCTTCTGATAGTCATCTGATGGCAAACATATATACTGGGGATTTGATGTCCATTGATGCTCAATACCATACAATTTACTTGGCAACACTCTACACACGGGAAGAACTTACAGGAATAAGAATACGAAGAAATCTCCAAGCAGCCTGTTACATGGCTCAGCTTTTGCAGAACTGGTCTCATACATTCAATCATGAAAAGAATCAATGGAACACAAATCAGTGTTCAGTATGAAGAACAATAAGAGCCTTTACATATCTAGGATACATCATGATATGAATGAAGTACAAGTACACCCTGCACGGCTCAAAACCGGATATTGGCTGCCATTCCATATTTTAGGTCTTACAATGAAGGCAGGGAGGTTCTACTTGCATTTGACCAAAATAGTGGGCAACTCTTGAACAAGCATGCTAATGAAGACTTTGATTTTGCGGCAACCAACATCATTCGACGTGATATTTTAAAACTGAAGCAGGGCTTTGATGGAAAGTTCTTTCGGATTGTCAGGAGAATACTTTCCACACTAAATAATCTAATGAACATGATACATTCTGGCCCAAATATCAAAGATCAAACTGTGTAAGACAAACCCACAGTCCGTGCAAGTCAAACTGTCTCACGACTTGTTGTGTTCAACAGTGTCAACGCATCCAGTACATGCCGGGCACCACCAAACGGAACTAATCGACACATCAAGGATAGAGAAACACGATGTATCTAGTACTAAAGATCTATGGAGTAACGAGATGCAACAACGGAAATTAAGGAACCCCAAGTGATATTTCATTGGTAAGGGAGACAACCCAGAACAGCAAAAATATCCAGGCACTTCCTGCATCATACACAAATGGGCCTCCAGTAGTCCTCTATTTCCCGATGTCACCGATGCAGTCCTGCAACTGGCAGATGACCCCTCAAGTATCCCTGACAACATATTTAATCTGCTGGTGAAATGAGTTCCTCTTATGTTCGACAAGACATGTGAATTATTCAAGGTAAATGAGGAAACACTGCATCTCTTTTTCAAGAAAATCCGGAGCTTTGTACAATATTACACCAACAAAAGCAGCTCTTCAACAGCATGTGCTTAGAGCAGTCTACATAGGGGAATATGTATGGCAGCAAGTGCTGCAAAATGATCCCAAACCTACACGTCCTGCAGACTGGGGCTGGACTAAAAAGGATGGCTCATGGAAACCAAAGTAGACAATTATTGGACAAACTGAAGACTCATGCTATGAGCCGATACAACTGCAAATAAGCATGCAATGTGTATGCAAGTGTTACAAGGCCAGTCTCTAGTGTATATGTTAATTCCCTTTGAACTTCGATATATACATAACTGTTAAACTTTATTTCATAGGGAAATTAGCCAAATTAGCATATGTTCTGGCACTTTGAACTACAATATCATTATTACAGCGTATGTTAGTTTTAATACATATGACTAATGATTTCATTATATTTTACTATTTCTTTATTACAATGTTTCATTTTTTGCTTTTTTAAATTTAAATAAATAGTTAATCTACTTTTCCGTTATCTAGTGACACTGCTGATTTTAAATACATATATTTAGTTCCCAAAATAATGCTTATATGATGTATAACTCAAAGGATATGGGCGTTTATATGAACTAGGCGGTCATTTTGAAAAACCTTCAGTGGACACTGCTGACGTGGATCCATATCTAAGAATAATCAGTAGGGGTAACTACATATCTGTACCACGGTTCATGTTTTAACACAAAATACATAATTCAGCCCCAAATCCTTCCTTACTGCCCCCTATAAGAGATCTCAATAATCCTACAACTTAATGATGCATTCTAATAAGGTGGAATGTTGAAAAAAGAACAATAAGAAAAAATAACGACACCAAACAGAATTATGGCACCTTTCGACCAATAGAATGGAAATAGATATCATCAGTCTCAAATCTTAGCCACCAAACAGCAAGTCTAATTTGATTCCGTAAACTAGATAATTGATAGTCAAATTCACAATCATCATGCGTATAGTTTTGACAAAGTAATCCTTGTTTTTTGAAACGCACTCAACATATGTCCACATTTAACAAGATGTGCACTTTACCCAATTTCCACCAGGCTTTAAATTAGAATAAGGTTCTACGCAAGCTAAACAAAAGGTTTAATCATCTGTGGATTCATCCGTGTTATTAGTTTGTCCTTTACTTTTGTGTATGACCCCTTTTCCACTTCTGTTTCTCTCTGAACACTCTTTGACTTGTTTGAAGTTTGTTTTGTTATTTTGCAGGCTTTTGTGTTTCATCTGCCTCAACTACATACAATTACATCGCACCAAGTAGCCCCACTAACAATGGACCAACCAACGCCACACACATGGTTATGCTTATATTCTATTCCAGGAAAAGGTTCTGACATAAGCTGCTTGAAATGTGGCATGTATACTATTTATTGTCGCTTCTCATAAACATAGACTGCACTATCGTCAACCGCACATTACAGCATGAACTAAGCACACGTTTGTCAAAGTGAAACGTTACTTAGCAGGGTGGAAAAACGTTTTTCATGCAATACTCCAGGCTATCAAGTGGTGGACACAGAAATCAAAGCAAGTCATTCAACTTGCCCCATATACCAACTAGCCCCGGTTTCCCCTACATAAAATATACATGCGAACACAATTTTCCATAAGTTGATTATGGAATCTAGTCATGCACACATGGGGACACATGCGTAGATGCATGCATATATAGTTACATGTATCTTGAATGTACACATACGATTTAGCCAAATGTTATTTACAAACTGAACATACCTACTCATACAAATAATTTGGCATCTGTGCATCTTGGCATCTGTGCATCTTGGCACCTGTGCATCTTGGCACACGTTTACTTATGGTTACATCAATTCTAACCTTTTTACATATATGTAATCACCACTTGTTTCCTCTGATATTCATACATATGCACACTATCAAATAGTCATATATATGGTGGTGTTCCTTGGGGGAGTGTGGGTGTGTTTCGGGGGAGATATTTTGCTATAGCAGTAAATCGGCCAAAAGATTTGTTAAACGTCAATTTTCTCAGAAGTACTTCATGTCATTCCACCATTTAGACAATTTCTAAGCGAACATGTTCCTACAGATCAATAAATGTTGCCCGTAAAAGAGAATTCATAAATAGTCTTGTGTCCGGCCTGTATAGAGTCAAACATGCGTGTGCGCGTATGTGTGCGTGCGTGTGCGTGTGCGCGTGCGCGTGCGCGTGAGTGCATGCATATGTATGTGTGCGTATGTGAGTGTATGTGATAAAGCTTGTGGTTGTATCAAATTATATTAAGATTGACTGGCGCAAAGTTAACTTTCAATCTTGCCTACCTTCCTTTCATGTCAGAAAGCATTGCGTAAGAACGACTTTAGCTACTCTGTTCGCCCTAAGCAAACATATGGCTTTGTACAACCACATCAGTATCTTAGAGTACTTCAGATTCTAATGTGGTCAGCATGTTGGTGCAGCAAGGTCTTGATGTTTCGCACGATCATCGTTAATAATGCCTCGTAATTAAGTTGTCTTGGCCGGGTAACTAGCATGAGTGATAATTCTGTAATTAGCTTAGGTTTCAGATTTATTCGATTATTTGTAACTATTGTAACTCCAAAATCGAATAGTTTTCAAATATGATGGTTTTACCACTGGCGTAAAAAGTGGCTTTGAATTGGGCGTAGTCTGTTGAAGCTGGAAGAAATGAGAATATTAATGTGTTATCCATACCAACACGCACATATCAACGAAACTGAAATTGTGAATGTTACTATGCGTAGGGAGGCGCTTTACTCTCTCAAACGATAGGATAGTTCTGTTACTTGACACTCCTACTGTAAGAGCTTCCTTGTAAAGAACATTTCAATAATAAGATTGTTTTGATTTAGATTCGTGAACTGATACCTACACAGAGGCGCTATCGTTATGTACATGCTAGAGTTGTTATCGTTTATCTATATGTTTAAACCAAGAAACGTGTACATCAATCAACCAAAATACTTCATGTGAAATGTCTTATTAAATTTCAATTTACATCATTTTGGTATATTGTATAAGTTTATTAACTACGCACTTGAGGTTTGATAACAACCACTGTAGCCTTGCATATTATTAGTGTTTGCATATATTTAGAAGAAGTGTACGTGTCTCGTAAAGATTACAACAGACTGAGCTCAGGATATATTACATGAGTTTGAAATCTGATAGTCATCTCCTTTTTACGAACAACATAAAACATTCTGTAATGGTCACTAGAGAAACCTTCTGAAGCGTCGATACACCAGTCTCCCTTCGCAGAATAGATGTCCTTTGTTTTCCTTTGTTTTCCGGGAAAAGGTTTTCAGGGTACAGATTACAAAAGAATTATAACATTTCTAGATCCCCAAAGACACTTTGATTTGGTAATCAAAGTTCATCAAACGACACATGATACATGACATACCTAAGTGAATTATATAAAGCAAACTCTAAATTAGATTACATCAGCCTGTGAATGGGTTTGGGGCTAGAAGCCTTCTAATACATAGGAATCTGCTTGGTGTGTGATTGAATATCCGATCGATAGTGATTGAAGGAAAATTCCTCAGCTAATTTGGCTTGGAAATACTAAAAACACAAATATATATGCAAGTTTCCCTCGCTATCCGAAAGTAGATTATTCCTATGGAAACCTTCGTAAGCTGAAGATGCAATTACCTTATATTCATATGGGGGAAATTTTAACGTTCCCAGACCAACAAACTAATCCTGGGTGTGATTTTCGCTACGTCTGACAGTGTTGCAATGAGTGAAGAACAGTATTGCTTTAATTGGAAAGAGCATGTCGGTTTAGGGTAGTTTTCTAGGATGCTTTGAGTGCCTAAATGATTGCATGATAGAAAGATGTGTGATGCTAAGCAGTCAAGCATACTGTCGTAATCCAAGCCTTAAATATCAGCCAGAGCAGATGACGAACCTCGACCTCTGACACCAAAGCAGACAATCAGTAGGGAAACTTGCACTAACACATCCCTTTCGTAAAAGTGAAGTAGCGTAAAGTGAATTAAAAACAAAAACAAACCTGTATTGAAAACTATCGATATTTACTGTTTTGCGCAGATTTCCTCTGAGTGCTCACATCTATTCTTCTTTATGTTTCAATGTTACAGCTTTGTATTTTCACGTGTTATGGTCCATAGTAAAATGAACGGTAACTGTATTACTGTTCAAAGTTATATTTAATAGTAATAACTATAGTAATAAATAGGAATGTCCTACCTTTTCATTGAACAAGGAAACATTAAATGACTAAACAATGATATTTCCCAGGTAGTGAGCTATTAATTTTCAGTGACCATGCTTGGGATTTTAAATATGCCTTCCTACATAGTCTCTAGTGGAATCTATCACCACATCAAAGAGACATCAGCTAGGATCCTAACAGTTTAAGCATTAATAAATGCATTACATACCTAACATACGTGATGTGACACAAGACATAGACGGGTATTCAACACTACTAAATATAACTTAGATGAATGAACATACTGTTTGGACAAGCCCAGATTTGTTATACGATCACGGGCATTAAACTAGAATCCCTCGTCTTGATGAACTCCAAGGTGTTTACTAAGCTTAACATCGTCTGGGAAATAGGAACAACAATAAATAACCGAGTGTGAGTCTAACTCAGTACTAAATCGTCACTTCACGACATACACTACGAGGTGAGAATAAAATCAAGTATAACGAAGTATAATATACATGAATTCGTCACCTCCTCGAAAGTTTGCTTTACTCCTCCTTTTCGCTTTCACGAAAGAAAGCTAAAGCGGAAGTATCGTTCAGTATTTGTTTTGCAAGCCGTTATAGTGGCAGTGTGCACCCTTTTCCTCTCCCCTACACCACAGTCACCTATACCTCTTATCATCCCAACCTCCGATGATTCAACCTAACATATCATCAGTATAGTTTGGGTCTGGGATCGCGCAAGTATTTTCTCATATATACTTTGGCTTACGAAATTGTTCATAGAAACACTCTTCCTGTGTACACCTCAATAAAGGCTGTTCTAGTTAAACTCCTGTACACGATTGGGTCAATAATTCTGTAGTCAGACAGAATCGTTCGTTGAATATTGTACAGAAGGTTCACTGAATAATCTTTGATTCATATGATCTAGGGAGAAGCGTTGGAGCAGATGAAAGACAAGGACAGCGATTATGTTGAAAAATAAATAATCGTTGAGTGAAATAAAGTATTGTTTCATCATTAGTCTACGGAATTATTGACACACCTACGTGGATCTTTGCAAAGCTAATCTTAGTGTTGCACATAGTCTAAAATGAGGACGAATTTTCTCATATAGATTAATGGTACGTGCTTCATTGTTTCACGCCATTTACCTCAAATAAATGCTGTTCTAGTAAAACTCATGTAATCCATTTAAAGAACTATGGTACTGTGCTCACTATAACACACCCTTCTGCAAAAGTTAAAACGAGGACAGATTTCTTGATAGGAGCTATTGGGATCGATGTTTTTATTCTCTCTGGTGAACGTGTAACAACGATTATCATTGATTCCTCACAAATAAATAATGTGTAATAGGCCATTTCGCAGTTCGATACTCTAATTACTAATCTACATTCATAAGATGAGTTTCTACTTACGAGAGTCGGCAAATAGCGGGCATTACATATAGGTTTCTACTAGTACGGTAATTTATTGGCTTACTTTACTCATGTTTGTGATTTTTACATACAAACTGTAGTCTGTTTCACGACATGAGATAAACTATGTTCGGGTACTGAAGTTTGGGTGGTGAACATAATTATTACTCATCATTGTTTTCCTTTTTTGACTGAATGAGCTGTAAATAGAAAAAACACGTCTTCAGTAGTCGCGTATTATATTTTCTTCGTCCTTTCATCTCAACATATGAAACACCATAGTCACAAGACTGAGTTTTAAGGTTCTGAACAAGCAAGGTTCTTGCACTTTTATCAAGTTATCTGCCCTCTTGTTTACCCATACAATGGATGGGATTAACAGGTTTATAGTGTTATCTTCGTTATCTTCACCTCAGATTCGAGAAGTCTCAAATGCGTAATTCGGTTTCCTTATTTATTTATCTGAGCACTGTATTCGATATATCGGTTTAGTTTTGCATTCTTTTTTGCTAAAATCATATGTGCGGCTTCTTTCACCTTACAGACTTTCCATCATTGTTCCGTGTCTGTAATTTTCACCTTTTCGTTCACCAATATACTTAAGCTCTAGATCGACCAAGAACAAAGAAAAAGCCCGAGGATAACAATGATTAAATAACAGTGTCTCAATATTATACAAGAAAGGTCACTGAAAACAAAAGATCTGCGGTCAAAACAAATTCGGAGTGGCTTTTCAAAGTCTGTTTTTGGGAGGAGAAACTATGAGCAAATACTGCGTACTGTCGAAATCAGAAGGAATACCAAAAAGCCATTGTTTAAGTTAAACCAGCCAAATCTCGCTTTGCATATCATGTGAGCATGGAGAATGGTGCAAACTGCTACTTCAGGAATGCAATGGCATCATTGGGCACGTAATAATTAATGAGAGATGTTCAGAGGGATTTATGTTTCACACATAATTAAATCTTATAGTACTATAAGTAAGGTTTTCTAATGGGAATCATCAGTTGTTTGCCATGGAACTGCTTCGGGGATTTAAAAGAAAAAGAGCCATTCTAGCATGGCTCCCCAGCAGTGCTGATCAAGCACCACCACCCTCAAGCTATACTTCTTGGAAACCAATGCTCAGTAGCTAAGATAGGTGTTACGTTGACGGTAGTAGCATTATAAGGGCAAGAATTGAATATATTTCAAATGAGCTGTACAATGAGTTGTTTTCTACAATCAGACACAGTGTTGATCGTGAATATGTTGTGTTTATGGTTCGTCGCTTTGTCTGGGGCTATTACATTGCACTATCTGGTGGATGAATCGGCTTGGTTAATACCTCGATATGGGACTAAGGTGGAAGAATGAGATTTACTACACATCCTGTCAGGAGTATCTGCTTATGGTATGTTGTAAAAGTGGGACATTGGCGGTCAGTCGAGAATTAAAATTAACAACATATAGGTGTATTCATTCCTACTTGATTAGTAGTGAATTAGCAATAAGTGTTAGGCATGGAGTGATAGCAGTGTATTGTCGTTCTTTATGGGCTGCCCCGTCGACAAACGGTGTGGCTGTCGTTAAGTTAGGATTCAACGGTCTACTGAAGTCAGTCGAATTTGTTTCGAATTTCCATTGTCGTCATAAACGGCAATTCACGGTTGACCGCATTCTGCTTCTGAATCTTTTTAGAGGCTGAACTTTCTGACACACTGCTGCACACATGTAGCCACCTTTGTTCATATATACGTCAGTTTTAATTCGTCGAATACTTGTTTTTAAATATACGTCAGAACAGCACAAAGACAAAAGTAATGTTTAATGATAAAGTCTCCCAAAAGGCCATAAAGATAGGAGAGATCCTTGAAGAGGTTGATGAATACATCTACCTAGGGCAGATAATAATGCTAGAAAAAGAGCACGACTGTGAACTAAAACG
>VCCN01002048.1:9337920-9348470 GCA_006491835.1 Architeuthis dux
GTGACTCCATTTGGTGGTCCATCTCAGTCAACACATGCTAATAGCCAAAAGAACGAAAGAGAATGTAAAATGGACTAGGGATAATTACAAGGAAGTTATGCGAACATGGAGAACAGATTTCCAGAATATCAGAAAAAATATAGATGCTAACAAACTAGCAAATGTAAAAAGAAACATTATCAAATAAAAACGGTTGACTGAGGCAGAGCTCGTTGAGCTCGAAAGAAGTGTTAAAACTGAAATGAATAATGATTCAGCGAATACTAGAATTAACAGTTCTGTACAAGTAAGAGTGCACGACGATATGCGGAGTCATGATGAAACTGAAAGAATAATAAGCAGCAATACAATAGACAATATCAGGAACAACGACACCAGTTAAGAAATGAAGAAAATGGCCCAGATAAGGAGTACATTGAAGAAATGAAAGCAAACATCATTAGGGAATTAGCAAAAACACAACATACTAAAATGGAAAAAAGGGAATGATTGGACAAAACAGACATGAAAATAAAACCACATTATTAGTATTGCAGTAAAGAGTATTGACCTGAATATCTAGATCATCAGTATAAAAACAAGTGGGTGCTGTGGGTGCCTTCCATACAGGGTTGTGTTCTCTTGGATGTTTGGGAAGTATGATAGAACGCATTGACTTGAAAAGAGGCAGATCTCTATAGCAGTGTAACTGTTGCCCAAATCAACAATGGAAACCATTACAACTGGGCTATTGAATCACATCATATAACCCCCCAGGCCCATTTTGATCTATGCTTTGGGGCATTCCTTGATGGCCATCCATCTATTAGAGATCTGATGCAATCATTTTCAAAGGAACTAGAGGTATCTGAAAAGCACAATGTATTCCTTGTTAAGTTGCAGGAAATCAATTTTGTGAAATTGTTTGAACAGTATGATCATATTCTTAGAATCTGTCCACTGTATGTGTGGGCACGCATGTACATGCAACAGGTGATTACCATGCTTCAGTTTCAACGAGCTGTACATGGCGGGAATCGTTTTTTGTATTTGCCATCATTACATAAACTGTATGCCAAATGTATTGCCTTTGTTCGGCTACATTATGCTCAAAATCTGAAGAATCTGATTCGGAATGAATGTATCAATGGAGATTGCACTGTCAATACAACCAATGATATTCCATTCACTGGAATTGGAATTGACCTGGCCATGGAACATCTTGATAAATCAACCAGCGGTTTCATTGTTGACATTCTGTTTGATAGGCCCATAGCTACCTAGCCTTGGCGCTGAAGCTGCGCAGTTAGTTTCAGCCACATGTAAGAACCCAAAGAGCCAACCCCGTAGCCTTTCACAAACTAAATTGATTAAGCAAGAAAAGAATATGCACAATCTCAAAGAAATCCGAGGATCCTGCCTGATTTGTAAAGCTTCCGAAGAAAACACTTCACCTGAAAGCGAGACCCTCACCAAAACCTATGTTTCAAATAAAACCATTGCCAGAGATTTTGTACAGAGTACCCTTTCCATAGAAGAACTTTGAAAGAATTTTCCCACAGCAATCGAATATTGATGCAAACAAATGGGACCCCTCATACCACACATGACAAGAGTAAAGTTATACATCTTCTCTCATAAGTAGCTAAGAATTAATGGCAGTGAAACATTTTGAAACATGCACGGATTTGGGTTTATGATATGTCAAGCTAATTGATTCCAAATGCAGTGGCTCTGACCAGGTTCGAGTCATAATTGACAATTACACCTCTATAACAAGGCAGGAGTACTGCTGTTAAAAACTACATTGTACAAGACTCAAAGATCAAAGATAACAATGTATTTATTGCAAGCCGTGGCACAACATATTCTTTAATATGGTATCTTGCACAGCAAATGGTTGATTCAAGCTCCGTCCAGAATTTGATGGCTTGACAAACTTTACGGATGACCATTCACCATGAGTTAGCAATAGGGAAGATGCAGATACACTCATGATTGTACATGCAGTGGATGCCAGGGCCAATGGACTAACTGTCCTCAGGATACAGATGCCCTGTTATTGGCAATGTACAGAGTCCCTCTGCTAGGAAAGCACACTGCATACTCATGGGTGTTGGACAAAAGCGTCGGAAGATCATGCTACAATCAATGTATGACAAACCTGTGCCTGTGAAGGCAGCTGAAGTTATATATTGGCGTACTAAAGATGTTATGATACTACTTGACATATTATCGGAAAGTAGAAGAAGTTGAATTTTGAATTTTATATTAACTTTAGGATGATTAATAGGTTAGATAAGCATATTTTGCATGGATGAACATTACGAATACTAACAAAGCACTTCATATTTTGAATAAAAGAAATAAGTAAAGCCATGTGTATAATTGTCAAGAATAATCCTCACTTTCTAGTAGTATCATAGATTGCTACACAAATTGAATAGTAAGGAGTATGAGTTTTCAGTCACATCTATTCCATTTTCAATTTGATTGTGAAAAAATGTATTTTATTCACATAATAATTCATGTCAAACAGCGCGGAATTGTGTTGTGTTTCGTGTTTTGCCGTCAGACAACATGGAATGCAAATCTGTTTTTATGAGTAGGTTGTAGTGTATCTGACAATATTTGCTGTGAACTGAAACAATAGTATTACTAAATATTGGTATTTGAAGCAAAGTGGGAAGAAAAATGAATTCGAGGCAATAGGTTAAAAAGTAAAACTTCTGGTAAGGTAAAGGTCTCCATTCTGGTGAGTGATGTGATGTGTGAAGGATAAAACTAAACACGCGCTGTTGATTCGGTATTATTGTATGATTGGCTAGATAACTTGATTACTGTCACAATTCAATTAGTTGTCTTTTCAGAAAGGGCACGCCGGAGACACACAGTTTACTTAAATAAGGTTTCCTCACATAGGAATAGAAGACAGCGTAGAATGGATTATCTGTAGTCGGTAGTCGGCAGACGACATTGATATATAACAGACATGGGTGTATTACACTATTAAGTTTAGCTTTTACTTTCAACTTCGAAAAATAAATAATGATGTAGCGTTTTTTCCCTGGGTCTTCTAAGGAATAATCGATTTTAGAAGCAAGAGAAATGAAAAAGAAACAGGCAAATATGTTCAGCAGATTAGAACACATGTAAATATAACGAAGGAAAAAACAAGTCCGGTCCTATAAAAATCTACGCTATCAAGTCGCGACGAGAAAGAACATAACTGAATTGGTTAAGGCCTTGATGTATTTGCTACGGTGTTGTCTTGTTCAAAGACACTCACATCATCTGAATGTTCACTTGCACACGGGATAAGAGCGCCATATAGGATCACTCGACAAGTTGGACAATTCCAGTGACCATTAAAACCCTTTAAGGGCGTGGACCCCATTTTTAGCGAAGCACCCTTTTAACAGTGACTGAACATTCCTTGCCTTGGAATGTGAGTTTTAATCATTGGGGCGTGTATCTTTTCATCTGCTCTTCTCCTCGCATCTTACCATCCAAGCCGAGTCGTTTGATTCGTCTGAAAAAGAAAATTCCGCCTTGATCCGCACGACTTCCATTTGATATTTGGCCGTCCAATCTAGCCATCAGATGTTTGATCTATATAAAAGTATCCCGTCCCTGCTCATTAATGAATTGTTTTTCATTATATAATTAACAAGTCCTTAATGTAATGTATGTCAATACATTCGTGTGTTGTATTGAACACATTGCCTTCAAGTAGTTAAACATCATACTGTTTTTCAATTTAATATAAAATACATTAGTATTTATTTTAAAACACAGTTGTGTGCGCGCGTGCGCGTGTGTGTGTATGTGTGTGTGCGAGAGAAAGTAATTCCCAAGCGGTATATTTTATTAAACGACACGACGAATATCTAACGCTATTATTTTCGACAACTAATCATTGATTGATTGATTCATTAATGCGATTAGTGTTCTTGCTAAAGATTTAGTTGATTTTACAAGTGCACGAATGCACCGATTGCAACGTGAACATGTACAATGTGTAACTATCAACTTTTAACTTGAAACAAACAGATCGATGTATCAGCCTTCGGAATTACAACGGTGACTACTAGTACTAAAGATTAACTAGGATCAGTGTCACACAATTAGTCCTGCATATAAATACATAATACGTATTCCTTTTAAAGAACAATGTGCTAAATTGCTGGACTATATAAATTAGTGAGCTAGTTTTCTATAATTTGCGTGTCAATTTCTAATCAAATTTCGTAGTTTTATTAGCAACAAACTAAAAATTATAGCAAGCAATATATACTCAACCCTGGAATGTTACTGTTATAAAGCAGAACAAAAAGTAACAAATGATGTATTCCTGTACATCACATAACATATATTTACAATGGACATTGTGAATAAAAACAACAATTGTTTGCTGGTTTATGTTTCGGGAATTGAATGACAAGCAATGAACGGAAAGAAAGGCTAATCATCCAAAGCCCAATAGTTTTTGATTATTTCAGTAGTGGAATTGGTGGTTAATAATGTCTTGAGAAATTTTAAACAAATCATTTTTAGTGTGTGCGTGTGTTTGTTTGCGGCGTGTCTGTCTGTCGGACTGTCTGTCAGTCTTTCTGTCTGTAAGATTGGCAGCCATAATAAAATGTAGGTAATGGCTTTTTCAAAAAAGAAAGAAAGAAAAAAGAGAAAATAAGAAAGAATGAACTAGGTGAGAGAGAAAGAGAACCGGAAATTACAAGAGAAAGTTCAAAATTATGAAAAAAACAAGCAAACAAACATTTCCTGGTTGAAATATTAATGAATGCAAACATAAGAGAATAGCAGCGCCAGAAGAAGGGAAACTGAATGGCTGATAAGATGGAGGAACTGCATATCAATCCAAACACAGAATGAAATGAGCGAACACAAATGAAATCATTCAATTAAAGCAACAAGAAGAAAACAAATGATGCAAGAATGCGCCCAGGAAGTAAGAGAATCAGTAAGAAATGAAGCAAAAAGCACAAAATGGATGATGGAATGATTTTTGCATTTAATATTCTATTAATCATTAGCTCTTTTAATTACATATTTAAAATATAACAAAAATATCCCGACAGAAATAAATATAACATACCATTTTTTTAAAGTAACAATCAGGACACCTATTCAAATGCCTATATATTCGATTAGCGATCGGTCAGTCTCTGTAATTGAGTCCTCAGGATATAAAAACACACGAAATTACTTTTTTGTTTATCACTTGTTCATTCTACCTGTAATTAAATCGATCTATCTTTCGTCAGTGTATTTTGCACTCATTTCTGTTCAGTGTAGAACTTTACAACATACTTCAGTGTATTTGCTTTTATTCGTCACGATCTTCAGTGATGTAGAAATTGTATCAACTCAGATGGCAATAATAGCCCAGCAAGAATCGGAATTTATTTATATGAGTCTACATATGATGATTTCGAATTTCGTATTTACCGCTGTTATATTATATAGGGGAAGGGAAAATGGGAAAGTAGTTATACTTCAACTGGGAATTCTTAGTTAATAACAACATCGCAGGAAACATAATACGTTTTGACAGTATAGCAGACGGGATCGCTTGAATAACAGTTAGACTAAGCAAAATATACACACTAAAGGTAATCCAGGTTTACGCGCCTACTTCGAAAAGTTCGGACCGAGAAATTGAAGAGTTTCATGACTAATTAGAGAAGACTAATTACACAATACTCATGGGCGACTTTAACGCTAAGGTAGGCCAAGGAAATGTTGGCGAATCTAGTGTAGGAAAATATGGTATAGGTCAAAGAAATGAGATACGGTTTAAAGATAACTAATACATTCTTTCAAAAGCGGGAAGGTCGAAAGTGGACTTGGAAAAGCCCAAACGGCACGACTAAAAACAACATCGACCTCATACTAACAAGATCGGTAACATTAAAGACGTTACCGTTATAAATAAAGTAGACATATGAAGCGATCATAGAATGGTAGCATGCAGAACTAAATATAATTTAAAACTGAAAGGAATAAAATGATTCTCAAGAAGAATAGATACCCCAATAAGATAGAGATAGAGAACATTAGCAACTTCAGAGTAGCGATAGAGAACAGATTCCAGGCATTGTCGAATACCGAGAGTGACATAGAAGAAAAGAGTAATAGCCTGACAAATATAATTAAGGAAGCAGCAGAGATGGTTGGCAACTCAAATGTAGACAATCATGCATGAAAATACTCTAAAGCAACATTAGAACTAATCAAACAGAAAAGAAATATGGAGATAGAAACTAAAGAGGACGAAAACAAAAAAAGCAAGACTTAAACAAAAGAACGAGAAAAGAAAAAAAAGAAAGAAAAAAGAAAGAAAAACACGAAAAGGATAGTAGAGGCTATCAGAAAGGGAAAGAGTTTAAAACACGCCCGATCCGCAGACTATACCGGCAAACAACAGATGCTTGCACTAAAGGATACAAATGGCAAAATTATAAAAAATAGGAACAAACTGACAAAGGTAACGGAAGAATACTATGAGAATCTGTACGCCTCAAAAATAAACATACCACAAACTAATGCACCTATAGATACTAGCGATATGTCAGACATAACGGTAGAAGAAGTGATATCAGCACTACGAAATATGAAACTCGGTAAAGCCCCAGGCGAGGGTGGCATAACGACAGATCTTCTAGAAGATGCAGGAGATATATTGCACAAAGGACTAGCACAGCTATTCACACAATGCATAAGAGAAAGAAAAGTTCCTAATAACTTTTGTCTAGGAATAGTAATCTTACTCCACAAGAAAGGAGACAAGCACGACCTCGGCAAATACCACCCGATTACACTACTACCTAACATATATAAACTATTCACAAAAATAATTACACACAGATTAACAGGCACTCTAAAAGAAAACCAACCACGCCAGCAGGCAGGCTTCATGAGTAGCTACTCGCCAATAGACCACCTACATGCAATAAATCAACTAATCGAAACATCCTTAGAATACAACAAACCACTATGCTTGGCCTTTGTAGATTATGAGAAAGCATTTGAACGAACATTACATATACGAAAATTGCACAGCAATAGTTAGACTACATAAAGATACAAATAAGATAAAGATAGCAAAAGGAGTAAGACAAGGGGATACAATATCACCTAAACTATGCACAGAGAGCCATGAAAGCATCTTTCGGAAAACCGATTGGGGGGGATTGGGAATAAACATAGATGGAGAATACTTAAGCAACTTAAGATTTTCCGATGACATTTCTATGACGTCAGAGGCATCAGACGAATTACAAAACATGCTAACCGATCTAAATAGGGAAAATAAAAAAGTAGGCTTAAAGATGAACAGAACAAAGACAAAAGTAATGCTCAACGATAGAGTCCCCAAAAAGGTCATAAAGATAGAAGGTGAGATTCTACCTAGGCCAGGAAATAAAGCTAGAGAAAGACCATGCTTGCGAAATAAAACGACGCATAACGATAGGTTGGAAAGCATTTAGTATGAATAGAGACATTCTGAAGGGCACCTTGCCAATGTGCCTAAAGCGTAAAGTATACAACTGCTGCATAATACCAGCCATGGCTTATGGATGCGAAACATGGAAATTAGCCAAACGAGCTGAAAACCAGCTCAGAATAGCACAGAGAGCCATGGAAAGAGCAATGCTAAGGATAACTCTAAAAGATAGAAAAAGATCAACATGGACCAGAGAGAGGACTAGAGTGAAATATATTATACAACTAATTAAGCAGCAAACGTGGAGATGGTCACCTAGCAAGACGAAATGACAATAGAAGGGGGGAAAGACTAACCGACTGGTGCCCATGGGACAGTAAACGAAGTAGGAAAAGACCAGACACAAGATGGAGGGACGAGATAGAAAAGTTTGCCGGTAAGACTTGGCAGAGGCTAGCACAAGATAGTTTGTCATGGAAGGAGATGGGAAAGGCCTTTGTCCAGCAGTGGACATATAACGGCTGATGATGATGATGATGATGATGATGATGATGATGATATAGGATGAAAATAATTACTAATGTCAGACTCGTTTAGAAAACATCATGTAACGAATAAAGTTTGAGTGATTTTCTCGATGTTTTTTGTTATTCACATCATAGTCCAAATATGACTAGAGTAATATTCTTCATGCTTCTATTTTCATTGAAATATATACATACAAATGCAAAGACTAAATATAAAGTGAAGAACAGCGTAATAATGTTGTATCGAAATAATAGGTTATATTTATTTATTTATTCCGAGTGTTTGATACTCCGTGTTTTTCCTTTGATCCCTCTTCTTCATGGAAGGAATATTACTGAGAGTCATTTGAGCCGCCCACGAAGAAAGAGAAATACGTAAACCAGTGGGTTTTTTAAAAATATAATCAAAAGGATGACTTGAAATTATTTTTGCTCGTGTTCTACAAAAATGTCGACTATTTTCTTTTGTTCATTTTAAAAAATTACTACACATACTGTTATTTCCTGAAGTTTTGGGATATCATGAATTATTTAATACATACATTGTTTGGATTATTGTCCGATTTCTATTGCTTGTATCACAGCCTATAGGCCGATTTATTTTTCGTCCTTTCTCACTTGCGTATTGTATCCGGTCCAAAGACAACATACACGTTTGGAAAGTGTGCAAAAACTATAAAAATGATTACAATAAACTTGAAGATTTATTGAATGATTATTACAGACAAATGTATGAGGTCTATCCTGAAAGTATCAAACCATTTTGAATATCTTGAGAACCGGTAGCGCAGCCTTGGTGCAACTTGACAAGCTATTATAGAGGATCTCCCATCGGCTTGTTCAATCGGCAGTGAGACGCTATTAAGTGAGCTAAAATAGTGTGTGACCGCGGCATTTACAATGACCAAGCAAGCCAGTCTTAATCTTTTGTGTAGAATTTTGTTAAGTACATCATATCACCCAGACCCATACAGTCAAGAGTTGGCTCCGCGGGACTTCTACCTCTTCCTAAACAGATTTAACACCGTAGCCGAAAATGAGGAGAATGCGATAATGGCATTGCCAAACGAGGACTTTATAGACTGTTATGTAAAGTGAGTGAAACGCTGGGATACGTGTGTGAGGTTCCAATGGGAGAACTTTGAATTTGACTAAGGCAACATTGCCCTAGGTAGACTTTCTTTTCGTTAATTTAAAATGACTGACCTGGTATACTTTCATAACACCCCTTTTCCTATCTTGCTTTCATTACATTTTACTTTTTGCATATTCTACTATTTTTCAAATGATACTTTTTGACACATGTTCCTTCGTCCTCTATATTATATCGTTTGTATTTACCCCAGTTGCTCTGTAGTGGATACTGGAAGTGCGAACTCTACTAATCTTAAAACTGTAAAATCCGAATGCAATCTTCTTATAGTGTGCAGTGAGAATTAGGAAGGACAGGACTTATTAACCGATTAGTGTTATTATTTGTATTATTATTTAAAATTGTCATGAATATGTCGATAATGATTTGAAGGCAAAAGGCAATATAATAAAGCTGTATAGTTTTATGTCCCATTCAAATAAATAATAAACCCGTACCGAGCATCGCGTTGATGTATTTGCTGAGAAGGAAATAAAACATTCGATATTTGGCAAAACGTCAAGTTTGAAGTAATGGTAGCGGAAGTGACAGCGTCACCAGTCTCAATAAAATGATACAGTTTTGAAAGGAAAACTCAACAAAAGAACAAAGAAAATGTGTTTATCCTGTTAATTCTTCATTTCTTTCTTTCCTTCTCTCTTATTTGGCCCCATCAGTCAATCTTTCAGATGATGGTATTTCCACCAATTCACCCTCAACGATAACGTAAAATTCAAAATCTTGCGGACCGTGGCCCAGAAGACAAGGTTTTCTTTCAGATATTTTTCATTGGTAATCAATGGAAATTATGTTATGAAAATTACAGTATATTCTGAGAAAAAATAGGCAAGTAATAAAAATATTGTTTTCTCGTTTCTTTTTCTTCATAGGATGATGTATAAAATATAGAAACACCAATCGCTTGGCTGACATAAAGGGAGAATAAGTGCGAAATTAATACTGAATCATTATAATGATTATCAATAGAAAAACTGTCGTTTTATTTTCCATAAGTGATTCATTGAATTAAGATTATGAGTCGACTGACAATTATAGGTAGTACTTAAATGTTTCGACTCTTTTGCAAAAATCATATCTATCAAGCCTAAATAACCGGTCAGCTTATATTTTCCAACAACAACAGAAATCGATAAATTGAAATTTAACTCTTTATATCACGTCAATTGTCCATGCTCTAGCCACAACGAACATTTTCAAACATTAAAAGTCTGTTAGAAATAATCAACTTTTTTACTATTGGACCGTGTTTATAAAATGACCAGCCTTATCATCACACGCGGTAATGAATTCAATCCAGATAATCCGGGCAAATATAGGTTCTCAACCAATATATGTCTTTATAATTATCATATTCTATGTGAATAAAATAAAAAGATTTCATTTTCATTTCTAACACCAGTTTCGCTTTTCGAATTGTCTTTTT
>VCCN01002048.1:9649064-9659987 GCA_006491835.1 Architeuthis dux
ATGTCAGATGGATATATGTGTATGTATTATGTTTGTCGGTAAGATAGATAGATAGAAAGCCAAAGACATTAACTCGATTCATGACATTGCACACTTCTTTTTCCTTGTCAACATTAGTTAGTCCCAGCTCATATGTATGTGCTTGAGACCTTTCAGGTATTAAGCGAATACATCAGCCCTTACATTTCAGAAATCTGATAACCACCGCTTCTAGCGGTATTCTAATCAGATTTGATAAATAATATTTTTAGCTCCAAGTGCTAGAGTGTTAAACAGATGATAAGTTTGGCTCTCCTTGCCTGATTATTCACTTTTTGCAAATACTATTACTTAATTATGGTTATGCAGTAACCGGTCCTGATGTAATATTAGAGCTTGATGGATATGCTTCTGGGAGCACACATTGAAAAGTGGGTTGAACTCACCACATCAGAATCATATTACAAAACTTACGCACGTGTGTGTATGCTGGATGGCTGTCCATGACCTCAGATATTTTTTCTGCTCCCGTATGTATGTGTATGTGCATATTTACGGATATGCGAGTGAATTCAAAAAAATAAAAACACACACTCATACACACACATATATATATATATATAGGTAATACTATAGAACTGACTAATATTTGTGTGTCTGTTATATTGGGTGTATATGCCCTATAGACACCTAAACGGATGCACCCTAGCGGCTGAAAATTTGTTTATAAAGGTAACTTGACCTCAGGATTAACATAGGATAGTTGGCGCTGACATCCAAGGTCGCAACAGGTCAATTTAGGCTCGAAACTACTTCCCCGCCCTAATTAGTATTTTTTTAAATTTTTAGATTCGTTATCGATTATAGTGCAGAGGTTAGAATAGCGGAAAATGTAATGGGCGAACCGAGTTCGCACTCCGACGGAGAACATTAATAACCTTTTTCTTTTAATTGTATGTGCTTTCATTCTATTACACCTTCAAACCTTTCTTCTTTAAAGGTTTTAGTGTGGGGTCTCTATTTTAATGTTACTATAGTGCTGTGAGTTTTGAGCAAAAGAAAATATTCGAATGTTTTAGAGGGTGGGTGGTTCTATTTACAATATTACTATAAAGCCAGCGAATGCTTTATACGTGTGTTTGTTTGCTATCGTGTATAAGTCTGCTTAAACGACTGCACGCTTGGGGCTAACAATGTGTCTATACATTTTTAGCCCCAGGCGTATGTGTTGACTCCAGGATTAACATATTATAGGTGGTACTGCCTTCCGTGATCATTGGAGATCAATTTAGGGTCAAATTTCTATTCCCAGCCAACCGAAACAAAAAATTGAACATTTATTTCTAAATGACCAAGTGGTTAGAAGCCCAGGACCGGGGTGAAATTCCGACGAAAACAAATCTTCCATACCCATTACAAGAATCTTTCCATTCAAAACATTCTTGTAATGGGTATGAAAGAATTAGGGATTTGCATATTTACTTAATCTATTTTACTGTGGTGCAGATTGGCTTGGTAAAAAATGAATAATACGATTGTGTTTCGTCAATATTCCCTACGAGGGTAACATATCTGCCTTAAAAATTAGGATTCGAAATCCTGGTTTTCAAAAATGCAATATCACTTGACTACCATGGCCACATAAACTGATAGTGTAACAGATACTAGTAATTTTAGAAAAATACAGATTTTGTGTTCGTCAGTGATCATGATATTTTCAATATTCAGATCGTAATGACGAACATTGATATACTAGATAACAACATTTCAAAGAAACAACCGCAGCTTTCAAAACATCATATCTTATCTAGTATAAAACATGTACATGTGTTTAAAATACCTACTTGCATAGAATGATAGCTTTAAGGAATAAACTCAAAATGTGTTGGAAGAATTGAAAACTTGATTTTGTTTCATTACAAAAATGTTACATCAAGACTGATTGTTCATGATTATCAACTATCGGCTTGTGGCTAGGAGCTTATATTCAGCCATGACATAAAGTTTATAGAAAATTAGAGTCCATTGAGAAGAAAGATTATTTAAAATATATATGATAAACTAACGTCTGTATTTACACTGCAGTTTTGTATATAACTTTAGGCAGCTTTGAACAGATCGGTATAGGTTTGAAATGTTACAACTATCAATTTTAAAAGAATCTTTGGCTTCGTGATTACAGATTTACAGATGTTTAAAGCTCCCCTCTACAATATTGTGAGTATATGCGATTGAGGGGTCTGTGAGTGTTACGTGGGTGGATGGATCGGCATGTGTAGGTAGGGAGGAGTACACAGACATATGCGTTCCCATGCGTGCATGTACATCTGTATATATTTTAAGTTCGCTTCTTATTTTTGTCACATTCTGACTGTTTTATTCCCGTTACGCTACTAATTTGCTACCACATGCCTTGAACAAGTAGCTTGTAGTAGCTAGATCATGAGTAGTGAATGTCCAGGTAAGCTGATATTTATATAGCGGCGGAGAGGGCCAAATTAGTGTTACTAGAAATAGCCCGGGGACATCACACAGCAGCTGATGGTGAACTTTGTCAGGGTGCAACGAATATATTATTTGCCGCATTGATTTTATAATTGCATATGTGCACATATTAAGCGGATCAAAAGTTATAGATAATTTAATATACCGCCTGTTTTAACAAATCTAGTTTTATACATGTTTTAAAATGAAAAATACTAGGGTATGCCGGTTCAAAATATGCATGTTTGAAAGGGGCCGGTGTGGAGCAGCTATAATTGTCATGTAAAATAATTTTCCGTCCGTCATACGAAACTACAGCTTCGAAGTATTTCGGTTACTTCTCTTCAGTTTTGTCTATTTAGATGTTTTATATATAAATTTACATCTATAAATAAAAAGTGTAAAAATATACTATTATCTAATTGAAATATTATTTCTCGTATGTAGATGAATAAACTAATCAAATAAAAAAAAAAAAGAAGTAGAAAAATAAAAGTAATAATTTACCTTCTTTTCCGATGAAAAAATAAGTAGAAAATAGGAGAATATAATTCCTCAAATCGGGTTTGATAGAATAAGAAAACCACAATGAATAGCCACAATATTTCTGTCCATTGTTCCACGACTGGTTTCATAAACTAATGAGACGCTGTTCTTTGTTTATGTTTATGATGTCGTTAATAGCAACAATCAAAACGATTTTTAAAAAGATACCACTACGTCATCCTTACATTTTAAATCTACGAACGCTGTGAACGCTAGTGACGTAGTATATTTAGATCTATCATTTTAGATAACCTTAGATAATATATACAGCTGATCCACGATTTCAAGCTTGACACTGCAACTTCCGGTGCACGGACCAACATATCTGGAGAAGTCGTTGAGTTATCCCGATGAATACACACGTGGAGATTTCTCAAACTATAGAAAGATGTTAAGTCCCTGATGATTTTATTACGTAGCTTTCCGTACCAAAAGTATTATGGAATGTGGGATGACCTATACATGGGTAATAGTTCTGTTAGTCTGAAGTATATGCACAATGGGGAAACAAAGGAACTTGCGAAAGAATAATACCCACCAGATTTGTTTTTAAAATTACCGTTGCATTGCAATATTACTCTGGTTGCAATGTAACTCTATTCGAATTAACTTGAATCAATGCTTCTTTTAAAAGTATTTTTGGTGAAATCCCCTTGCGATACAATATGAACTAATCATATAAATAGTAAATATTTAGCCTTTGGCGCTCGGTAATTAAGATTGAGCAAACCTCAGATTACAGAATATAGGGATTTCCTGAAATATGGTATATATACCATAAAACAATGTGTTTCGCTTCACTAATTTCTGTTCCATTACCCTGATAAACTGACGTTAACATGTACATGAGGTATATCATGAATTCATAATTTATTGGTCAAAAGTGACAGGTCAATTGCTTTTCTTCCCATGTATAGCTTCTTGTTTTCGAGTTTCCTGTTTCTCTATTTAACCCCCTGTTATTAATCACCGGTACCTACATCAGATCAGTGTAAACACTGTTGATGGATTTAGGTTATTGATTAGGTTATTATACATCTGACATTTATATGTATCTATGTATTCCGACTTCGCCAAGCCTTAACCATTCATAGTAGAATGTTGGCATTTTACACACACACTCCCCCCAATGAGTACGAATAACAGTTTTCTTTGCTTCTTGAACATTCCCCTCCAAAAGAAGTGTTTAACTGGGGTGGGGTAATTTACAATGTAAGTGTATGCTAAATTGTTTTTTAGTTTGTGTCCGGTAGCGTCCATAGGAGAAACTTGAAATGCTGCATACACACTCCCCGATGTGTACGGAGAACAGTTTTTTTTTGCTTTTGAACATTGCTTCCAAAATAGGTTTTTAGTGAGGGGCTTCAATTTACATGCCTTGCTTGTTGATTAATATATCTGGAGAATATCAACGTACAGAGTGTAGAGTAATCGCAGTGTATACACACCTATTTTTAATGTAATTGGATCTCTCCTAGCCCTAACCGTTCATAATAGAAACTTGATATTTTGCACACACACATTCTTCTCAATGAGTAGGGGAAATGTTTCGTATTGTTTGTTTTTTTAAATACCCTCCAAAATAGGTTTTTAGTTGGGGTGGCCAATTTACAATGCAAGTTTATGGTAAATTGGCCCTTTTGATTGTGTGCAGTAGCGTTCACGCTTGTTCTTTTGAAAAGTTGAACTTTTTAATAATCATATCACAACAAAAGGCAAGAGAAGTAACTTATTTATTGATCACCCCTTTTTCCAATTTTTTAATTGATCACCTCCAGCACGGCATGCTGCCAAAAACGTTTGTCACATGGATGGTGAGAAAATACACCTTTTCACATATATCTTATTTGTTCTGCATGTAATTGTTATTGTTATTGATGTTATTAATCACCGCTGCCCACAGCAGACCGATTTAAACACTTTTACTGGGTTTAGGTTATTCGTGTGTTCTGACATTTACATATATATTAGGGCAATGACAGTTCCAAAGGTGCATGTTTGGAATGGGCCGGACTTCATGGTGTGTAGAGCAGCCTGCCATAATTGTCTTGTAAGATAATTTTCCACCTGTCGTACGAAACTACGGCTTCCATTATTTCTCTTCAGTGCTGCTAGTTTATAGATTTTATATCAAATTTAGATAATTCTGAAGAGCGGAAGTCAAGGGAGATAAGTCATATAAACTATGAAGAAATATCTATAATCTGTGATTTTTTTGTTTATTGATTGAATCGAAGCGAGGAATCGTGGTTAAGGAATCGAACAAGATTGGACAAATACAGGCAAAACTGTTGTGTGATTTGTTCGCTATCTCCTCCAATATGGATTGATTTTAATAAGACTATGTAGGAGTATTCAACAGCTTGGCAAACGTAACATGAGGGGGGGTCGCGTTGCATACAAGTTTTTACAGGGCTTGGAAATCGATTAATCAATCACCTATACATAAACAGAGAGAAGCGGATTAAAGAGAGTGAGAGGCAATGATAGTAATGGTAGTGAAAGAGGAAGGACCAACAGCGAGAGGCAAAAATCAGCAGCCGGCATGCGAGGCAGGCCTCCCTATCCCACCACACATACACAGAGGAAGCAAAGAAAGAAAGGAGTAAAGACTGTAAGAAAAAGGGTTGGGCGGAAGTGACTAAACACTTCTATGACTAAATATTTACCTAAGATATTAGATTATTCAATTAAATTAAGTATTAGAGTCTGGTTTAAATTAAATTAAATATTAGACACCGGGACACCATTGGACGGATTTATGAATATCTATTTATTTATACATATTTTTATACTATTAATAAACAAATTCTCCCACAAAAAATACTAAAAGAAGAGAACAAAATAAAACAAATAATACCAAAATAATAATTAAATGAATAAATTAAAATGAAAAATATTCTTTTTTTCTATTTTCTTTTTCTTCAAAATGTTGGAGAAATTCTTCAATTTCTTTTTTATTCTATCGAATCCACCAGGACAAGTTCTACATGAATTCGTAATTATTATTTTTAAATTTAAATTTAACATTATTCTTTGATGTTAAAGTTATACAGAAAATACTTAATTTAATAATTCAATACTAGCTGTACACGTGGAAATTCCACAAGTGTTGACAACTAAGATTATAAATTATATCATGCCTATGCCCTTTTCTTACTCTATTACTGTATCTTCTCATTCTCTCCCTTATTCCTTTCAATATTCGTTGCCGGTCCATGATTGTATCTGTTATACAAACATGGATTAGTTTCATATGCAAAACATTTCCTACCCCCCGCAGTAAACTACCTAACTCGTGTATGTCCTCTTTCTTCCTACCCTATTTTTAAACTACCTAACTCTTGTCGCCCTCTCCTACCCGCTCGGGTGTGATCGTCTTTTCACTTAGGCTGTGCCATGCATTTGCTACTTTCGCTGAGAAGAATATTCTCTAACACGTGTGGAGGTCTGAATTTGTAATTTATGTCCTCTGATTTTACTGCAGATAGGTGAAGTCAGCATGTTCTTATCAGAGAATGTTGAGCAATGCACGTCAGTATGCACTCGATGTATGTTGTTCCGGATTCTATTCAATATGTCAACATGTTTTCTTCTATATTCCAGGGTTTCTAGATTATGTTGTTTTAATATTTCAGTGTAAAATATATCTCCTAGCCTCGGAATCGTTTGGTGGCTCTCCTCTATACTCTCCATATGGCATATGAGTTGTACTTCAGGAAAGGAGACCATATGCAGGAAGCAAACTCCATATGGGGACGTAGCAGAGTCTTGTAAAGTAGTAGGATACTCTCCTCATCTATGAACTTAAATGACTGTCTTATGTAGTCGAGTGGTCTATTTGCTGTATTCTCTTTGTTTTGTATATGCGCAGTGAAGTTAACTGAGTTGTCTACATAATCGCCAAGACCTTTCTCCACTGCAGTTCCCTTCAATGTGTGTTGTGTTCCCTCATCTTTAATCATGGTGTAGTCTTTTCCTGTGTTGTTTCTACCTGGGTGCATGACCTTGCATTTGTCGGATGACATTTTCTCTGCATAGATTGAGACCACCGTTGTGCTGAGGTCTTCCACAAGTAATTCTCCAGATTCATCAAACGTTACCGGGATGTAGACTTTTGTGTCCTCAGCGAAAATACTTATGAGGGTACGGATATCCATTGGCAGATCGTTCGCGAACAGTGAGAATAGTATGGACCCTAGGATGGGGTGGCAGTTGGTGAGGGATGCTTTGATTCATTGTAGTGTTTTCCATTTGGTTAATACGGTGCATATGTGGAACTGTGTCAAAAGCCTTTTTATAATCGAGGTATATATCATCTACTGGGATATTGTGCATCGGGGTTGCCGACCATATATTTAAAGTCTCTAATAAGTTTTCGGTTGCACATTTTCCTCGAGTAAATGCATGTTGTTCTGTACATGCCATGTTGTTGGATTTTATGTGTTTAATGATTTTGGAGACTATTATTCTTCTATTTTATAAATAATATTTTATGTAATATGTTTCATAATATTATAAATTAAATAAGAATGATTTAAGAATGTTTTAATAGTACTTAGGCATTATTTCTATAATTATACCATATATATGTTATATTATAAAGCTTTATACGAGTATAAGATGTAAAAAATTAAAATAATTATGTTTTACATAATATGCGACATACACTGATGAGCCAGAACTGTATTACCAGCAACATATCGCCAGAATGACAGCTACTGTTCCCTAACAACTGTGCATGTCAGATTAAGAGGTATATAAGCAGGTAAGCCGTTAAATATTTTAGTGACTTTGATAGAGGCCACTTGTTATGGCCAGAAGACTAGGTTACAGAATTTCCGAAACGGCATGGCTTGTGGGGTGTGTCGGTCATTTCCAGTAGTGATGTGTACCTACCGGCAATATTCCGAGTACTAGCCAAAAGCATATTCATTGTGTCAAAACAGGGTACACCGGACTGTGTTGCATATTGGGTTACGTAGCCGCAAGCCAGTATGAGTAGCCATGCTAACTAATGTCCATCACCGAAAGCTTCTTCAATGGGCACACTAGAACTGGACATTGTATCAATGATGAAATTAGCTTGGTCTGTTGGGTTCCGCTGTCTCTCGAATAAGAATGACGGTAGGGGATGTGTGCGTCGTTATCCTAGTGAAGCGATGGCATCAGGATGCACTGTAAAAAAGCAAGAAGTCGTTGGAAGCAGCGAGATGGTTTGGGCAGTGGAGCACTGGGCATTAACATTCATGTTGAAGGTGATTTGTCTCGTAGCGCCTACATCATTGCAGACTAAAGTACACTCCTTAATGACAGTAGGTTCTATGGTGACAGTGGCATCTTTCAGCCTGACAATTTGCCCCGCCACTGTGCATGAGTTGTACTCGAATGGCTTCAGGAACATGAAGAGGACTTAAACGTATTGCGTTGGCTACCAAACTCCCCATATCTCGATTATATTGAATACTTATGGGATGTGAGTAAAAAGCTCCAGCACGTAACTTGCAGCAGTTAAAAGTCCTGCTGTTAACATCCTGGCACCAGAGGAAACCAGTAAACGTGCTGTAGATTTCATGCGTGGTTAGGTAAGTGCTGTTCTCAAGGTACTTAGATGATCAATACATTATTTGGCAGGTGATCATAATGCTTTAGCTCATCTGTTTATATGTAAGATGTCTCCTTGAATTTTTCATTCGGGTGTACGGCTACATATACATTCAAAATTTGAATGTTGAATGAAAACAATTCAGTATTCTCCGTTTGTGTGTATCACCTTCGTGTGTGCCACTTGCACCTTAGTTGACATCGGTATGCCATGGACGTCCTATAGAGCATGTTTTTGCTGGCATCGGGAAAGCGGAGTGTCTGCTTTCATAGCCATCAGAGTTGGAGCCAGGTTTTGCATATCGATTTTCCGATGGCTATACTCGTTCAACCTCCTCACATCATACTGGGACTAGGTAATGTGACGACAAAATTCGAACGCTAATGCACATATGCGATCAAGCTTAACCACATAAAGCCGTCGGCATTTTGGATACCGGACAGCACATATCTGCATCTCTGATATCGAAAGATGTTATGTATGCCCTGGCAAAACTGTCCATACGCGTCTGCTACGCAAGGATTAAGCAAAGTCTATTTCTGCGCTGTCTACTTTGGCATTATTAAGTGATACATGCAGGTTCACTTCACTACGATTAGAAGAAATGAGGTATAAAAACATAAAGTTAAACACGTTACTTCTCTTAATTTTATCCTATTGGGAAAACAGTATTATGCCCATTATCCCTAACTAAACGGTCCATTGAAAATACTAGATATCCTTCTTTTTAATCTCCCTTCGCTCATCACGGTTTTCGCTTGAACCCTTGGCCCGTTCTGCTATTACATGTATGTAATATGATTAGCTTAACTGGTTATACACGGACCTAAAAAAGGAATGGATAGCGGAAAGACCAGTACGTTTAGTTACCACATTGACGTGTTTATTTATGCTGAAACAAGTTTTCTTGGAAGCGGTATTTGCAGCCCTATATACAGAGGGTATATTTTAAACGCTAAATTATATTTTTCCTTCTTTTCGTCAGTAATTCCTTCTATTTCACACACATTAAGAAACATACAGGATTACTGAAAACAACTGCTGTTTAGCGAGACTGATCTGTTCACTCTGTTCCTTTTCATACGTTCAAATCATTCCTTCGTCCAACTCTTCTTTGGTATACTTTTCAAATTGTTATTAACTCAAACTCCCGTATACTGTTAAAGACTGTGTGGCACTAAATCTGTCAGTTTAATATTCAAAACTTTCTCCAGGCTGGTTTTGAAACTAAGACCAGAGTCAAATGTACTGTCACTATTGCTGTATCCACAATTGTTTTCTCATTGAAATCTCAATATGTTCTTCTTTTAGGTAGCGATAATCCTGGCAACATGAAAACAGCACAGAACTCTATGATATCCTCTCACAAAATATGTCTGAAAAAGGAAACCGTTTTCGTTTTACCTGATCGAGAAACTGACGAAACTCAGATTATTTTAAATAGACTTCTTTGACAATGATTTAATCGTACGGGTCCAAATCTCAATCCAAACAATTTACTATATATAGCTGTGTCCCAACACTCCTCGGAGTCCGATTACCAAATTGAAGCAAACTTCCAGACACGATACAATTTGATAAAGCAAATACCTGTCCACAAAGGAAATCAGATTGCACAATGCAATAACAAAATCTTATTTTCTTATTTCTTGTGCTATGAAAATATTAAACGAACTGCCTCAATCCAAAACCGGTACTCGCTTGCGAATACAGCAAACCATTAAGCGTAATGCAAATAACTCTGGAATATTCCGTTCTTTAGATTCAGAAAACATTTGTATTGCTCTTCATTCTTTCTTTCCCGACCGAATGTAGAAGTCAGTGTTTGGAGAATGAGGAATGAATCACAGCCTAAATGTGAAATTAAATGCTCGGGAGATCAATTGTTCTAAAACAAGAAATTAATTGCCAGCGAAAAATGAGCGGTTGATAGCTTCTGAATTAAAAATCAATTAATATTAATTAAAAATCAATTATCATCTCCATTAAATTGACTTATTAGTTGTATTGTTAGCAATAACCACTCCTTCGAGTGAGAAAAAGAGTTGAAATGCTGGAAATATAACAAATTAATTATCCCTATACAGAAATATGAAAAGAGAGAATTAGAAAGTGAAAACAGGGCAAGACGATTAACTGTCCCTTATAATGAATTACGATGAAATAAAATTAAATCATTTTGTTTTAAATTCTCATGATTTTCTTTTCTAAAATTGATTATTTTTGTCATCTGAAAATGGGGGAATAAACTCAAATAAAAAGGGACTCCGCATATCCTGATTCTTCTGCGAACACGCAAAACGAAAATT
>VCCN01002048.1:9816013-9828425 GCA_006491835.1 Architeuthis dux
TAAAACCAGGAACATTACGCAAGAAGAACCACATTTTTTGCTTATCAACATTTTAATTTCTACGTTTATCCACATAATTATACATATAATAGCTATATTCCATAAGTGACACATGCATACATTCCTGACCACCCTTTATTTTTCCGATACATAACGTACCGATTGAGTGCCTATATATTTAGGATAAAATGTTTTAAATGTGTATGCCCGACCGTTACAATATATATTTATTTAATGGCGAAAATGATTACAGCTAAGCGGGTTAATGTTTGAGTAGTGGTAACCTCGTTTGGCACTGATAAGTCGACGTTAAACCGTGTCTACATATTCCGGTTCAAATACAGTCTTTCTCTAAAGTACACCCATTTCTTTCCATCTTTTACCGCCAGAATTGTCCCAGTCGCTATATATTGCAAATAACTATTATCCTGCATCTGTTTAATAAATCCTACCTGTCATAGACAGCTACAAATATGAATAGAAGTGACAAACATTTGCCATTTTTAAATATTATGTACACATCTTTAATTATATTACAAAAAGTGATAATTCTCAATTTCATAGAACTATGTGATAATTCTCAATTTCATAGAACTATGCAATGAAATTAATAAGGCAACGAGAAGAAACGGGATGCACTGAATGTGGATTTGTACGTACTGTAATGCTGATGTTGACCAAAGTGTCAATAACAGAGGACGTGTAATGATGATATTAATGGTGATTATGAATAGGCATTGATCAAGATATAATAATAATGAGTAGAAAGGTAATGATAGTGGAAATAGTAACCAACACAATGCTTCATTTGAGCAGATTTTGCTATTTAAAAGAAATAGTAATCAAGGGAAATGATAATGTATCATTATCATTATTGAGAATATATCAATTGATAAAAACTGCAACATGACTCCTGGGACGAATTCAATATATTATGTATCTTCTAATGATAGCGAAACAACATTAAACAATTGATGAAAGTGTTATTTAAATATATATCGTAAGCCTTACTGTAATGCGTGCCATCGTCGTTTTTATAGTTATAGCAACCATGAAACAAAATGTAAAGTGATCGTTCATCGAGCATTACCAAAGTTGAGATCTTTATCAGCTTTGACTCATTATCGGCTTTATTAACTGAACTAAAAAAGATATAATTCGTCTGGAAGATTTTATGTTTGATTTATATTCGACTTTATCTGATGTTCGTCAAATACTGCAACGGATATAAGGAGTTAAACAAGTGGAGCGAAATCTCGGAGGATGCAAGCTGCAAGTGTATCTTGTATAAATCTGAAAATGTATGTAAATGTAATGGAGAATGGGACAAGACTGGTCGAGGGTAACGTGTAACTAGAGAAAAGAAATAGATTGCAAGGGGAAAAGTGTTACTAAGAAGGGAAGGAAAGAAATAGAGAATGAGAGAAAAAAGGGAAGAAAAAAGAAAGAAAGAAAGAAAGAAAGAATGAAAGAAAAATACATTTAAATTGCTAGAATATTTGGCAAATAGAACAAAAATAAAAAGGATGACAAACATATGGAAAATGAAAACGAAAGACTAATGTGTGAATGTAAAGGGAAAATGAACGTGGGAGATAAAGTGTAATAGGAGAAATTAAAAAATGAAAACAATGATAAAAGATTTCAAGAAAGAAAAAAGATTTAAATAAAGAACGAGGAAGAAAATGAAGAAACAAACAATGAAAAAATCAGGAAAATGGGAGACAAAATAAGTAAGAATTAATCGCAGAGAACGCAAGTGAATAAATGCTGTCCAGAAGTATACCAAGTCTGAGCGCAATATATAGACAGCGACATATATAAAGAAAATGACAACGATAAGAGCAATAAGACATAAGACAACGATACATACGAATTGAAACGCGAAAATGAATGGCAGACATTGCAGACATTGGCCTGCACATCTCTCAAGGTTAAGGTGAATTGATGTGACCATGTTTATGAATATAAAACTAATTTCGTCTCTTATTGACGACTCCCGTTTGTACCGTTTCTTGTCTCACTCTCTTTCTTTTTGTCTTTCGTACACACGGGCAGACATATGTACGCACACCTGCATTAATATACGTATATATGTATATATTCCAGCAAATTATATACATACAAGCACACACACACACAAACAAACACACACACACACACAAACAAACACACACACACACACAAACAAACACACACACACACACATCATGTCAAAAAGTGTTTGTTGTGTTTAACATATGCTCTCTTAATCATTAGGTTGCGGACGTATTGATGTATCTGCGTCTATATGTATATACAGGGTGTTTCAAAAGATGAGACTGTAAGCATTTATTTCTGGATAACTACAAATGTTGGCAACATGAAACTTGCACCACAGGAAAGTAAAACCCTTAAAGTCTTTGGCAGTATTTACAATGACTCAATATATGCACCATTGGTCATACGGCAAACGTCAAAACGATAACCTATTTCTTCCGAACCACACTCAATCATGTCCAGCGTACCGTGTGACCAACGGTACACATATTGAGTCATTGTAAATACAAGGGTTTAAAGTGTTTTAAAACCAAATATGTAAATGGTATGTTTGCATGATGATGTTTGGTTGTCTGTAGTGTCCACCACCTGAAACATCCCACACTTCATAATGGATTGGTCTACATGTGAATTAAAGGGTGGACAATACTAAATAAGACATGCCGTTCCCATATCAATGAAGAACACCGATCAAAGTCTACAGACAAACTGTATCTGTCAACGCAACGCCGAACAAAGAGACATTCTGTCTTTCACCTATCACTTCTCTTCGGCTTCCTTTAATGTAAGCCTACAGTGAGAAATCAGTTGGAACTGGGAAGCAGTTGCTAGATTCTTGGAGCCGTTTCTGGCCAAAAACTCGCAAAAATAGCCAAACATGACCAAATGCAAATACCCTCAGCATACAAAATAAAAATGAAAGTCAAAATGTGTCAAAATTTATATATGGCCAAACCCAAAAGTTAATGGCAAAATGCTTTTAAAAAAGGCCAGATTTGACAAATAAACTTTCTTTCCATCTACATTTACTGACTTTCTGTTACTACCAAAAGAAAAAGAATTATACAAATGTTCATCTATAGAGGTAAGTTTTAAAATTTAAAAATACACATAATCTGTTACTCTGTTTACACATAAAAATAATATTATATTACTAGCATATACGGGGTTATTTATGTATGTATCTGCACTTAGGAGCCTAAAGATATTTTATTATACTTGAATAAATTACTTAATAAAATATAGTCCCCCCCCCCGATCCTACATTCAGGTTACCAAAATGTTCCCTGGGATGTCCTCTTTCAGAAAAAAGATGTTCACCCCCAAAAGTTGGGAAGAACTAACTCATTTCCATGAAACAAAATGGCTGCCAGCACACACAAAAAACAGAATTTCAGATCTCGTCTCCCAGTTGACATATCTGAGTACTTTAAAAGGCTAAATCATGGTTTTCATACATGAGGAATTCAAAAATACACTTTATTACAGAATTGGACATTTTAAATATACTTTATAGGCCAACATGTGGGTTTAATTCATGAGATATTATTATATGTAATTTTATCAGCTTTCCAACGGTGTTTGTTCCCAATTTGTATATGTTGTGATTAAAAAGTTACAGCACAAAACGTAAAGCTAAGTATTCAGCATTTTACGATGAAAGCTTCATAGTACACAGTTCAAATTCTATGGACTGTGGTATTAATCTTTGATGGACGTATATTATACATTAGTTTTTGGAGGGGTGTGGGTTTTTTTATAACCCCAAGGCGCTACAAACAATGCGAAAGATTAATTTGGTTATTATTCAATGGTAAATTTGGGTTTGGCTTTATATCAGCCCTCGGATTTGACAAATCGGTAAAGTTACACATTTAAGTGTGAACTAACTTGTCTGCTAGAAAGGAGAAATCTGGGGAAAGCAAAACGTAAGTAACAAAACATGTTATTGAATTCCACGGTGTATTGTCTTTGAAAATCACAGAAGTTAATTGTTAGTATTCTAAGCTAACCCGAAATTACCATTTGATAATCACAGAAATTAAATGTTCGTATGTTAAGCTAACCCCCAAACTACCATTAAAAATTACCAAATTAATCTTTCGCATTCTCTTTGGCGCCCAACCCCTCCAAATTCTAATGTATCTTATCTTATCAGAAGGGGGTGGAAAGTTAGAAGAAAGATGTTTGCCTTTATATCAGCCCTTTAAAGTTAAACATTTAAGTCCAGACTTAAAAACGTAACGGAGTCGAATGAACAACCACTAAAACCCAACTAACCGATAACTGGAGGGCAGGATCTCTCTGCTACCCTGCACGTCCCCAGGTGGCGGATGGGGAAGGCTCCATAGATATATGGGGCAACGTCAAAGACGGCGTGGACCGTAGAGACCACCTGTTGATCTATAGGGCCGCACCGAATATACTGAATAAGGTGGCACCAATCTGAATGCTCCCCAGAAAACACTGGCAAGGGGTGAGCTAAACTAGACACCACCTTCCCAAATCCAATATGACAGCACACACATATAAAAATCGTAGCGTTCCTGTTGGATCATCGCCTAAAAAAGGTCCAACCGCATTGCTTCGTGTGCCTGTGAAGTCTTGGACATTAAACGAATTAAACAACATGAAGATCTACACCTACAATGACCGTGGCATAGCTACGAACCATATACCAAATACAAATAGAATTGGACAACATCGACTGGAACATAGTAGGTATAAGTGAAAATCAGAGAAAAGGAGAAGACTACCTAAAACTAAAGGTAAGCAACCACCTATTCTATTATAAAGGGAGAGACGATAAGAATTTCAGTGGCGTAGGATTCCTAGTTAACAATTACATCGCAGGCAACGTCATAAGTTTTGACAGTATAACAGACAGAATAGCCTGGATAGTAGACAGACAAAAGATACACACTAAATGTAATCCAGGTCTATGCGCAAACTTCGACAAGCTCTGAACCATACATTGAATAGTTTTATGACGACATCAGTAAGATAATGGATCAACAGAAAACTAACTATACACTACTCATGGGATACTTTAATGCTAAGGTAGGTAAAGCAAAGGTTGGGGAAACCAGTGTAGGAAAATATGGAATAAGACAAAGAAATGAGAGAGGTTACATACTAATAAATTTCGCAGGGAGATACGGTTTAAAGATAACTAATAGATTCTTTCAAAAACGGGAAGGTCGGAAGTGGTCCTGGAAAAGCCCAACTGGTGCAACTAAAAACGAAATCGACTTCATCATAACTGACAAGATCGAGAACATTAGAGATGTTACCGTCATAAACAAATCAGACATAGGAAGCGACCATAGAATGGTAGCGTGTAGAACTAAATTTAACTTTAAAACTCAAAGAAATAAAATGATGTTTAAGAAGAACTGATGCCTGGATAAGATAGAAATAGAGACCATTAGCAACTTCAGAATAGCGATAGAGAACCGATTCCAGGCCTTGTGAAATACCGGCAGTGATATAGAGGAAAAGCGTAATAGTCTGGCAAATAAATCAAGGAAGCAGCAGAGTTGGTAGGCAATACAAACATAAACACTAACGCAGAGAACTACTTGAAACTAATCAAACAGAAATATGAAAGTAAAACTAAAGAAGACGAAAACAAAAAAGCAAAACTTAACAAACTAAGAGGAAGAAGAGAGGAAAACATGAAGAGAATAGTAGAGGCTATCAGAAAGGGGAATAGTCTGAAACACGCCCGATCCGCAGGTCATACCGACAAACAACAGATGCTAGCACTAAATGATAAAAATGATAAGCTTATCAAAAACAAAGACACATTGACTAAAGTAACTGAAGAATACTACTGAAATGTATACGCTTCAAAAATAAAAATACCACAAACTAACAAACATATAGATAATAGCGATATCCCAGACATAACGGTAGAAAAACTATTTACTATTTACAGCGAACCTCGAAAGCATCTTTCGAAACCTGGCTGGGAGGGAATGGGAATAAGCATAAATGGAGAACACTTAAGCCACTTAAGATTCGCCGATGATGTCTCCATGACATCGGAAGCATCCGAAGAACTACAAAACATGTTACACTTATTTAAACAGGGAAAGTAAAAAGGTAGGCATAAAGCTGAGCAGAACAAAGGCAAACATAATGTTCAACGATAAAGTACCCAAAAGGGTCATAAAGATAGAAGGAGAGGCTCTAGGAGAGGTTGATGAATACATCTACCTAGGACAGGTAATAACAGCTAGAGAAATAACGATAGGTTGGAAAGCATTTGGTATGAACATAAACACGCTGAAGAGCACCTTGCCAATGGGCTTAAAGCGTAAAGTATACAACGGCTGCATAATACCAGCCATGGTATACGGCTGCTAAACATGGAAATTAACAAAACGAGCTGAAAACCAACTTAGAATAACACAGATATACATGGAAAGAGCAATGCTAGGGATAACTCTTAGAAATAGAAAAAAGATCAACATGGATCAGAGAGAAGCCCAGAGTGATACGATATTGTACAAATAATTAAGCAGTAAAAATGGAGATGGTGTAGTATAATGCCGGTTGTACTTCTTCTTTTCGCCGAGAGAGTATGAGAGAGAGAGAGAGAGGGAGAGAGGGAGGGGATAATTATGACGACGTCTCGTTCCGGGTCTGTTGACGGGAGTTGACATTTCTGTGGAGGGAAATTAATTTCGGAGAACCGGCTCACCCACGTGGGTGGAGAGAAAAGACGACAAAATTCAGGATCTTCAATTGGAAATCTGTGGTTTTATTCCCGTCGATATAGATTATTTTCTGTGGAGGGTTCGCGGTTTAGTTGTCTACACGAGTTGTCATTTTCCCGTATTCTATTAGTCCTGGAAGTAATTTCAAAAACAAGATTGTCGTCTGTCTGCCGAATCTTAAACTTCTTCTAACCGGCTCTCTCCTCCCCCACCCCTAATGGGCAGGAGATTCTCTTTGTGCGACCTGTCGCTAACGGCTTCGGATCTCAACTCCCCATTATTTTCAAATCTGTAATACGACATGTCTTGCTGGTCACGTACGTCAAACGCGCGAACACACGAACACAGACTGCATTTCGTTACATACGCCAAACGCGCGAACACACGAACACAGACTGTACTTCGTTATATACGCCCATTTGTGAAAATAAATCTTCAATCTAAATTGTTCTCAAACCATAATCCTTAACCGTAATTTGCTATAAAACTGTCTAATTGCATATACATATATTTATATTTTTGAAAAATTCATCTCCACTCATATACAATGTACAATACATTCTCGTACTGGTTTTGATCGTAATTTGCTATGAAACCCTTGGATCGACGCTTTAATCGCATATGTATATAGTTTTTAAAATGTTATGTCTACTCATATAAGCTAAAACGGAATTCGCATTTTGTATACAACCCAACTCAACAACATAATTCAACACCTCGTGGTTTCCCGCAAATCCGTTCCGCTCAGCAGATACAAAAATACATCATTTGCATCTCAGAGAGACCACTACAATTTCGAAGAAAAGATTCATGCATATGACACAATACAATGTCTTTGAACCGTACATTTTTCCACATCACACCATTTCACTCCCACGGCAGTCAACAAATCAACGAGCAAAATATTTCCACATAAAATCATCAGAGATACACACATCACAACAATTACACAAGGCGAAGATATCGCCTTACCAGGACTAATGTTTCGTCCTGAACAAAATATCCTTGGTGAAAGAAAATAATTAAAACGATGCACTGTTGACGCATCAACCTCATGACGAATCGAATATATCGATTCCACAGATGAGACAAACTCATGCGACACCTATCGACGTATTCGGCCAGCTAAAAAGAAACAACAACAAAAAAGGTTCTATTGTATATTTACAGAGGCCATCTTACTTGGATCAAACTTGTCCGTACTTGACTTTTCGAAAACGTGAGTATTTCTTACACCCGCCAATCTAGTCGTAAACAACATATGTTTACGTTTCAGACAAACACCACAAGCCTATTTCCAGTAAATGACTAATTTTCCTGCCGATCATTACACATGCCGACTACACATGGAAAACAGAAAAAAAATGTTTTAAAAATAAAAAAAATAAACATGTTCAAACGAAAGTCGTTCAACAAACGATAAGCACAAACAAATACGATTAAATACTTTGACTTGTAAGAAAGAATTTGCTCTGTCGAAAGAATGAAAAAGAAATGTGATACGAAAACTGCACTTACTGTTATTTGGTCGCTGTTAAGAAAACAAAACTGAAAAAAGAAAAGTTTTTGTTCTTCCTTTTCTTTGTGGTCTGCGTAAGTTCCCCAGCCGAACTTCGAGACGTCACTCTCGTCGTGATCTCGTCGTGATCTCGTCGTGATCTCGTCGTGATCGCATCATGTGTAGTGCATTCAGGACCTTTTTCACGTTGTGGACTCTTGTTCCCGTGGTTGAAACTCATTTCGAATTTCGAAACCTGGTCACAAGCATCAATGTTCTACTATGTTGGATAATGTCGATCTGTGTTTCTTCCTGCCGATGTGTGGGAGTGATGAGAGGGAATGATTTCTTCCGGGGCTGCGGGTTGACGGGAGCTGCAATTTCTGTGGAGGGAAATTAATTTCGGAGAAAAGGCTCTCCCACGTGGGTGAAGAGAAAAGACGACAAAATTCAGTATCTTCAATTGGAAATCTGTGGTTTTATTTCCGTCGATATAAGAGTCTTTTCCGTGCCGGTCAGCGGGTTACTCTGAAACATGTAATTCTGTTTCATTTAGATTTCTAAACGAGTTGGTCACTTTTCTGAATTACTACTAAGAAAATCAAGGGTTCTTTCTCCTTCCTTCACCCGTCCGGGTGAAAGGGGGAACTACCTCGCCCCTGACCTGTCGTCTGTCTGCTGGATCCTAAACTGCTAACTGCTTTGACCGGAAGAGAAGCCAACAAAGTGTAAGATTAAAAGACTCCTGCCTACCATGCGATCTTCGCTAGTACAGTCGGTAGAGCAAAACCTGTGTATACGGTTGATTTCAGGGTGGTACGATCCCCGCACGGAGTTCGTTTCTTTATTCACATTTACGATTTAGGCCGCTCGTTTAGCAGTCACTCACACCGGCGCCGGGAAAATATAGGTTATCAACTAATAAATGTCATTATAATTATCATATACACATATATAAATAGATGGGTTATGTGTGTGCGAGTAAAATTGGAGCGAGTATACATGAAGTTTTGCGGTGTTTATCTGATCAGTTTCAGAGACTGGGAAAATACAGTTTTCAGGGTCGTCGCGAAAGTAAAACTATGCCACTGTGAGAATTCAGCGGCAAGATAAATGGTCTGGAACTCTTGTAACCATAGAAGAAGCAGTGTTAGGAGCAATGCCAATTATTCAAATTTAAATTAGATGAATTTCATTACAAGGCAAACAAGCGTATGGGACGTATTGTAGACGAGAACTTGCACAGACTTCATATATTCTGCATATGCACACACACCCACGTACGCTCCATGTACACACAAAAGTAACACACACACACACAATTTTAACAAACGAAATACACAACATACAATGCGCTTATAAATTTACCATGGTCATGAATAGATTTCATGTATCTTGAACAAAGTATGATTTTCTTGGTTCTTTGTCCGTAATCATGGACTTTTCCACTTAAAGGTAAGACATTTGCTGATAAAAAATATCGCATACCCACCATTTGAAACAACGGAATTAATATAGAAATGTTATTAAAAACTAAAGATAGACGAAAAATTAAAATACGGATATAAATTAATTGGGATAGAACAGAAGAACAGATATTGCCAAAGATCGAGATATCTGGCCTTATATATTAAATAATAAATCAATCTGCTCTGAATAGAAACGTCCACTTCAAAAGCCTAATCAAAACTGTAACAACAAACAAAACAATAACAAAACAATAACAAATTTAAAATATAATAAAATGTGAAAATAGATAACGCTGATTAAATTAAATATAAACTCAGCAAACAAATGTTTGGTGTATGATTTTGATTTCGGCCTGGAATTTGATTAAATATTAGATGGATTGCATCTACGTATGGGATTTGGGCAACCCATTGTTTTTCGACTAAATGTGACGTTTTACAGATTGACACGCAATGATTTCTAAAACTCCTCTTTGATGAAAAATATTTGTATTTATACTACGTACTGTATATTTGGTTAAAATCATTATTCAGAATGCAGCGAACAAATACCAGTAGAAATGCCAATTCATATTTCTAGATTTTCAATGAGATTAAAAATGAATGAGCCAAACCAGAAACCTCTTGTCGTCAAGAGTCTGCAAGAAGAAACAAATGATATTTGATAGATTTTCTATGGACAGCTACAATATTTGGCTTTTCTTTTAACATCTGACGGTCGCAAAGCATTACAAACATGAATTACATTCATGCCTGTATTACACTATTCAGTTCTTCTATTCCTTCCTCGCAGGTATCGGAAGAAAGGATTATGGGGGTGGTGAATATACTGTAAGTTATAGGAAAAGACATTTCGGCATAAGATTTCCAGGACGTCTATCAGAAGGTTCCTTTTAAATCTATTAATATTTGGCATTTCCGAGCAAAGTCTGTATATATTTTCATTTCCTTTCCATGTTCTTTTATCTACCTGCCGGTTTATTTATCATTATTTTCTTTTCTTAAACGCATATAATTCATTGACGTGTTATCTTTTTAACCTTATATAAATCTGTTAAATACTCTAAAATCTTCATTAAGAGAAGTGATTTTTTTTCTTCTCTGTCTGCCCAGATTGCCAAGTCGATTGGATGCAGTTCTTCTATTTTGCATGTAAGATACATGATAAAATATCACCGAGAGATGTTTGTTTTCTTGTTTGATATAATAGTTTCTCTCTATCAAATGGATCGTAACTATTTCGATACTCGAGATAAAACTTTACATTTCTCAGGAACAGGTAAACTGCTTTAGGCACTGAGGCCAAATTTGCGAGTGATCAATTAGAAACATTCTATAGCAAGCCCAATTTGAAAATCTGAAATGACTTGCTATGGAATCACTTATTTAGTGTTTTGCAGTAACGCTCTTTGTACGGCTAGGAGTGACAAACAAAATAATATAAGAAATAAAACCGTTTCCTATCACACTCGTTTGAAATTTGTTATAATAAAAGAATTTATATTATAATTTTGAATGATATGTACAAATAAATATATACATGTTCGATGGATATGTTATCAACATGTATTGCATCTTTTACAAGTTCGTGAATGTACAGTGGTTTCGAAATAGTGTTTAACATCGATCTGCCATATAGAGAAAGATCATTGCGTTGAAGATCAGCATTGAAAATCCTGGCTTTTATCTGGACTTGTTGATTTTGAAGGATAATTCGCTACCGTTTCGAACACCGAGCATGTTCTTTAGATTAAGACACAGAGTGAAGGAAAAAGATAAACAAATACATGAATGTTATTGCGATACATAGATAAATATATAGAAAGATACATACACAGCTTAATGATAAAAACATATATTTTACACAACAAATATCTATTTTTTAAACAATCCCTTCTTTGTCAATTCACTTAATTCAGTGATCAATATTAATCACATTGATCGAACATAATACAGTGAAAACTTCAGATTAAACTACAATTGTTAACTACATGTCGGATACGGACCTGTTGATCCATCCTCGTAGATAGATAGATAGATAGATAGATAGATAGATAGATAGATAGGACATTTTTAACATGTATTACCTTTCGTAAACCTCGAATTGTTTGATGCACACATATCTTCCCTGAGTAACAAGCACCCCACACGGTTTCGAAAACGCAGGTTTAGTTCACATAGATGTTAACCAAAATTGTTCGGAGATCCATTTCTAACACTTATGCTTTAACTTCGCAAAATACCCTTACCATATCTCTTTCTGATGTTTTCCGTTTAAAGCTAAATAAAGTTGACAGTGTTAATGATGTCATTTCCTTGCCTTGTAGTGTGGAAGTGCGGGGTGTGTGCATGCGCTGGCGTGTGCAAATAATTGAGGAAAGCAAGAGTCTGACACTGACAATAGGAGTTAAACAGTTAGCAAGAACAGAATGAGATGAAAGATTAAACAAACAAATCATATCATCTACACTAGAATCGTTTAAATTCATGCTGTAAAATAATCTTGCTATTGTCATTATACCACTAGTACAAAAAAGGAAATATTTTGAATGAGAAGTACATCTTTGCTATTTCCATAAACTGACAAGTTCATTTCCGTTATTCAGTTTTCCGACAATGCTGCTTCATTGTATCATTAGAATTATTGATACTCATTGAAATACTTTTTCAACTACCGTTCC
>VCCN01002048.1:9879891-9890540 GCA_006491835.1 Architeuthis dux
GTGTGTGTGTGTAAAACATACGTATATTCGAGGCCTTAATGTGTGTGCATTGGGATGCCAGATTTGGACATCAATGATAATAAACAGTGAAGGGGATGTTGCGACGACATTGACCTGAAATTTCACTTGTCTAGAGTAACGTAGTATTGGAAGAGAATGTCCTTTTTATGAATGAAGTTAGATAAACATTACTATATGAATATGCACTGTAGGAATTAATCTGGTTTTGCAATGCAGTTTGCCCTTGGCGCTCAAGTTTACATATGCAAGGGTCCAAATACGTTGTACTCTGATATTAGGAGAGCGTTTCTCTCTTTGCTTATTAAAGTACAGGTCCATAAGGGCTAGGGTGTCCCTTTTTAGCGTGAAGAAATGGGAAATTGATTTAAGCTGGTCTTAATCAGATGTCATTTTCTTATGGTATTTTGGCTAAGGAGCCTGAAAAAGAAATGATGACGAAATTCGTCTGGGAGCCAGATTAGGCAGAACCCTTAACGTGAAAATAATGGACCCTGGTTTTGGATATGGGGAATTAATTGAGCGCTAGATGGGAAATATTTGCAGTTTGCATTTCAGAGGCGAGTGTTTCTAAATTAAAGGTGATTTAAAAAATATATAGATATATACATATCGGAATTATGAGTGAATATTGAAAGATGGTAGGAGGAGATAAGTTGAATTAAAAATAAAATTGTAGAGACCGATGTTAAGAGAAATAAAAGAGAAATAAAATAAAATCCAGAGAAAATTAAAATATTAAAGTAATGCAATTAGTGAGAGATATGATGTGTTTGTTTGCGGCAGGGGCAAGATTGTTTTTTGTTTTGTGCTAATATTTTCAGTGGAATTTTTGAAAAATGTCCGGCGTTCAGTCAAATACTGGGAGTCATGCACGAAGTTCGAGAGAGCCAAACATGTGGGGGACGAATTCAGTCGCTTGTAGATTCTAGTAAGAACTACCTGTCTGTGGACATAATATGATATCTGGTGCTGAGGCTAGGAGGGCCAAAAAAGAATAACATGGGATTTTAGAGCAAACGTAAAGCCCTGTGAGTATATGGATCATGGAAGAAAATCTAGGAGTTTTTGTTTAGTATGGGCACAGATAGGGGCCTTGCAGATTTACACATATATGTACGTTGTGGAAGAAAGAATGGTTGAAGAATACGTTTTATGATGTAAGAAAGTGATAAAAGAAAAAAAAGGATAAACCTGTTGAAGAAAAAAGGACTAATGTACCGATTTTTGTTTAATCAATTTTTTTCCGAGCCCGATTTTATTTTGGTGTCAAATTGATCACGGGTGAAGACTGTTGTTGTTTTGGTGTTTTTGTTTTTTTTCTCTTGAGGCGGTTCGGAGAGAGAGAGAGAGAGAGAGAGAGAGAGAGAGAGAGAGAGAGAGAGAGAGGGGGAGAGATGCTGTAAAAATATCCACGGCTGTATATTTTGAAAAATATGGAGAGGAGGAATGTTATGATATACTGACACAGAAGCCAACACCTGCGCGGAAGCGGAAGTCGCCCGGTCGCCTTAGGAAATGCGTAGGTGTCCAAAAACAGGATGTGGCAACCTGAAATGAGAAGAGACGGAGGAAGCTCACAGGAGAGGGAGAAAAACGTGTATTGCACGCACGGGGTTGCGAGTTCGAAACTCGCTAGGACGTTAATATTTCTTTTTGCATTTTCGTTAAAAAAACATTTTCTAAATCAAACAGCATTGTATCATTTTAATAGTATTAGTTTGAGTGTCAATTTATTGATCGAATACCAAGGTGTTGATGAATGAGATGGAAAAAGACTTCAACATCAAGTTTTTAGTTTCCCCTTATTAATAAAAGATCATATCGAACGCTGAAGATTATCAGTTAATGGACTCATTTCAGTCTGCAAATGAACACCTTTGTTGTAATTTTTTCACACACCGTGGGTAAGCGCATTTTCCTTTGTTCGGACCAATCGAAAGATTCAAATTGAATCTGATTCTTCCATTGACAACAGGGCAAAACATCTATGAATACAAGTTTAGGTTGGACATTCTAGATTTGCTGTATCTGTATTGGAATTCCTCGAGCTAGCTCTGTTGATTTGTCTGTTACTGGCTTATTTCATATATGTGTATCTTATTATTATCAATCCTCTACAACCCTGTGTTCCTCTGCTGAGACGTGACACAAGAAGACACACAGTTTATCAGGTGACTCGACCATAAAACACGCTCGTCCAAAATTAAAGAGCGACGTACATTCCAGCCATTCTCCTTCGATCAACGTTGATAAGGTACACATCCATCTTGGGATGCTGGTTATATTTATGAAAGAACTGCATTTAAAACATTATTTTTTCTAGTGTTTGGAACCTTCTAAAAACGAGTTTAATAAGTGTAGAAATGCAATTTGATATATCATGAACCGAAACCAATGCCCCGCCGATGTCGGAAAAGATCGACGCTAATGTATCTGGGAACCAACTATGTTACCTGATCCAAGTAAAATTTCCTTTTATGATATGTCTTTCATGTAATGCCCTTGATAATATGATTTTACAAGTATATTATAAAATGTCATTCATTTATGTTCCTGCTGTTTTTCTTCAACCAGTGTTTGTCTGGAATCAAAACCTCTAAATAATGCTTTTCCTTTTGAGTAATGTATACATCGCCTTTCGGAAGTTCTAATTACGCCACCTTTTCGCTTTTCGGAAAATCGTGGAGCGTGAAAATAGCATTTATTGTTCGTTTTGAAAGTCAAATATCAAGGATCCGTGACCGTTGTTTGGGGAACTAGGTTTGAAAGCATTTTCTAGGTCCCTAAAACATGCTGACCAAAATTAGCTGGGGCAACCCTCTCAACAATCTGGGCATAGCCCACGGTGCTGCCGTATATTAATCCTTGGTCTGGCGGATGTAACATATGGTACCGATATTAATAACGATTAATGGCATCTAACTTCATTATGGTATTAATATATGATCGATACGTTGTATACTTATACTTTTTGGAGCCATCGTATGACCTTTTGGGGCCTTTGTATGATACCATATTGTATAACCGTCAGCTCAAGGATTACCGCCATTTTCACTTGCAATTCCAAAGCATAGAAACATGTTAGTTGCTTCTTCGTGGTAGGAAGTTAGAAATTAACAACCACTACATTAAAACATAATATATTTAACCCGATCCTATTTTTAGAACTAGTCACATTACCGTACCTAACTTATAGGCCTTAAGTGGCCGTGCAACCTGGAAATGATACCATACTTTTATTTGTGACCTGAAACTAACCTGAGAGCCAGATACGGATGCCGTAGTGTCTTGGGCACTAATAATTTATGGGCTTTGTTGACCAAACGTGCGCGCGATTTTGCCCCTTGTACATGCGTACGCATGTATCCGATTCAGTTTCTTCGGCCAGCAGCAGCGGCTTCGAAAATACGTATTTTGTGGGACCGAGCTCATAGTATACATCGAGTATGTGATCATGTGAATGCAGTTCAACCAACATATAAAACCACCAGACAGTGTACAAGAACAACGTTTAAGACGAAACTAAAGGTAATTTTGTAATTATCTATCTCTTTTGTTGGCTGTTATCAGCCTAAAACAAAACAATCTATATTGACTTTTAAACCTCATAAGCAAATCTGATCTTAAGTCTTGCCGATTCCGATTTCTATTAGTTATGTATACCTTCTCTCTGTATAGCACCATGTCGAAGCCATTCATTGTTGCAAAGAAGAGAAAACTTGAAGATGAGACTGATTCATTAACTGGGGAACGAGGAAATTGCATTCTTTGCAAACACATGTAGACATTGCAAAAGAGGATCTGCTAGTTCCAGTAAGCTGCAACAAGCAGACAATCGAAAAGAGAAAAGATCCCTTGAAACGCTAAGTGAGGCTGATGTACCAGATGAAATACAAAGCAGAAAAAAAGGTGATGATATCTCTACACGAAGTAAGGTGGGAAAAGATTCTAAACATGCCTACCAAGACCACTTCCATATGATTCAGCAGAAAGATTCTTGGGAAAGTTTCAAATTAAGCTTGAAGATCTTGAAGTGAGCAGCCCCATTCTGAATTTTTCGAGCAACAGTTTTTAATAATTCGTCATCATCAAAGTAAATCCCTTCTGCCTCTGTGTGCTAAACTATGTTATTCTTATGAAAACGAGCAGGAAAGCCGATTTTGCTGCCAAATTCTGCCAGGGGAATTTCTTTGATGGCCGAAGTCATAACTCCACTGTCATTGAGTCCAACGCCTTGAAGTAATTTCGTGTAATAGTGTAGCAATCCCGTCAAAGTCCTAAGTTCCCAATTCTCAAAAGTAGGTGTATTGACGAGATTTGTGAACACGAGTTTGACTTCCTGTCGTTGAACATGTTGAAGATGAATTTGCTCAGATGATAGGTTGCCAGTTGCATACACAGGCTTCAAAAGACTGATGATATCTGATTGCTGATACAAATGGACCAGGAGTAGCATCAATCACTTTTAGAATGTGGCTGCTCATTTCAAGATATTCAGGCTAAATAGTGTGCAATTTGAAACCTTCCCAATAATCTTTCTGCTGAATCATGTGGAAGCGGTCTCGATGGGGATGGGATACCGTCACATTCTCTGCTTTGTATTTCCGCTGGTACCTCAGCCTCACTGCTGGCCGAAGACGCTGGTGGATACATGCGTACGCATGTACAAGGAAAAGACTCGCGCGCACGCATGGTCAACAGAGCCCATAAATCATCAGGGCCCAAGACACTATGGCATCCTTATCTGGCTCTCAGGTTAATCTCAGGTCACAAATAAATCTATGGTATCATTGTCAGGTTACTTCAGCAGTACACGGACACTTAAGGTCTACAAATTAGGTAAGGTAAGGTGACTAGTTCTAAAAATAGAATAGGGTTATATCTATTATGTTTTATTGTATTGGTTGTTAATTTATAACTTCTTACCACGTTTGACGCAAATAGCACGTTTCTATGCTTTGGAATGTTAGTACAATGCGCGGTCTTGAGTGAGAATTGCGGTAATCCTTGATCTATGCCCACATTTTTGAGAGGGTCGCTAATTTTGGTCAGCATGTTCTAGGGACCTAGACAATGCTTTCAAATCTAGTTCCCCAGAGAACGTTCAAGGATCCTTGATATTTGACTCTACTATTACGTGGCAGCTTACGCCCTGTACATACAACGACCGCGGCATCCAGCAAATCAGCCTAACATAACATCATCACATTTTTTTAGTTCTGGTAACGCTCAATTTCTTCCCATATAAATTAATGGTAATTGCTTCTTTTCTTTAAAAAAAAGCCATTTCCGCTTAAGAAAGTGTTTATAGAAATCTTTTAATTTCGGATAGCGTGGGGAAACTTGTATTTGATCTTGATGGGGTCTGTACAGTGTGGTAACGGTTACCAGCAGGGAAACGTAATCGCCGAACCGTGTTCGAATTACGGCCGATGCTGTTTATGGTAACTTTGCATTAAAGTTCTGGAGAAAACATTATGTCCGTTCGCCAAATATATTGACAAAATGCGTAGGTACTGGTATGCAACAATGATTGACAGAATCAATACGCAAACCACTCTCCCAAAACTACTTTACCTGCCGCGACAGTAGCATCAAAATGCTTTTACTTTGACAGAGTCCAATCATTTAGTTTGCTGTACTTTTGAAAAAAAGTATTATTCCTAAAAGGTCTAAATATCAATTCCTTTTAGTGCGGCTGTATACAGAACAGCACTCTCCTATCACTCATGTAAGACATGTAACCTTAACTCGTGGTTATTTATGTTGTTTTTTTGTATTCAAAGATGATAAGAGTTAAACGAATGCAAATTCCCTAACGTTATGAGCCGTTTGCATAAAATCAATTCGTATATCAGTCGTGGAAAAAGAATATGACAGAACTCAAGTACTGAACAAATCATAGAAGTGTACACGCAAAATTTAAATTGAAAATTAAGTAGAAATAAGCCAGACGATAATGCATACAGTTGTTATGCTAATACGGAGGATCGTATAGAAATTATTTCAGATCCTTCAAGTTTGACTGATAGTAGTCACCAGGCCTGAGAAAGGAAATGTGATGTGGATAACAATTCTGGCCTATTATACGATTTTGACATAAGAATAATATGTCTTAATTAGTGCAAATAAACTCATGCTGTCAACATAATAGATGTTATATCATGTACTTTGTTTAAACTTAAATTGGAAAAAGGTTTATTATAAATTACGGGTCCGAGCGAAGCGAAACTGGCTAATGGCGAAGATGTCTGTACAATTGTTCAAGTCTATGTTTGCACCATTGTTTAATGGAAACTTTTTTGTTTATTTGTTCAAGACGTTCCCATGTCATTGATATCAGAAATAAACTATCAAATAATTTCAAGCGAGATAATGCTACAAATGTTATTCCTCCACTAAAATTGTCAGATTTACCTAAATCGATGACAGCTCTTTCTAGTGTTAATCCTTGGCTTTTGTGGATGGCCATTGCCCAGCACAAACCCAATGGAATTTGAGGTATATGGCTTTGTTTGGATTCAATCCATGAAGCGTGGGACGGAACAATTGGTATATGCATTGGATGTTCTTTGTAATCCTTGAATTCTACAATTATTGTTTCAGGCAATCTAAACTTACTGTAGAATGTATCGTCACATAAAATATCGACTAGTATTTCTTGCGAACCATTTAGCAATCCAATCCGTAAGAGATTTATTCGAAGCATCATTTGTGCACATTGCGGCATGTACATAACAAGTCCCCATGTGGTTTCAGAATCTGTTCTTTGAGCAATTGTATCTACCCTATGATCAGCTAGTAGGTGGCATTGGGCCATCCCTTAGCATGCCACTCAGTTAGTTTGTTCATGTTATATTCATGGACATCCTCATTGGAATAAAACAATCTAATGATTTTGTTGTAGTCATGGGGAATTTGAAGAAGCTGTGGATTTCTTGACAACAGTGTTTGCCAAGCAAATAAACCTCCATCTCCTTCCCTATCATCCAATTACAAAAATATTAACATCTGTTCAATAACGGAAGACTTGTGAAAAGAATCTCTTCAATACGGGAAACTTGTACAAAAGATTCTTCAATACGGAAGACATGGGGAAATAATACATCAGAATTTGCCTTAGCATGTAGCAATAGATCAACCGCTAAAACACGGGCCAAGTACCTGCATGTAAAACTAAAATAGGCTACAAAGAGAATATGTTTTTCTCATAAACAACACACAACAATCTGACAAAAATCTGCTTATAACATTTAATATGCTCATTTTGAGACCCATGTCATTATATGATTCACAATCAGCGTAAAGCTTCCGTTTTAATAATATATGATATAACTACTTTTACAGATTTTGACATGTTGGCGTCAAAGCTCCAGTATGAAAATGGCGTTTTTCGTGTAGACAACTGCGGGAGTCACCCACGGTTTTGGTTTCAGTATGGCCCAATAAATAAGAACGTACAGAAATCTCGAGTAAAAAATGACTTTTAATGCCAGAGCTAGGATTAATAATAACAACCTAAGAAAACGAGAAACACTTTTTGTACTCTTGAAATCATGCAAATAAAGAATAACAACATATCCACTGGATTCGCTGCCTCCAATGGAATGATTGTATTGTGAGCCGTTCTCCTTCGAATCAGAAAATTATATATTTCTATATAATTTATATAATAATGATATAGTATAATTTGTATATCCATGTATACTTTTCTTGAAAATGCGACAATTAACTGGCGAAACGTCGAAATAAACTAAAGAAATCTCATTTGTACAATTCAGAATTGTTATTTTAACTCTACTATTGTCGAATAAATTTTAATCCACATCGATACACTGGTCATATACATATATATGGGAATGTGTGCGTGTGTGCGTGTGTGTTTATGGGTGGGTGTGCATGTATGTGTGCGTATGTGTGCGTGCGTGTGTAAGTGTGTAAGTATATGTGTGTGTGTGTACTTCATAGCCGAAATATGTATACTTACGGCCAGCCATCCTTGGAAATCAACATAAGACATCTTGGCCTTTATCTGGGCTTGAACAGTGATTACAGGCACTGGAACGAAATATGCAAATATCTTAACCGCCGACAAGACCCAACATACATAGATGGACAGATAGGTAGATAGGTAGGTAGATAGATAAGTCATGCATACATATACGTGCATGTACGTGTATGCATGATTACTTCTTGAAATGATATATCTATTTTTTCTGTGTTGTACACCTCGTTCAACATTGTTAATTAACCATGTAATTAACTTTATTATGAAGGATGTTCATGATACATGTTTTTTAAAATTCTTTTTTTCATTATCTAGGTTTCCATTCGTATTATTTTATAGAAAACATTTTTCTGATCGTACATTTCTTTTTGCCTTGTAAAAGTACCTTTACTGGAACAAGAACGACAAATGTTACACTTTCTTCTCAATATATTTATCTTTTGATCTTTCCGAGCAGTTCCCTTATCAAGACAAATCACACGCAGAAACAGTTCAACTTGGTACACTGCTCAAGTCTACCACTTTCTAGATAACATAAATTAATGCAATTTTTGACTTGCACTTATTAACATTCCGTTACCCAATATTTGGTTAAAGACTTTCTAGCTATTGTCTAGTTGATAAAGAGTGTGTCTCGTTAATATTATAAAGACAAACCGTCACTAACGATATGACATAAGTGTCCGTTTCATTCACACGCCTACTTATCCCTGTCGGCGAATGACAAAGAAAAACAAGTGAGAAAGTAGAGAAAATGCAACATTGAAAGATGTTTGCTCATGAATGAACTCATATAATATAAGGTATAGCATATAAGATAAATGATTCTATCTATTTTAGGCGATACAACATGTAGCGAATCCTCATTCAGCGCCAGCCGTTTCAGCGATTTCCGCTTTTGTTAGATACTAGAAGACTTATTGAGACTTAATCCTTTTCAAATGTAAGCTAACTAGAATTACAAGCTGACCAACAGTGTTAGTACACACATGTGTGTGTGCACCCGCGTGTGTGCGTGTGTGTGCGTGTGTGTGTGCGTGTGTGTGTGTGCGTGTGTGTGTGTACGCATGTCAGTGGTCGGAGCGGAAGAGGTATGTGGGTGTGTAGTCGAGGTGATACACACGCACAATAATTAAGCTAGACATTTGGTCAGCTAAACTCGAACACCTGCTGAGAAGACTAGTGCGTTTATAATTGTTAGCGTCAAGAGGTCGGCTTGGAATTTAACGGGTCAATCTTGAGTACCCATTATGATCGATGGCATGGAAAAAAGTCACTGTGAGCTAGAAAGGTGTCGCATGGTATTGTGTAGCCAATTAAAACATTTTTATGTCGGCTAATCTTCTGAAATTTGGTCAGTTGGAGAATAGACGCCTCAGCAAAACGACGTATCTTCTTAGAAACACGCTTGACGCGTGCCTGTCCTCGTCCGCCAAAGATGTTTTAGTTGCGGCTAAATGGACCGTAGCTAAATGGAAGGAAGAGGGAATGAGAGAGAGACTTTAAAAGAGAAGGTTAAATACTGAATAGGATTAGAAAGATTGCTCAATTTCGTCTTTACCAGTAAGCTAGTCAAGCAAATGTAAAGTGTAATAAAAACGATTCTTCATTTATCAAAAGGTGTGTATTCTTAATGTTATTGTGAAAGCGCAGACATGCGCACTGTGGTCCTGTTTACAGTTACCCCGAAAGGGAATTACACAACGGAAGAAATCACAAAAACGTATGCACATTACTGCCTTCTCATCTTTTCCTCTTTCTCTCCTTTCGTTTTTTCGTTTCCCAGCTATTTTCGGATGCTGTATTGCACTTTACGGATATACCGACGTGTAAAACAATACATCTACATGAATATCGACCATATAAAAGAAATCATCAGCTTTCATAACGGTTTAAGTTTTGTAGTGAAATGATATTACCATCATCATCATCATCATCATCATCATCATCATCATCATCATCATCATCCATTATAAGTCCACTGCTGGACAAAAGCCTTTCTCATCTCCATGACGACCTATCTTGTGCTAACCTCTGCCAAGTCATACCGGCAAACCTTTCTTTCGCGTCCCTCTTTGTAATTCTGTTTTTCTAATGAAACATCACAGTATAGTCCAGTCGAATTTCACCAAAAAATGCTCACACCTGGAAGTAATTACACCATTAATGAATTGTGTACGAAACGTAGGGGGTGTTATGTAGAATAACAGAAAAATACCCAAGACATGAACCGTTGGGGAAATCTTTTTATAAGCACAAATGTAAAAGATGTAGTCCGGGGGTCAGCATGGACTACCCGGCCCCCTGCACCTGCTCCCAGGAGCCCATAGCATACCAAAATGTATCTTAGGATGTTCTCTTTCAGAAAAAGAGATGTTTCCAAAGAAACTTGGGATGAACTACCTCATTTGCATGTCTCTCCTACTCTCCCTATATATATGTATACCCTTAGAAGGAGAATTCGCTCAGCTTTTCAACAGTGTATCTTGTCAATTTGTATTCCTTGGGCCTAAAACGTTACCGCCCGAAACGTGATGCTAGGTGTTGAGCATTTTACGAAGAAACGCCAAGTACACGTCACACAGTCTATGGATTGTGGAATTAATTCTCGATGGAGGTA
>VCCN01002048.1:9915978-9929377 GCA_006491835.1 Architeuthis dux
GTAATGAACCATTAACATTTATTCCCACAAATATTCGCTCTAACTTCGTATAAGTTTCGGAGAACGTAAGGCACTTACTCCCGTACGACGGTCGGAAGGTAACGGTACAGTTTAGCATTAGAGTTACATTGTATACCCTACGAAGTAACAATGGGCTTATGAATTGAAAGCACATAAAATTACTGGCGAAAATATTTTTTCTAATTTTTCGAATATTCTACTAAAGTAAATATAGAATTCTTTTCGTTTTACAATATGAAATATGAATATTTTGAGACTAAATATACAGATTCAAAAAGAAGTAAAAGGCAGAATAAAAACAAAAGTTACTTTAAATCCACATATGATTCAGCTTATCCAAGCAATATCCTATGTTGTAAACATATAACAAAGGTCCACCTTTGCATTATGCCTACACTGTAAATCAATCGTCCACTTTAGGGTCACACGATATCTCTTGTAATTCGCTATGAATTTCAATAAACATTTTGTGGAAGAAGTGAATACATTTTACAGTTTCATTCCCTGCATCGTAGCTATATGTACACAACAAAATATCTCCAAAAGTTCTTAATGAACTGTAATGGAATGTTCTGGAAGGGTTGGAAATGGACTATAGAAGAAGGATTACATTTGGGGGTGGATCCATTAATATTTTACAGTTACCTCCCCTGTATCATAGTTATATGTGCAAAACGCAATATCTTCAAAGGTCCCAATTAATTTCTATGAAATCATGTAACGAATGTGTGTTTCTTGATAAATGGATGAACATATATTGTTTTACTTGATTATAAATCTTAACATTAACTAAAGGTTATCCAAATCAACATATTGTGTGAAATAGGTGATTGTTCAATTGCACGTCTGCTTATTTATTTATTCTTTTTGCAATATGAAATGAATACTTTGAGACAAGGGATATATATGCGGTGTATTGCGTTGATTTTCTTTTCACTATATTCGCTCAGATTTTAAATTAAATTGTATTTGCATATGTTTAATTTTTTCATGAAGGTTTGAATTTTAGATTTCAGTGTACAAACATTATTGTTCTTTCCAGAGACATATAGATTTTGTTGAGTTTCTCAAACCCATCTGACCAATTGCATACACACTTACAACGATCTTATAGTTTTCAAAATAACCGTGGAATGTCCACGGGTACTGCTCGTATTCATTATTGTGTAACTGTTTTATCCTACAGGTCGGTAATATATGTACTAAAAGAGTTTGAAGTGGATCTTCGGATGTCATGTTTGCTGTCACTGACTGAAGTGGCCTCATCATACTTTTAGAAGTATCAATCAATTTATGTCACCGGATAATTAATCTCATCCAAAACTATCTCAGGGGACTGTCTCAAAGTATAAATTAATTATATTTTTCAATACTAAACCTATACCAAGCTCTTTTTCCTGTCTCTCGTAATCTGAAATGGTAAAAGGAAAAAGAAAAATTGATTAAAATCGATAGGTTGGCTATAATTTGCCACGAAACCATAGATGTCCATTGATTCTATATTTTAATCTTAGATTATTATACGTTCTTTGCATTATTGATTTCAAAAGACAAGTCTCATTTACTTAATGGCGCACATTATCTATCAAGCCACATAATAGATATATCTCTTGATAACGACTTTATAGTTTCAACCGAAATGCTCTTATCGTGGAAATTATGTTCATTTTGTTCAAGTAACTGATTAAAATATTAAGATCGATGCTTTATACTCTACTTAGTGATACGACTTTATAGTGACGTCATCATTCCTTGTGTTCAGTTTAAAATGATGATCAACATTGAAATAAATGTAAGAAAATGCTTACGTTGACTATTGCAATGTTTATAAAAGCAACATACTCTTATTACAGAATAAAAAGGAGTGACCATATGTTTCTGCGTTAGTACATCTCTCGATAAGTTGTACCAATAAAGCTAAGACGTCACTGTTAGCAAAACACATTCCGAGAAGTAATTTTGTGATTTACCAGTTGACAAACTGGGCTGCAAGAAGTGATAATATTGAGAAATTCGTTGCATCAAGCCAGAAAAACCTTATCACGATGATATTTTAGAAAACAGATTAAATAATCATTTGTTAAAGAAGACAAGCGGTTTAACAAATACCTATATATGTCGATCTTTTCATTCTACTAAATTAAACAACAATTCTGATGATGTTTTGTTAAAGCTATGCAAATAATAACAGGCTCTATTTTAAGAAAGAAACATCAGGTTTTAGATAACTTCCAGAGAATCAGACGATCATGAAAGGTCCTATATTCAATTTCCAAATGAGTAAATTACCTTCAGTTTGATAGGATTAATGAGTAATATATCAAAATATAATCCTATCCACAAGATGAGCAACAATGTGTGTACTACTGTTTGTACTACGGTTTCTTATAAAACTATACGAAGATTAAATAATTAAAAGTTCCTTGACTAAAGGTTCTACAGTTTATTATTTTTCTAAATTCGTCGTTTGTTAATTATACGGTGAAGAATAAACACAGGCTCTTCGATCCGAACCAGAACAGTTTTCTTACCCGTTAGCCATGAAACATTCATGAAATAAAAGCAAAACATAACCAAGATTCTTCTTCTGAATAATTAGAATGATATGTTTGTGTACGCACATGATACGCGTTACGTCGCTCAATATTATGAAGTTAATTGAATTTACGAAAAACCAAAGAACGCTTTCAATAACATCAAGGTGTATTCGTGCCTTTCATAGATACGTGTATCTACCTGTCCAAAAACCGGGAATAGCAATGGGCCATTTTGTATATGAATGCTTGTACTTGACCAAATTATTTCTCTCTTATAACTGATGTTTATATCTGGTGTTATGCTCCTACTATGATATCTCTAGTTTGCGTTTTATATACTTCCAGAATATTGAGAAATTAACGGATTATTTGTTCATTGTAACAATTTTGTATAATTGATTGACTAAATTATTAAGTAGCGGCAATCTTTAACACAGCCTCAAATAATATTTCTGTTGTGTTTTTAAAAAAAATAATAACTGTAGAAAGAATTTCAATTTGTTTTATTCAATACTTGTGTAAAATAATACAAATTTGGGGAAAGTATTAAAATCCATTTAATCATTTAATCATTACTTACAATGGAATGCAAACTTTGTTATCACGGGCATTTAAGCATGTGTCTTCTATTTTCCTGCTAGAAAAGGAGACGAAAAGAGAGGGTGGCAAGTGTGCATTTTTATTTGGGATGATTTTGAAAATTTTCAAATGGATCAAAATATAAATATAAATCTGCATACACTGAATAAGAGCTATTGGAAATTGAACCATAGAATCAATTACACGTAATTGCTGAGACTGGGAGGTTAACAAACATACCTACCACTTGTTATCTATCAATTTGTTATATGTCAAAACAGTAGTGGGCGTTTTACCTCTGATATATCTGCCTAAATGTCAAAGATTACTCCGCTTACTACAAGGTAACAAGAATTGACATGGGATAGCAATCATGAAACGTATAGTAGTAAAAGAAATACGAAATATTAAAGTGAGTTTTGTATGTAAAGATTCTACTTGCTACAACCTTAATGCTTCCTACATTACTCAAAATGCGCTAATAATATTAAAGGCGACCTCACTACAAACATCCATTACGATTCCTGTCCATCTGTGTATTTAAAGTGGGTACTGTTTTTCAATATTATTACGGCAGACATTTCTCTATTACATATATGAAAGCGTACATGTCTCATTTCACAATACTCCTTGATTACATTCTAAAGCTAATTCTACAGGCATGCACAAGAAAACTATTTATATCATCCAATAGCAATACAATAATGTTCTCGCCAAAGTTTTCGACAAAATGTGAATATGCTTGCTATGTGATGTATTTAGCAACAAACATTCTTAAAGACTAAGCATTGGGAGAAAGATTAGTTAAAATTACAGAGTCTGGCAGAGAAGAACTGCAAGAAAGGAGAAAAAGAATATGTTAACATGACAGTTCCTGCAAATGAAGAACAATTGCGATTTATCATTAAATAAACCGATTGATGAATAAATAACTGTTCATATTTGTCAACTATGCAACATTTATTTTTCAACATAATCTGGTTCCTAGGCAATGCACTTAAGCCAACACTTTTCAATTAGTCGCATAGATTGAACATCATACAATGAACATTTGAAATCAAAATTCAGTTAATAACTGCATCAAGCTAGTAACGTATTGGTCCGCCCTCTTATATACTATGTGTTGAGATAGCGGATGTGAAACAAACATTCCGCCGAGGAAAACATAGTTTTTCCCCCGTGGGAGTGTTTGTTAAGATTTCAAAGAGATGTCGATGGTCTGGCTGCTATTCTTTTTTAACTGCTTGAGTGCCATAGACTGAATCATGAAAACGAAGTTCAATAATATAGTTCGGTTTTAACTCCAGAAGATTGAGGAAGCATATTTTTGGGAAATAGCTTGGTTTTCACAGGACATAAAGTGAAAATTGCAACGTCCATACGCAAATATTTGGTCAGATGCCACATACAATACAATGGTTTACTCAATCTATTTCTCTCTACTCTCTTCTTCTCTGATCTTCCTTGCTTGTTTGCTCACTCTATGTGAGTTTATGTGTGTCTCTGACCTTTGGTGCTGAGGTTATTCACCATTCAGACATCTTTTAAAGTGAGAAAAGTCGCTTCTATAAATATTGACGTTACAGCGATATAATGGTCACTGAAGTCACTACTTACGAGTAATGGTTTTATTTTCTACTTCTACTTCCCACGTTTCTCCTCCTTGTTTTTTTTTTCTATTTGTTTTTTTTATCTATTTTCTGTCGTGTGTTAAATAGTTGACTTTGTGTAGAATACAATTTACAGCAGCGAAAATAAATCGGCGTATTGTTGGCGACGTCAATGAAAGACCAAAAAGCTATTTTGTACCTGTGATGTTCAGTAAAAGAAAAGTGAAATCTGTTCTACCTAGGTGGGTTTGGGGGTGAAAAAAGGAATGGAGATTCTATGACATGGCGCAAAACTTTGATTTTTTTGTACTCCAAGATATAGGTTGTTGTTGTTCTTCTTCTTCTTCTTCTTCTTCTTCTTCTTCTTCTTCTTCTTCTTCTTCTTCTTATTCTTCTTATTCTTATTCTTCTTATTCTTCTTCTTATTAAACAAACATTTATAACATCCGACAAGAAAGGAACGCTTCCTTTGTTTTAACAGTTTTATTCCAGTTCATTGCCATTCACTTTGTATTTTACGATCGAATTTTGAAATATTTTTTAAAAATCCTCTTCGTCCTCTTTTCATTTATAATATCTTTTCCTAAGTTGCAGCCATTTCTTTGAGTTGTGTTATTCTACTTTTTGTCACGATTACCTCCGCACTTCATATTACATTGGATTTGTTCTTCATTCCGTGTTTGTTTATTGCATACCAAATGTGTTAATTCTTTTTTTGTCTACTCTTTCTTCCTCTTGTTCATTCTTTCTTACATTTTTGCCGAGTCTTTTTTTCCTTTTTTCTTATTTTTTTCCTTATTTTTTTCGATCGGTTGTGGTAGTGACACGCCTTTTAATTGGCCGGTAAATAACCGGTTAATTATCAGTCTAATGAAATCTTAGAAGCTAAAACCTATCTGACTAAGACAAAAACATAAGATACACAGAATGAAAGGCATAACAAATAACAAAATACGGATAACCAACTAGACCAGTACATACAGAATACTAAGTAGACGTAATATTCCTCCAAGAAAAGAAAAGACGCGTCGTATTTGAAAACCGTCCAGTTAACATTAGAAGAAAAATAAAGAAGAAAGCGATGAAAAAAAATGTTTTCACTTGTTATATTTTCGAATTGATTGGGCAAGATAGTGTCCTCTTCATAGGCGGGCGAATAATTGGCTAATTATCAATTATCAGACTAATGAGTTATCGAAAGTCCGAAAACAGGTCAGACTAAGATAATAACACCAAATCAACAGAATGATAGACATCCAACTTCGACTAGCGATGTTTTATGTGCGAGGAATTCAACAGCAAAATACCGGAAAAAACAACTAGTCCAGGATTTACAAAAAGACCAACTAGACTTAATATGCCAACAAGATATGTAAATCCAAGGGGAAATCGATATCAAAGAGAAAAACGGCATCACGAGAGCTGGAGGGGTGGGGGGCATCGTCTTCTGTCGATCGCTAACTAAACCTGTTTTTCTTTCATAATCTGTTCTGTTCATTCTTCCATTACTGCTTGTTTCCTTATTTTTGTTGGACACCTCGTTGTGGTCTAATGTTAAGCGAACTAGTCTAGCAGAATATAACTACTGAGTATTGGCTTCACAGGTTACCCCTGCCTGTGACCTTGTGCCAGAACTAAGCTGAACTTAGAAATACCTTCTGTATGTTTGTCTATTTTTCATTCTTTATTATTTTTTGCTTTTTCTTCTGTTATTTCTTATTTCTTCTACTTATTTTTTTCTTCTTCTTCTTCTTCTTCTTCTTCTTCTTCTTCTTCTTCTTCTTCTTCTTCTTCTTCTTCTTCTTCTTCTTTAATACTTCCTTTATGTTGCACCATCTTTCTTCAATCCTTTTTTCTCTTGGATTTTAGTTCCTCTTTTTCATTCATCTTTTCTGTTCTTAGTTCTGTTTTGTAATTTCCATTTAATTATCAGCCGTATTTGGTTTGCCTTTAGTTTTCTTCAGTTTTTCGCATTTTAATTTATCCCCCGATTCGATTGTCTGTTGCCTCCTTTGTCTACCTATATCCAGTTGTAGCGTTATGTAACACAAAGGTGAAAGTGCTTGTGTAAAGCGAATGCCAAAGAATAAAGTTTTTAAAGAATTGTTTTGTAAATAGAATTGGTAAAAGATAAGGAATTCGCTTGTCCCCCAGATGAAGAGATAAATAATCTGATGTGTGCCTCAAAAACACTTAGGTCATTGATCCGATCAGTGGATCCGATCACGGATTGGCTAAGGGGCGTGGACTAACTAGGGGGCTGTTTCCAGTCAGCAAAGTTTTTCGGCACAGGCAGCGGAATAATCTTAATTCTCTTTCTCTACCCGGGAAAGCAGCTGGGGCAACTTCAGCTTATTCACTCGCCTTTGTTGTTTACACTTCGCTAATTTGCTAACTTCAAGGTTCTCTCTTGCACCGACCCTGAAACTCATCGCTTTCTTTGCGAGCCGTGGTAATATATGCTTTTCAATTCAGCTTGTAAAAAAGAGAATAAATACGAAATATATTTCGATACACGGCGTATTCTCTTTTCGCCTCAGTTACACCACTGTCATACAACAAAAATCCTTTTTCATTTACGACACTTTTTTAGCAACTGCATATAACTACATAGAGCAACCATTGATTAGTCTACGAAGCGAGTTGACAAGCAACACAGCAACACAGTTTTTACATTCACTATTAATTATTTACTGTATATATTTTTCTGCATTTCATTCATAATTATTTCATTTACAAATCATCCTCCTCACTCTTCTTCCGTGTATGTTGTTTCGCTTCTTTTCGACCTTCCTTCTGGAGATGAAGAGAGGGAAGAGCACTGTTCGGAAGATGATAATGGAAATAACAAAGATAAAGATGCTCGAGCGAAAAATATAGTTGAGTCACGATGAAACGTCATCTCATTATTCCAAAATTCGTTCTGAGCGTAGAATAACGTTAATATGCCATATGCCTTTTTCTAATGTTATTAACGCATATCTCAAAGAACACGCTATCCAGTTGACCATATAATATATCTTATGTTCATGTGTGTTTATGGGATATGACTTGGGAACAGCCTTCTTCAGTATATATTCTTTTTGAATGGACTTACTTTGTACAGAATGCAAAATGTTACGTCTTTCTAAACATTGCTTGCATAACAGAGTATTTGATATTACGTTATATACTTTCAGCTTGCGTATTTTCCAATATGATTCGTTGTCTTCTATTGTAAATGTTTTCCACGGAGTGATTTGTACAGATGCATCTAAAAGAATTAGAGTATCGTGGAAGAGTTCAATATTTTTGTCAGTTATTTCAGAAAATGAAGAGTGTATATATATTCTAGACTCATTACATGTAAACTAAAATGTTTCAAGCTTTTTTTAAATTTAAATTTTGATAATTACGGCCTACAGCTCAAATAAATAGAAAAAACGTATCTCAGAATATTAGAATATTCCATTTCGAGTTTGAGTAAATTACTATGTATGCAGTATAAATAGTATGAATCTCTCAGTCTGGTTCAGTACACACAACCGCAATCATGGCAGTTGTCCAGAAGACACTCATTGACACCCTCCAACATGAGGGTAAGCCACAGAAGGTCATTGCTGCAAGGGCTGGCTGTTCGCAGAGTGCTGTATCAAAGCATATTCATGGAATATTTACTGGAAGAGAAAGGTGTGGTAGGAAAAGGTGCACAAGCAAGAGGGATGACTGCAGCCTAGAGAGGATTGTCAAGCAAAGCCAATTCAAGAACTTGGGGGAGCTTCACAAGGAGTGAACTGAGGTTGGAGTCAGTGCATCAAAAGCTACCATGCACAGATGTGTCCAGAATATGGGCTACAGGTGTCGTATTTTTAGTGTCAAGTAACCCCTGAACCAGAGATAACACCAGAAGCGTCTTACCTGGGCTAAGGAGAAAAAGAACTGGACCGTTGCTCAGTGGTCAGACGAAAGTAAATTTTGCATTTCATTTGGAAATCAAGGTCCCAGAGTCTGGAGGAAGAGTGTAGATGCACATAATCCAAGTTGCTGAAGTCCAGTGTGGAGTTTCCACATTCAGTGATGGTGTGTCGTGTCATCTGCTGGTGTTGGTCCACTGTGTTTTATCAAGTTCAAAATCAACGCAGCCGTCTATCAGGAGATTTTAGAGCACTTCATGCTTCCGTCTTCTGACAAGCTTCATAGAGATGCTGATTTCCTTTTCCAGCAGGATTTCGCACCTGTCCACAGTGCCAAAACTACTAGTAACTGGTTTGCTGTGCTTGATTGGCCAGCCAACTCGCCTGAACTGAACCCCATAGAGAATTTATGGGATATTGTCAAGGCGGAGATGAGAGACACCAGACCCAACAATAAAGACAAGCTGAAGGCCACTATCAAAGCAACTTGGGTTTCCATAACACCTCAGCAGTGCCACAGGCTGATCGCCTCCATGCCACGCCGCATTGATGCAGTAATTCGTGCAAAAAGAGCCCTGGCCAAGTATTCAGTGCATAAATGAACAGACTTTTCAGAAGTTCAACATTTTTTGAGATAGTGGTTTTTTTTATGTTCATGAGCTGTAAGCTGTAATCATCAAAATTAAAACAAAAACAGACTTGAAATATTTCACTTTATGTGTAATGAATCTAGAATATATGAACGTTTCCTTTTTTTAATTAAATTATGGAAAGAAATTAACTTTTCCACGATATTCTAATTTATTTAGATGCACCTGTATTCCTTTTTCATTCCATATACAACCTGCTATATCTGATTTCATAGTCTTTTTGCAGACTAATTTTTATTTCAATTTTCTTCACCAGGTCAGTCGGTTTCATTTTAACGATTCCCGCAGCGACAATCATTACCTTTCCTGTTTCCGTATGGCAACCGCTTCGGCTGCCGACGACTCGGCTGATTCCGCTGATAGCCGGCTGCTGCTGATGGCGGCAAATTAAAAAACCTAAAACATTAACCCTAACTACCCTAAACCCTAAAAATAGCAACAGCAACCCTAACTCCAAACCCAATCCCAACCCCAACCCCAACCGCAACACTAGCCCTTACGCTAAAAACACTAACCCTAACTTATCATTATTGTTCATTTGTATTTATCAAGCTTTTGCTTGAATAAAAAATCACTAGTCTCTTGAACCACATGAAATTGCCCGATATCAGTAAACCACATAAAGAAACTGAAAATGCCGTACTGAGGAATCTTCTCGTCTCTTTCTTTGACTTTAAATTCACCATCAGCAGCAGTGGATGACTTCAGAACAGCAGAAGCGGCAGCCATATGGAAACAGGAAAGGTAATAATAGCCGCCGCTGCAACTGTTAGTTTCAAAAAATATCATCATCATCAGCCGTTATAAGTCCACTGCTGGACGAAGGCCTTTCCCATCTCCTTCCATGACAACCTATCTTGTGCTAATCTCTGCCAAGTCTTACCGGCAAACCTTTCTATCTCGTCTCGCCATCTTGTGTCTGGCCATTTCCTACTTCTTTTACTATCCCATGGGCACCAATCTGTTAATCTTTTCCCCCATCTATTGTCATCTCTTCTCGCTAGGTGGCCGGCCCATCTCCACTTTTGTTGCTTAATTAGTTGTATAATATCCTTTACTCTAGTCTTTTTTCTGATCCATGTTGATCTTTTTCTATCTCTCAGCGTTACCCCTAGCATTGCTCTTTCCATGGCTCTCTATGCTATTCTAAGTTTGTTTTCTGCTCGTTTGGTTAATTTCCAGGTTTCGCAACCATAAGTCATGGCTGGTATTATGCAGCCGTTATATACTTTCCGTTTTAGGCACATTGGCAAGGTGCTCCTCAGAATGTCTCTATTCATACCAAATGCTTTCCAACCTATCGTTATGCGTCGCTTTCTAATGTCTTCAGCCATACTAATAAACGTATTCTTTGAACTAACAATGTATTTATTTTCGCTTTGTCGGTAAGACATTAAATAGTTTAAGATGAAAAGCAGCTGACTCAGCAAATTCCTTTAATGAATGATGAGGAGTGCCTGTTTGTTTAAGACATATCTATGTGTCTAATCAGAGACTCGTTACGACTACTCATTTTACCAGGCGAACATGAATCATGCAGGAAAACACAAGAAATAGGATCGGGTAGTATTTTTAGCTCCTGTTTTACTTTGTTTTGCATACTTCGTGAGTTTCCGACAAAAAAAATATTTACGATAAAACCAGACGGAAGAATTCACTATTGTAATTTTGCTTGTCTGACATCTGCATTTACGTTAAAAGCAGATGCAAGAATTCACTATTACATGTTTCTTGTCTGGCACCTGCAAACAAAAATCCGATTGGCAAAGTGAAACAAGTCTAAAGTTACTGGGAGTGGCTCATCCGATTTTAATTGCATGTTTTGCAATCAGTACTCGGGTAAATTGAAATATAAATCTTGTCTGACAATTGTAAAAGGAAGTATTAATTACTTTTTGTATCAAAGCTGTGGGTTCGTTTATTAGTATTGTTAATGTAGCAACCACTTTCTCATGTGTTAGTGATTTATTCCGAACTAGGGAATTAAATACCGGACTAGACTAATCACTACGCTGCAGAAGTGCCTGGATAGCTAGCACCTAATACGAAACTAATAATGGTCCCTTACCTCCTGACGTCATTTTATTTCAACCACTACTATAAAAGCTTTAATTCCCACTCCTATGTTGCTCATTACCTCGATACTACTACCAGTGCATCCCTGGTCCGAGAGTCCAGTAACGTTCCCCCACTTCTTTTCTCCGACCCGACTTCACTGAAGCCTTTACACCGATATGGCAAACATAGGCACAGGCGACAAGACGCGCATAATTATGTCTGTCTTTGCTATTTTTTGCACCTGGTGTCTTGATAACAATTTATGTTGGTTCGACTATAACCAATTCCTGTATCAAGACAAATCACTGTCAGTTCGGAGACCCACAAATGATAGAATTAACATTGTAGCGTCACTTAGTTATCCTATATTTCTCTTCTTACAGTTAGAGGCGTGGAATTAACTTCAGCCCTACGTTACTTTTGATAAAGAAAATGTCCTACCAATGCCGGCCATTTAGATCGATCGTTATATTTACATGTATTTTCCTCTCAATTTTCTTTATCTCATCTTTAAATATATGTACAATTATATGCCTTTTCTGTTTATTAAATGTCTTCAATGTTTGTCTGCATTTGTTATCATTATTCTATTCTCGTCTGAATGTACCCTTTCTCTATATTTGATCGGACACGATCGGATTTTCCACCCTCGTGTCTTTTTACGTTGTTTAAAACGGCCGCCAAAAACACCACATTTAGGCGCTCCAATCAAAATATTCCAAATGGCGAATTGTGTCTTCCTCCTCGAATCTCGCCATGGCGTCACAACCTTTCCAGCTAATCGTAGGCATTCTGACACACCACGTGACAGCCATCGGCATTTCTTTCCTTCGTTCTTCCCTTCCACACTGGACTAGTTACTACTAGCATTTAATACAGTCAGTTACTATTATTTCTTTTAATCATTGTAAGACCTTCATATTTATACTTGTAAAACCCAAAATGTATGTCCTATTAGTTTTACATTAATATAAATTCAGTTGAATGTATTTCGCGCTTGATAGACTAAATAAGGCATTCACTTTCTGAAGCAACGTTTATTTTTTATTCAACCATTCGTGTTTTGAAAGAAGCAAAAGAGGTCAAATGCGTTGCATAATAATCACACTGCACTGTATAGTGGCTTGTCTATTATTATAATTACGTATATATACTTATATCGAATCCTATTAAAAGGTAAAAGGAAACTACATAAGCGTTTATCTTGTAACCTGACTTTTCCTTTACCAGCATTTTCAGGCAAAGATTTGCTAATTACATGTACTATGTTCTCAAATAAAATGAACCTTAACGACATCTAAACATATGAATAAAAAGAACTCACCAGACACATGAAAACACGTGAAAAAAGATACTAACGTGCACAACAGACCAAGAACGGGCCAACGGCTATTTGTTAGCAATGTGTACAGTAAGACCTGTAAATCTCTAGCACAGTCGGTCTCATGAGCGCCGAGTATTTTTCAATCAGCAATGGTCACATTCGTATCAAAAAGATGTATTGCCGTAAGGAGTATACACTAAACTGTCAGAATCGTGTGCTTGCCCTAAAGGTCAGACTAAAATATATAAACATAACGTGTATTCAGCTCCGACTAAATTAATCAGATTTGTCCAGTACCCAATTCATGTGTGCCAGAAGATGTTTCTGCAAGTAATAGTTTGTTCTGGGTGTACAATTCTGTTACGAGACGAACTGAGCTGACAAGAGCTAAAATAGCTACATTTTTATAACACAAGAAAAACAAACGCACATTGTGAATATTTATATAGAACTTGCTTTTAAAAAAATATATTAGTGGACAATGTTAAAGTAGTTTGAATTGCAAAATGCAAGAGGAAACGTCGAAAACAATTCCAGTTTCATAACATCGACATTTATTTTGTTTTTACGGCAAATATGTTTTAGTGAAATCTTTCTGCGGAATATATCTAAATCTCATTTTCAGAAAATAAATTTAATCGAAACTCTTGTCTGACAGTTTCAAATAGCCTAAAGATTATATCAATGAATTTACATTTTCTTTCTCTTACTTCCTATTCATCTCTCC
>VCCN01002048.1:10001107-10011455 GCA_006491835.1 Architeuthis dux
AGGTTAAATCTCAAAACATTTACTCTGCTAAAGACGGTATGACATTCTGTTACACTATCGAGAAGCATCAGTTTTGAGTGATGACTTTTCTGCTAGCCAATAGTTTGAAGAATCAATTATTTAAAGAATCGACTGCCAGCTCCATCATGATGCTCTTTGTAAGATTACTTCTTATTTGACCATACATCAGTTTGTGTTGCTGATAGAACCCATATCGTTGTCAATGCGCCCTAAAATATATTTTTTGACATATTTCCAAACATGCTAACTGACTGACCAGTGAACTGTTGACAAATTGACTTGTTCAAAGACGACCGGTGACCAGAATTTCCATATGCATAATTAGTTAAGGAATAAGAAGTCGAAAGACCGCACTTTTGTAGTTGAAGAAGAATCGGTGAATAAAGGTTGATGTGACCCCTGGTCGTCTGGAGATCGTATCGACCGTTTCCTCGACAAGATTACAGATGAGTAATAAAAGGTATTTGTCAAAAAAAAAGAAAAGAAAAAGAAAAAGAAACCTTAGCAAATACAATATGCATTAAGAAATAAAAAGATAATGATGTCGCTGAATTCAAATCTTTTTCCAACATCAAAAGCATCAACATTTGCAACGCCACTACCGCACCGGTATGATAGAAAATCAATGCTTGTTGATAGAAAACGATCGATCGTTTTTCAAAAAAAGCACTATAAATTACTTCAAAAACGATTTGAATTCTATTCAGACGACGAATCAGAAAACAGACTCTTTCCTCCTATTGACGAATGTATCATTATTGTATGTTACGTTATAATGAGATTTAAATGTTGAAGCAAAAGCCAGCGAACAAAAATACAAGCGATCAGACATACACAAAAGAAATTGCACGCAGAATGTTTAACGTTTTGGCATTTGACAGCTTTGAAGGCAGCTCCTCCTACAAGATAAGCTAACTACGTAACATTTTTAGCATTCATAGAAGAATGACAACATGTTGGTTAGATGCGAGATTAGAGTCTACAGCATTGCATTTTGATTGTACATTGAAGCCTACCTATTGTCCTATAAGGACGTTCAGAGACTATTGTATCGAAATTCGGTCGCTGAATGTTGCATCAACTCTTTCCTTCTTGTGACAGTTTATCGACTGTTATTACTGAATGGCTACTACCGCCTGATTGAAGTTTGGAATTCAGTAACGCATCACATTCTGTTGCTATCATTAATATTTATGATACCCAATGATTTTCAGTGCGGGAGAAAACTAATCAAAGTTATTTTCATAATGCCTCAAACTAATGTTCAATCATTTGCCAAATATACAGGATGAGTGGAAGTTCTAGCCAGAGTCTTCCTTAGCAAGCTGATGACAGATTATACAATAGGTGACTAGACTGGTAGAAATAAAGAATCTCTTTGGTTTTTATGGGTTTTATAAATACAGAAATACAGGAGAAAGGAAAAAGGAAGATATTTCCTGGGGTGGGTTATGTTCCCTGAAGATAAGTATTACTTCGAATATAATCAGTTGGTGCCACTCGCAGCTGTTTTGGCCAAAGTATCAGTCACCACACATAGAGTCATCTGCGAATAGAAAAGTGGGTAGATTGATTGAAAGAAAGAAAGAAAGAAAGAAATACAATGGACAAAAAGTAATTGATAAGATATATAAAAATGGTGGATATATAATTGTTTAATAAACGCAGTTTGGAATAACGGTTTTCGGCACGGAGAAAGGAATCGATTAACAGAGGTCACATTCCAGTGGTAATAGCTTGGATTCTCTTTAATGAAGGCAGGAATGCATCTCTCCCCGTATCAGCCATTATCCCATCTTGACAAAATAACTTGTTACATGGATGCCATGATGATTGACAAAGAGAGTGAGTGCTTGTGCAAACCAATCTCCAATAACTACCTTACCTATAGACAGTAACAGTAAATAGCTGCTATCCTCATATGTAAACTTGGAATCGTCAAATCAATACACGCTTTGCTTATTCTGGTCGAGGAAAAGTACCATGAATGTGAGTTGAGACATATTTGCTAACCATTATTTATACTAAGCGCTCTAGTTAAAAACATTAAACGCTAGTATGGAAGTACATCGTTCGACAAATAGGTTCACAATATATGGATGAATGAATAAACGAACTTAATCTACGAAACGTGTGAGAAAGCTGTTGTTAGATATAGAAATACCATGATAAATCAATTGTTAATTATAAAAATCTCAAAAGAAAAATATTTTTTTCAATTTAACCATGCAATCATATTCAGTCCCTTAGCGAATAAATAATCAACAAGTGCAGGTGGAGGGGGTGTTAACACTTTTCATCTTCTCTTTTAAACCAAATGAAAAATAGTTCAAAAATAAAGCTTTAATTTATTTGCCTTTTTTTCCCAATACATTTGCCATAGGTGTGAGAGAAACGATTGAATTGTGCTTTTCGTCTCTTTTAAAAGCAGAAAACCCACTGGTTGTTTGATTAAATTCCACCATCATTTGTTTCTTCCCATTATTTTCTAACGTCTTGACATTAACGACAAAAGTTAATTGACTTTTACTCTCTCTGCTCCACACGTTGATGCAGTCATAGAAATTTGAGTCAGTCCATTAGTGCAAATCGAGATTTGAGAATCAGAGTTTTCTCATGAAAGTTTTGAGAGCAAATGATTTCTCTGATATTTACCGAAACACTTGTTTTTACTGCTTTAATAAGACCTAAAACTAAATAAGTATTTATGTCTGAGCTCTTCATTTATACTTTATATCTCATTCCTTGTTCTCCTTCTTCCACCAAAGCTTTTGTGTTTGCTGTTTTCAATCAGATAATCTTCGTCCATTTTTTAATAAATAATCTCCTTCCAAACTAAATGAATTTTAAAATACTAAAATAAGTCATTGGGTTTTTTCATTTTCTGTTATTATTATATTGTTTGCATTACGAACAAAACGGAAAATATAAAACAACAGTTATCTTGTACTCGACTATTTTTATGTAATTGGTTCAATCGAGTACTACCTTATTACTTTTGAAAATCTGTTATCAGTTCTCGTTTTAGCCACTTTAAGCGTGTCTGTACGTGCAATCTTGCTGATTCATATTGTCTTTAATGTTCGTGTCATGTTCCTTTCATTAGAATGTATAGATAAGCACCCGATTTACTAGCAATGACAATTACACAGTAGAGAGGCAGAATAACCTTGGTGCCTGCCTTTGACGGGAAATTAACCACCTGCCTAATAAACAATGGGTTTTATAGTTGGGTCATTGAATGGGTTAAACATGATATAATAATCTACGAAGGAGGATTATGCCTCAAACAAGATCAATATTTTCTCACTTATTAGACACATACAAAACAATGAGTTAATTTGTTATCATCTGTTGTATACAAGGATTACAGGGAAGAAGCCAAATCAGTACGGCGCTGACCATGTCTTATGGATAGGAGATTTGGGTTCAGATCTGATCAGAAGCTTGTTCTTTATTTCCAATGTATACTGCTTGTTTAACGGTCATATCATGTAAAACGACTAGAGGTTGCGATAAAAACGAACAAAGATAAGATGAAAAGAAAAACAAGTCAAAAAGAAATGTTCAAGCCAAGATTTCAATGTCTGGAGTTTTAAGAACATTCTATAAACGTAGGTAAAGGATGCATTTTATAAAGAAGTGCAACATTTTCTAAACAATATGTGTCTTTCATACTTCACTAACAAAACGTTTCACCCAAAATATGCTTTCACACATTAGTTATGATGCATTTCTTAATACGTAACAATATTATCTATAATATTACGCATTACTTATTAGTACTTATTAGTCTTGAAGAAGCTAAGATGAAGAGAATAAGAAAAGAAAACATAACACTAAGAATATATATTACTTTTTTTTCCTCCCCTCGTACGGGTGTGATACCGGACCTGGGCCCGATTCTGCTCAGCCTGATATACTGTCGGATCACTCCTGTGCTCTCGTTGGAGTGTCCAGGGATTGCACTTAACGCTGCAGTCAGCCGTACTGTCATGGGGACCTGCGACAACCGTCGCAGACAGCCGGACTATCATGCTACTCTGTGATCAAAGTTGTACACAGCCATTCTATCCTGGCTCTCCTTCAAAGGGTCGGTAGAACTCTACAGCCAGCTTCAGCTTCTACCAACTACTGGATGTTCACATGCTGTGGTCTAACCACAGTTCAGCTTTACTGTCGGAACATTCCTGCAAGGGGGCGATAAACCCCCATCGCTAGCTCGGGCATCTGTCAGGAGAAGGACACTCCTGCCAAACCTACGACCGCCGGGCTCTGCCCCTATATGCGTCACTCCGGTGGCCCATAGGATGCAAACCCTTGGTTTAAAGGGTGGGGTCGACCCTGGGCAAGTCGCACTTCACATTAAAACTACATTGCTCTGGCTGGAGGTTTACTCTGCACATTGGTCCCGCCGTCTATGGTCCAAATGCTCTGGAGGGCCATCCCCAAAATCTTCGCTCGCGAAGCTAAGCCATTCATTCATATATTACTAGTTAATCCGCGTGAAAATGTTCACGGATATATTTGAAGTTCTATGAGATGATCTTTCTTAGAATAGGAAATACTAAACTTGTTTAAGTGGAAGAGTCCACATGGTGGGTAGGGGATATTTTTATCAGCAGTATTGTTACGGACAGAGTAACAAACAGAAATAATCACACTGTTCATTATATAGATAGATGATAGGGACTACGAGGAATCATGACTGACGAGATACAAATTTCTTTTTAGTCTTCATGTTACCAGCAATAATCCTTTATAATAGTGTAGGAATATTTCAAGACTTCATGCGGACCCTTGTGTAAAGAACGCATGCAACGGCTGTATGTGACACACATGCTTTACGCTTCCAAACAGGGTAAGTATCTCCGTGTGTGTGTTCAAACGTTGAACGGAATCTTTGATATTCTTTCCGTCGGCGAACTGCATCGTTAGAATATTGATTTATGTTTAGGAGAGATGAAAATTCAACCATTTACTATTTCATTGTATTCTCCACAAGGGTCTCACCCAATTGAACCCTTATGTTATATATATAAATATAAACAGTAGATGTTTAGTGTAAGATTATTAGAAACCAGTATTATGGTAATCTACCATAATACGGTTGTTGTTCTTTTTCTTTTTTAACTCTTGTGATGAATCCATGTTTTGTGGCCAGTGAATATCTCGTTCAAAAATGACCTTTTTCTGTGTGGTGCAAGAGAAAGTCTAGTGTATAAACGCTTACCGATATTCCTTTCTGTAAGTTCATGTGTAACCTATTTCCATAGCTTCTGAAATTTTCCTAAGGTTTATAAACTGCGTGTAACAGTTGACTGATTCCACAAGCAATAAAGTGATGAATACATTCCAAAGAGGCTTCAAAGATTTCCTAACATTGTGGAAAAGATGCCGGAAGATTTTACATCAACCTAATTGCAAAGACTGGATGATCATGACGATGGTATAGCACTAATCATATTGTAGCGACTGTTTTACAATTTAAAAGACTAACCTAACGTAGATTCAACCAATGATAAGAAGTGCCATAAGAAGTGTTACAATTTGATTCGGTATCAAGAGTTGAACATATCGATGACTCTGAATCGATAAGATACATGTCTAAGATATTTCAATCTCATATGAGGTATGACGACGCTGCCTCCAACATGTTAAAATGATTAACCAAATACTTCATCATTGAGATATACTTATTCACCAATGCCGATTGTATAACAAATATGTATACTTCTTACGTATGGCTGATTATACAAGTAATCGAATATGATGTTTGTTTTGAGTATATCGCCAATATATCAAGAAAGACTTATAACCAGCCTTTAAAATTAGCACTCAAATACTGTTTCAAGAGACAAATCATATACACTGTCTGGAAAACGATAATAGTTTACTGTAATTCAGACGTATGCTTCAAATAAATTAAACAATACTTTTTTCAATAATTGGTCAAGATTCCGTATGGTCTGATTCTATTTGTTAGGTATCATATTTTATAGCATGAATGGTGAATGAGCCTATAAGATGCATCTCCAGTTCAGCGAGGGATATTCAGTGCAACTTTTAATTTCCGTGAGCCAAGGGTAAATGATGGTTTACAGACGGGCCTTTTAATTACGTCTTATGCTGTTAAATACGGTATGTAACATAAGATAAATTGCGAAAGGGGTGAACAGTTTTCCTTTAGTGCCATACAAATATAGTATTACTTGAATTGTTTACTAAACCACGCAAAACATTTGAGTGTAAACGCAGATTTCTCGACTGACAATGCATTGCTCTACTTTTTAAGCCGACCATGAAGAGTAGGAATTCGTTTACATAAAAACTCAATATAATCGCCCGGTGAAATTCTAATTTCTGCCAGCAAAAAAAGAAATAAGGAAAATAATCGACTTAACTTCATTTCACCTTGTCTATGCTTAACTCTATATATCAAGAAATCATTTTATGCTTTTCACTTTGTTAAACTTTTTGACTTTCACTTATATTCGATAGATTTGTTTTAAGATATTTTTAAGCAAAGAATGGTTCAGTGTCTTTCTATTTGCTTGCGGGTCTGTGAAAGTTTTATAAATGACAAAATAGCATTTTTATTCCGACATATAACAGATAAATGACATTCGTTTTCCCTTAGGCAAACCGAAGAATCCGCAGAAACTATTTCGCGCTCAAAAATGCATTAGCTCCTGATTGTTGTGGTCGGGTGGCTTGTCAGGTGTAATCTAATACTGACAATAGATTTGGACGTTAGTAGTAAAATATATATTGTATCCATTGATACAGACATATCTTATAAATATATTGATGCTCAATATGGACTCACAATCTGAAAATATACTCGTGTATGTGTGCTTATATATATGTATGTATGTATGTGGTAATATAAGTAAATACGTGTACAGACTGCGTATAATAACATGTACTGTATGAAATGAGTTAATTAAGCGTTGCTCATAACATATACACATGATCACGAACATAAATGTAAATACAACCATTATCTATAGTCGGTATATACGTGTGCGCACACGCACACACACACACTTGTATAGAATATACATGCACACTGGCGCATCGACCTCTTTCTACTTATATATGTGTTAGTGCGTATTTGTATTATAGTAAGGTATAAGCATTAATGCCCATATGCACAAAAGAATGACTAATAAATACATACATCTCCTACCACTTCTCATAAGACCTACTTCCTCTCTTACACTACTACATTTGGAGAAAACCGTATCCGACTGAAACAAGTCAGGAAATAGATAGTATTTCTAAACATTGCTAGTGTCCGCATTGTCTTCTTTTTACCATATTTCCACTGCTGGACAAAGGCCTTTCCCATCTCATTCCATGACGACCTAGATTGTGCTAATCTCTGCCACGTCTTACCGGCAAACTTTTCTATCTCATATCTCCATCTGGTATCTGGTCTTTTTCTACTACGTTTACTCTCCCATGGGCACCAGTCGGCTAGTCCTTTCCCCGATCTATTGTTATTTCTTATTGCTAGGTGACCAGCCCATCTCCATGTTTGTTGCTTAATTATTTGTATAATATCCTTCACTTTAGTCCTCCCTCTGATCCATGTTGATATTGTTCTATCTCTTAAAGTTATCCATAGAATTGCTCTTTCCATGGCTCTCTGTGCTATTCTTTATTTATTTGCTGAGAACCTATATTTGCCCGGCGTCGGTGTGAGCGGCTGCTAAATCGTAAATGTGAATAAAGAAACGAACTCCGTGGGGGGATCGAACCCGCGTCCACCCTGGAAGGTACCGTATACGCAGTTACTGCTCTACCGTCTGAGCTAACGAAGGTCTCATGGTAGGCAGGAGTCTTTTAATCCTACACTTTGTTGGTTTCTCTATTTTCGCGTTCGTATTTTAGGCACGAATATAATGTGGCCCTCGATGTCGACAGTATGAAATCAAATGATGGATAATTTTATATCAGACAGAATATGATAATGACATTTATTAGTTGAAAACCTATATTTGCCCGTCGCGGGGATCGAACCCGCGTCCACCCACCCATGTATGTTGAATAAAATTAGCATAGTCTGGCCAACGGCTGCTGCGGGCAGCAAGTGGGGAGTGACGTCACAACAGTAGTAATGTTCTGTTTTATCTTTAACTACAGCCGTTGGGTGGAACTGCAGATGACAATCACCAAACGGCTGAACACGCACCAGATTGCTAAACACACGCATATGTGTGGATATGAATATACGTGCCCACTATTTAAAGTATATTATTGAAATTAAGATAAGCACCTACGGAAAAATAAATATCTCGCTTCGTTAAAACTTGTTGGTGAAATGGATATATCATCCCTTGGGCTGTTACATGGAAGCAACTATGTTATGTAAGGGGTTATCAAATTATTTCCAAATAAAAACGCTTGCACGACCTTTCTGCGCCTCATATTCGACAGTGTTACGAGAGAAAAAAACTTACTGAACGTTTAATGATAAAAATGTGTTTGCAAAGCAGCAAACGATGTGTGATGTCAGTGACTAAACCTCTTCAGAGATTGCATATATTTTGTTTCCTAGAGACAGATGTAAAAAAAGGGAAAACAACAAAGAAAGATATTGTCTCCAAAATGGGTTAACACTAATTGACTACATTTCCGGACATTGTACACTGCAAATAAGACAAACTTCGGCCATGTCCTGTCAGCAAACATAGCCATTAATCCGCTAAAATTTATAAAGTGCTCGTTTGAAGAGTTTGGTCATGTCCATTGCACGGACAAATTACTGCGCATGTGCCTGATACAGACATCAAACAAATAAAATCGTATTGTCTTCGATTCTTAGCAAGTGTTGCTTATGCTGAGTGCTTAGGCCCTAAGTAAATAAATACGTAAGACACTAGAACAATAACAATGAAAAATACCCGCTAAATCCTTGGTGGGTATTTTCATAGTTCTTGTTCTAGTATGTTACGTATTTATTTTATATTATTTTGTTAAAAGGTTTCATTTATGAAATTTGTTATCCATTTGGACTGAATTAAATTATGATTTAAATAATTATATCATTAATAAGAGATAGCTATCACTCTTATTTAAATTATAGTTGCTTCTAAGTATGATTAATGGTTATAATTGCTGAGTATCATGTTTCTGAATGTGCAATCTGTCTGTCAATTCTTTCTTTTGCGTAAATATACAGTGTAATTAATATAGATTTTGCATTTCACATGAATCCTGCTGGACTATGTTTTAATCATTGTATTGATCCAGCTAGTAGTCAAGGTTATTAATAATCATTTCGAGGGTCTCTAGAGTCACAGTAATTTTATTTCACCAATATAGCAAATACATCACCAATACAGCAAATGTTTCAATTATTACAAATTGCTTGTTTTCGAGTATTATCAAAATATACAAAGATGCAATAATATTATCACATAGACAAACTCACACAGGAATATATATTAATAAACTCATGTTTGGAGTCGAAAAACAAATAATGAATGTTCCATATTATGAGGTGTACAGAAAGGTTTCGGGACAGCAAACTAGTCAATATAGGCGTTTTTTTTTATTTTCAGTCAAAGACTAAATAACTCTTCTTCTTTCTATTGGGTGAATTCTTACATAATTCATCCTACTTATGTAATTAATGATTTAAAAAAGAAGTATGCACACACCATAGCATAGACATAGTATATATAAAGCTACAATTGAATAAGTAAACATTGTTTTCTTGACTTGTTTTGCTGCGGGATTTTAGCTCCCCCCATTTATTGTAATATTCTTGTATAGACAAAGGCTGATTTCATGAAAAATAAATCATAATGAATACCATACACCCACAAACAATCACAGATATAGAGACATATTTTTAATCAATATTATACAAAATATGCCGAATATGACGAAAATAAATCACTCAAGAAGGGAGAAAATTGTCTCTGTTACCACAATTGTGAATCTCGATGGTCAATTTAGCGATTTATGCCTGACAAATTCATTGTCTATCTATCTACAGTATCGCCCATAAATAAGTACACCCTTACCACTATGTTATAGAAAGTTATTTTTCTTCTAAACCAGACATACCAGGATGTTATTATTTCTAGTGGAACATTACACAATCAAAACGGATATTATCAGGTATTAGTTATGAACAAACCGTACATCATTGAAACTCTGTTGCCAAAAATATGAACATGTTGCCGTCCAAAGATGACAACACCACGAAAGAATATTGTTGGCAACAAGAGTTTCAATGCTGGAGAGTTTGGTCATACATAATACCTGGTAATGTCCGTTTTGATTGTGCAATGTTCCACTAGAAATAATA
>VCCN01002048.1:10150806-10167395 GCA_006491835.1 Architeuthis dux
AGTGTCAAACTTACATTTTTACATTTTACATTTAACATACTTGTTTCTGCACCAAAGGCTTTACAGTATCAATTATATTGATAAGAAATAAACCACACGAGTAGGGGGTGGGGTAGCTGAACATTTAGGAGCTCGGAAGCTTGGCTCGTTGAGGGCACCCCTTCAACATTTAATGAGATTTGTTATTGTATAATGTTAGTAGAAATGCATTAAGTGAACTACTATTCATGAAACTTGTGAGGCCCCACCATTGGAAATCTCCCCCAATTTTCCTTGTGAAATGCTAAATAACCGGTTTCACGTTTTGGGCTGTAACTTTCCAAGATACACTGTTGCAAAGAAGGTGAGATTTTCTTTTCAGCAATATATAGGTGTATATCCCTCTATAAAGAATTAATTCCACAATCCATTTACTTTGTACTGTGTACTTGGAATTTCCTTGAAACATGCAACATACCTAGTTTCACATTTTCGGCTGTAGCTTTTTATACTGAAGGGATACAAATTAACAAGATAGACTGTTGGAAAGCTAGTAGAATACCATTTCTAACGATATATATATATGTATAAACCAACCTCGAGAATTAATTCCACAATCGATAGAGTTTGGACGGTGTACTTGAAATTTCTTCGGCTGTAAGTTTTCATTCCCAGCAGATACAAGTTTGCAACATACACTGTTTGAATTCAATCCAAAATCGATAGACCTTGATAAAGAACACATATACTTGATATATCTTTGTAAAATACTGGAATACATAAAACTCAAAAATTACTTTTATTGTAAGAGAAAGTGTATTTATGGATTCCTCATGTCGGAAAACCATGATTTAGCTTTTAAAGTACTCAGATATGTCAATTGGGAGACGAAATATGAAAGTCTGTTTTTTTGGTGTGTGATAGCCGCCATTTTGTTTTATGCAAATGAGTTAGTTCTTCCCAACCTTTTTCTTGGGAACATCTTCTTTCTGAAAGAGGACATCCTAAGGAACATTTTGGTACCCTAAATGTAGAATCGTGGGGCGGGGGTGCAAGGTAACCCCTGCTCTCCCCCGGACGTCTAAGGATGTTTCTATTAGTTGGTTTATTGCATGTAGGTGTTCTATTGTTGAGTAGCCGCTTTTGAAGCCTGCCTGCTTGCGTGGTTGATTTTCGTCTAGAGTGCCTGTTAATCTGTGTGTGATTATGTTTGAGAATAGTTTATATATGTTAGGTAATAGTGTAATAGTTGCCAAGGTCGCGCTTATCTCCTTTCTTGTGGAGTAGGTTACTATTCCTAGACAGATGTCTTTAAGAACTTATCTTTCTCTTATGCACTGTGTGAATAGTTGTGCTAGTCCTTTGTGAAGGATCTCTCCTGCATCTTCTAGAAGATCTGACGTTATGCCATCCTCGCCTGGGGCTTTGAGTACGCATAAACAGCTATTGTAACAATAGAGTTGAATGACAAGAGTGTAAGAAAGGAAAATATTTGGAATTGCATTTCTCTTGCTTCTAATCTGATAACTGTTGTTTGTCAATATTTCCTTATGAAAATAAAATGCATGCTTATTTTAAACGAGCATTATATATAAATTACATTTGGTTTGTTTTATGACTGCTGAAAAGTTGATTTTCATCACAATCATATAGGACAACAATTTTCATCAACGCTGAGAAAGAATTTTCTACCGCTTTTTCGGGTGTCTATGCAAAACCCTGGTGTTTTTAGTAATTATTTGAATATGGATATACATGAACAATGGATATACGAGTACTGATTAAAACACATGTTATACTCGTGCTACCTCAAGTTCTGATGGTAATTTCTTCTGGCCTCTACCATGAATTATAATTCCATCTTTGTTGTTTCGATCAATAAATTTCAAGTGTAGGACGAATTGCTTGGCTCGATAATGGTTTTGTTATTGGGGCCAAAGTTCATAAAATAAATTTGTGAACGACATAGGAGACTGTTCCGAACACCCATAGGATTACCGGATGCGACATATTCTTTAAGAAGGTCGAAGAATGCATCGACCGATACGAACAATTATTAGAATAAGAAATAAAGATTCAAATAATTTATCAAATAAGTTTTCTTCTCTTTTTACTAATAATCATACTTACTGAATTCAGCTGTTTGATATTAAGATACTGAGACTTTGTAAAAGATTCCACGTGTCTTCTCCAGTGGAGCCATTCTGTATGTTCTCATAAAACTCAAGGAACGCAGTATTGTTATTGCCCGTTAATATATTTTTGATAGACAGGAACTTTTGTATCATAAATCATACAACATTTTACTATCAAATGCATTTTGGATAATAAGCGTAATAATATTCTAGCTTTGTGGTGAATGTTTGCAAGATGGTGCTAAAGCAATTTATGAATATATGTATTCTGAAGAAATGTAGACGGTCTATGGCTTCATTACTGTGCAGACGAGATTTGTACTTTTGTCGGTGACTACGCATGGGAGCTATTAAGTCTTAATAGCCTTGTACATCAAAAAATAACATCTTGTTGAAAACGCTTTGCAATATTTACGACAAACGCAGACGGAATGTGTCTAGTGAGTTGTGTGCTTGTTGAGGTAAGGGGCACGTCTTTGAAAGTGCTATGTATATATATTTGCTTTTGGCAGACCTTCTGCTTACATAGCTGAGTGATTATACAAGGGAAAGTAAAAAGAATGTTCGTAGATATTTACTTAACTTATCCTAGTCAGATACAGGGTCAGAATAATGGGGTTGATCAAAATTATAACTGACTGCAAGACTAGTTTGCTAAACAACGTAATGGAGGAGGAGAGGAATGGAAAACAAGTACTATGAATGGTGAAGGAGGAAGAGAAAATCTTGATGGCGATGATATCGATGATGATATGTTTTATCATGTAGACAACGTTTAAAAATGACATGACACAAAATAATAGTGACGGGAACAAGGAAAGTTACAAGAAAATGAAAAGATGGGAATTTAGGAAATGACGATGAAGCAGATGGTGACAATTTAAGGTAAAGAGTAAATGTTTTCTGTTGACGACGACGATGATTGTATAGGGAAGCTGAGATCAAAAATGAAAAGCTCAAGAGAAGAAGAAACAGATAAATGTAGAAAAACATGGAAAAGAATATTGGCCGAATTGTAAAAAAGTTACGAAATGAAGAATACACAAGAAATGTTGAAAAAAATGAAAGAGGTTGACAATACAAGAAACACAAAGCAAATATTGAAGAAAAGAAATACAATGCGTATGCGTATGTATATAGCCTGATATGTAAAATAAACATAAATAATCACGAAATGGGTGTGGAAACACTAAATGCAGTACGGGTCTCGAGGTTTTAATGGCTATAATTTTCCATCGGAGTCTGCTCACATCACCACATCCCTCGCACTTTTTTTTTCCTGAACGTGAGTCTGAGACAAAGTGCCAGAACTAAGTATCCCCAAGGGCATCAACAGAAACTATATCAACTATATAACTATAAAACTATATCAACGTTTACAGCAACGACAAAAACAACAAATGTATTAAGTAAAAAACCAAGAGGAACAAAAATAAAACAAATAAAATAAAACTGACGGAACTAATAAACACCAAACATAACAGCAGTGTCAGACTTGCAGGGTTAGCTTGATGGATTTGCTTGTAACAGTCGTGAGGTTTTAATAATAACCAAATGGTGAAAACGAAGCATGCTGATAGTAGAACACAGCAAAAATGAAAAAAGGGAATACTTAAGGGGAGATAACTTCTTTTACAATTTACGTTGAAAGATGATGAGACAAGTCTTGGGAAGCTCTTAGGTTACTACAGTTGCTTATTTTTTGTCGCTTTTTATCTGTTCTGCACCACATGTCTGGAATTTTTTCCATAGTATTTGTATATTATAAACTTAACCTAGTTAAGCTGTGGGTCACAAAGGACACTCAGTGAGGATCGAAATCATAACAATTACATAATATTTCCATGCAGTTTATTTCTGATCTCGAAATTAGCCCATCTTAATGTCATGGGATCTGTATGCTTCTTCACTAAAATATTGTCTATATCTGGTGTTTAGATTTTGTGACAAAAGCATATGTCATAGTCTATTAAGTAATACGTAAAATTGTTCATTTTTTGAATTTGGTATGTTTAGCTGAAGATTTCGCGGTAGCCCTGGTATTCATTCTTTTACCTATTGTCTTCTCGTGTTACGAAACTGTTTTTCTGTGTCCACGCGCGAGCACGCACACACACACACACACACCTGCCTAATAAAGTGTTGCTCTTCCACGTGATCGCAAAACTGCTCTTTCCAGATCAGACATGGAATCTACGAGGCCTCTAAAGGTTTTCTCTGGGATATGGTACTAGGATTTTAACAGCAGGTCCTTTAACTGCTGCAATTACGTAGTTGAGGTTCTGCAGAATTAACTTGCTAGGAATTTACTAGCCAGAGCAAGACAGAAAGTCTTCTTCATGCTTCTGAAACCATTCCCGTATAGTTCGTGCAGTTTGGCACTGCCACCATAGAAGATTGCTGTCATTAAGGGATGTTCCTGGTCTTCAATGATGTTGAAGTAGGTGGTACGCGACAACGTATCTTCCCTATGAGAGATAGGACCTAGTGTCTCCCAGCAGAACGTTGTCCAAACATTCACACTGCCTTCGCCGTGTTTTTTTCCAACAGTGTATCCTGGTGCCATTGCTTGCCTAGGATAATGACGCACACGTACCGTGCTGTTCACCTTATTCAGGTGAAAACGAAACTCATCAGACAAGGCGACCTTCTTGCTTTAATGAAATGCCAAGTTCCGACGCTCGCTTGTCGATTGAAGATATGTTTGGCGATGGACATTGGTTATCATGGGCACTCTGACTGGCTGCGGCTATGCAGCTCCCATACGCTATGTATGCACTGGGTTGTGACGCATTCATCCCTTGACCTTGTTTACAGCTTTCTACAATTTGTGTGGAAGTAGCTTTTTGTTGGCTTATTCTTGCCGGAAGTCTCCGGCCACAAAAGCCTTATCGATGGTGGCTGATTTTTCCCTCCTCAGACCTCTGCCAATCTCTACTCACGACAACTGGAAGTGATCACCCCCAAAGGTCGTGCCGTTTCTGGCCATAGCAATCTGGATTTTGAATAATGATTTTCTAGGCAGGCAAGCGAATACTGGGTAAAGTGGAGCAACACTTTTTACCTTTGTTCCCCTTATGATCTGGCCTTGAGATGAACTAAACTAAGCTTAGTAAATATTCATATATGCGTTTAAGTGATATTGTCGCACACGAGCGTTTGTGTCCAAAAGGTTTCATATTTCATTTCCAGTGAGAATAAAATTCACAGTGTTGCGCTGTATTCTGGTAGTGTATCATTTAGTTTCCTTGTCGATTCATATTCTCAACATCAGTTAATCAGTACTGAATTACCATAAAAAAATAAATGCGTTGTAACTTGAGGGAATGTGTGAATAACTCCGTAATGAAGTCGGTTGTGTTGTGTCCAATCAATAGAAGTGCTGTGCTGAGGACAAGGCTATTGAGAGATAGTCATAAATAGTCGGGAAATACGAGAAAAGGTGGTGTTGTTGTTGATGTTTTATGTTTTGTTTTGTTTTGTTTTTTCCAAAGATCAAATGAAGCCATCAGATCCCAACATCTTGTTTGTCCTAATATAAGTCATTGGCCTGCAGCAAATCGTCATATTATTCCACTGCATGTCTTTTTTATTCTATTGGAAGATCATTGTTATTCGTCACTAGTATCTACTCTGATAATGAACAGAGTGATTTCTTAGGTTCGCCGGTCGGAACACTGGACTATTCCACGGGAAGGGATTTAAAGTTTTGCTGAAAAAACCATCCTGCCCGGTAAACGAATTCAGTATGTTTTTCTCTTTAAAAAGAATCTCAATCCAAATATATCCGTGATTTCTTACCACTGGGATTAACGAGTAGATCATTTCTTTTTAAATGGTGTGGACAGACGTTGTATAGCTATGACCAGCAAGCCAATCTTGCTGGCCGCTGTTTGTGATTTCGATCCTCATTGGATCTCCCAGTATAGATGGTCTGATACCAATTCATTAATAATGAGCAGTGGGATGTTCTTAGTTCGCGAGTCGTAACACAGGACTATTCCACTGGCTTGGTCGGAGGGTTAACATTTTGCTGGAAAAGATACTTCCTGCCCACTGTTTCAAACTACGCACTATTCCTGGTAAACGAATTCAGTATTTTTTCTATAAAAAAACACTCAATCCAAATATATCCGTGATATTTTTCCACTGTAAAAAACGAATTTAAAAAAAAACATGGGGAAAGTTCCGTCGATTTTGAACCCTACAACTTGAAAAAAATGTATGCCCCACTCGATTTCGACCTCTAACAAGGAACAACAAAGCGCACATGCCGAGCGAGTAAGAGGGCGGGTACAACGATGAAATTATTGGTGAAATCTTTAATGCGAAGAGAGAATACGGGGAAGTATTGTTTTTATTTACACTACAATTACATAGTAGTAAAAAAGAATTCATCTAAAAAGTCTACACAGTATTGAAAAACACGTGTTGTATGCTTTCATAATAATAAAAAAAAACATTTACACTGTGTAAACATTCTATTTCTCTCTTCCGTAGAACATTCTCTATTCTCTACCAATACTTTGGAACATTTACAGACGCTTATTTACGTCACACTTCGTCATTTACCAACTGGACATAAACTATCTGTTCATAATACTTGTCCCACATTAAAAACTCGATAGTGTTGGAATTTTCAAAATACAACAGGGGGTTAACACAATATTCATGTAGAACAAATCAGACCCCTGGGACTTATAGTCTGGTCATGATGCTCACGACATACATACATACATACATACATACTCACGCACAAAAATAGCGACTGCGAAATTAACTAAATAATCGCCATCGTATGCAATGACAGGAGCCCAAAAACACTTACTTCTTTCTCGTTGGTATATCGATTGTACTCTTTGGACCTTCTTAGTGTAATCAGTCCTGTCAATTGTTGTTTCCTAACATTTTGATACTAGTTATTTGGTATCGCTATACGAATTAATAAATGAAGACCTTCCTTGACATGAATACAATTTAGAGACTCACTAACACGGTACCTAATCTTCACCCTTTCTTGCAAGGTTAACTGATGAACAAATTAACAATGTCAGTGGGGAACATACGTAAATATAGTCTGATATTCTGAGATGTGTCATTATAATTATTCTATTTGTTTGGTCTAATAATCTCATCATTGTTTATCTTATTAGTACATGTCGGGCGATTCATTCTTTGGCTTTCTTTATATGCAAAATTCATCCAATTAGTGTTAATTCCGGCTACTTGCTCATATATTTATCTTCTGAGCACATTTGCGAGATACTTTGGCGACAATTTTTCATGAGTATTACTATGTGTGTACTTTATTTCATTTCATTTTATTTTATGAAGCATACTAAGAAGATTAGCATATACGTATATCCGTATATGCAGCTGGATCTCATCTGACAATGAAAACACAGATGTGCACTGTCTACAGAAATCTCTGACAACCTGATCCAAAACTATCGATAGTAGTAACGTCTTCCAACTGAATTAATTACACCCCTGAGGAAATTCAAAGAGTGCATTAGCTGATACTCTTGGAATAATGAAATATACATAGTTCAAAACCAAAGCTGTTGATTTGAAAAAATTAATTAATTTTTATAGAATGAATTTTATGTATGAATTAGTTTAGTTTTAAGATTTTTTAATTTTAATTATATATAATCACATTCCAATTTGTACTGATGAGAGCATTATTGATAAAAGCATCGTTGCACAAAAAAGTAAAAGGTTTATCAGCCTCTTTTAAAATTTGTCCCGCCTGAAAAGGTGAAACATGTTCAATTTATTATTTCTTAAATGTTGATAAGCAAATAAATGATCCTCTTAATTCCTTCTTTTTGTCTTTTTCTTGTAAAATCTTCAATTATTGTTTAGTTTTATTGCTTTTTATATCAATTCTTAAGCGCAGACATTTTTTAATACACAGTAATTCGTTTTTAGGCAATCAAATGGTAGAAATACCGAAATAAAAATTAAATTCTTTATAATTGCTGATTTATTTTTGTGTCTTTTGTTTGAACCGTCATTTTATTATATTTTATTGATTTTTTTCATAACTGACATTATTATAAAAACGCAGACAGCTGTATGCTTAGTACAAAATATTCTTATTTTAATTAAGTAGGAAAAAATGAATTGATTTATGGTGTTAATCTGTTCCCTTAGCAGAAAGATTTTAAAGGAGAGCACCGATAATGACCTGCCAACTGTCATCTGTTCATGAGGATAATTCAAGGCATTTAAAATATGCTGACGTATAGCAAATCTCGATCTTCGAAATGAATAGCTAACTCAGTACCAAATTAGGTCTATTTATGAATTCTAGCTGCTTTACATAAAAAAATAGGAATTTTACATTTTAATTTATAGAAATGCAATTATAAAATCCAGTTGTAAAAATGCTTGGAATTATGACAATATCTGACGTCATCTGAGAAATAAAAATGATCTCTGGTATCCAAACATGGTATGGCAATGTTATCAGTAGAACTCGTGGTGACTTTATAGGTTATTTACTAAGCTTAGCTTAGTGAGGGTCGAATTCACTACAAAGTTGTAATGGTCTGATAGATTGGCTCGCTAGCCATTGCCTCAAGATGAGCCAGCTTATGATGGTTTTATTAACATATAAGAAGGTATTTCAACTACAACAAATAATAACGTTTGAATTTCATCTGACACAATTCAGAAAATGTAATAAGCTTTAATAATTTCTATGACATTTATACGGGCCTAACAAATTTGTAATAAAGTCAATTCAAACACCTTTAAGGTAGAGCAAGAACTTTTCTCTTATGAATCTTTAAATTGTAATACATTTACCTAAAGTGTAAATTCCCGTAAAATATGTGGCACCAAACGATTTTAGTGTTTTATAGTTCACTATTCCAAATTAAATAAATTCAGTTATTCTCATTCCAATTTTGCTAGTTACAAGATGCTGACACTAAGTATTTTATTTCCAATGATTGGACTGACTGGAATAGAAGGAAAATTCAGTTCACCACGACTTAAAACTCTGATTATTCTCCTAATGTGTGTAATACAATGTTGATACAATATTTTCCAAACAAACTAGCAACATTATAGTTTCTAGAACTCGTAGGCAAATGCCAAATTCCTAGTTCTAAAAATAATAAATAAATAAGTAGTCTAGATATATCGATGCATCATGTTGTAAAGATTATTTTTAAAGACTTTCGGATAAAAGAAATGCCAATTGAATTGCAATAATATGTTAAAAAAATATTTCTCTTACATTTAAATAAATAATTATTGATTTATAACTTCATATAATCGCCCAAGATCACTTATGACAGCAGTTTCGTACAAGTGTTAATCGAAATGAGATATTCTGGTGAGTAGTGATTCCATGACCGCGCAACATCACTTGATGAAACTTTCTCAAAGTTTATACAGAATGAGTGACATTTTGAAAGAACAATATTATCATATTATAATGTCAATCCATACTTTGAAAAGAGAATGTCGCAAAGACTCCATGAAATACACAGTTATATCGTTACAAACATACACATTTCTTAAGCCACATTTAACAAAAGTCATGAACAGTCAGGTATTTTCATAAGATTGTTCTGGACTAAACAACTATCAGTAGAACTTAACAATATATGAATGCAGCAATTTTCGAATCCTGGCCTCAGGGCCGGATTGAGATCCTAAAACGGACCAGGCATATATCTAAAAATCGGCCCATTATTGTATGCAAATGGTTCCCGATTTGGGGTCGTCCACAAAGTATTAGTGGGTTGGCTTGTTGAGTAGGCAGATCTTTCAAAAGTCTGGAGTCCGAGGTAATATTCATTTAAATGAAAGGGGTCCTTGGTAATGAAAAAGCTTGGAACCACTGATTTAGGCTATGATTCTGTCGAGCGTAGCGAGCATCTACAGCCGGGGGTACTGGGTGTAAGCTCCCGAGAAAATTTTGAATTATTACTAATAATAGAGGCATTTTGTGGCTATATGAAATGGATATTAAAATATATTTTACGGTCAATATTAAGTAGGGAAACGTCTATCGGCCACCTTAGCATAAACTCATTTTGTGACAATATATAGATTATAAAGGTCCCCATAAACCCACAATTTTATAGATTAGAATATGAACATTAAGTGTAAATACGTTTTGGGTGACAGTACTGATTCCAGTTCTATAGATCCCTCATTATAAAAAGGCCGATATTACAACTCTTCCAATGGGGGATATAAGTCCGGTATGTCAGTTCCATAATATCGGCAGTATTACAACTTAAGATCAACAACGAAAAATATCTGACTGAAATGTTAAATGTTTATTATAAATAGCTAGGAAATATAAAATCAATAAAATTATAAAATACTATTATAAATTACTACAATAAATGATACAACCGTTCAGGGAGCTAAATCCAGCTTACTCCTAAAGCCGACCACTAAAGCTTTGGGAGTTTGAGGACTTGAAACATTTAAAGGATTATTAATTTATTCAAAATGCCAATCGAGATGGTGTTATTCAACTGGAGTATTGTGGTGTGTATGTTCGCAGAGATTTACAGCGATCGCTTGTTTAGTGTCTCTCATCTATAATTACTTACTACTACACAGTAACATTTCTCCTCTCCTGCAGTATTATAAATATAACTTCAGAAGATTGAATTTATTGGAGTTGGTGGGATTTAGCTCCCAGGACGGTACTTCATCCCATTGGTCCATGCTTCGGTCACAAAAAAAAGACTTATTTTAATAACAAACGCTAAACAAGAAGACCCATTGAGACTATATATAGTTGGAAACAGAGGTCTATTAATATACTTATGAAGAATTATGACGCATACTTGTAACCATTTACTATCTCTCTCTATATATATATCTCTATCTCTCTCTCTATATATATATATAGAGAGAGAGAGATAGATAGAGAGAGAGATAGTAAATGGTTACAAGTATGCGTTACAATTCTGCATAAATATATGAAGAGAGAGATATAGACAATAACAGAATACACAGAATAAAGTTGAAATCTTATAAGTGTGACCTAATTAAATTTACTTGCAGACATATTTTTTCACGAAACAAATTATTAAGTACTAATAACTCAATTATTCGATAGAAGATGATACATATGACTATGTGATGTGAATTTTTTGGAAGGAGAATGGTAAACATATGCAGTTATTCAAATAAATGAAACACATTTTCTTTATATTTAGTACTTAACAAATACCAGCTGCGGATATAGTATCAGTGCTTAACAAATACCAGCTGCGATATAGCGTATCAAAACGTAAATAATATTGTTCCTTTACGAAAATGGAAAATGCGTGATATATAAAGTATATTGTATAATTAATATAGCTAGGCAGTGCATTTTAGAGAAAGTAGAATACTTTAACAAAAGTTAATAATGTGATTAGAACATGAATGTTTAATGTTTCTGCATAAAACTGCATACTCTTTTTAACAGCTAGTGTAGTTAATCAAAGAACAGTCAAAAAACTATGTCCCGATACAAGTTCCACATGTCGTTTTTCCGTCAAAAGTCTGCGGAGGTACATTATTTTAAGTACATACTGATAATTTCTCAGAATAACTTAAATCGGAGCATAAAAATGTTCAGGGCCGGCCCATCCATTAGGCGAACCTAGGCGGTCGCCAAGGAACCAAGGGTCATAGGGACGTACGCCTATCTGAAAATAATTGGAGGTGAAAACTTCAAGTTCCGCCTGGGGCGAATGGAACCCTTTGCGCAAGTTTCAAGTTTCGTCTAGGACGCATGAAACCCTTGCACATGCCTTCAACTTGTTACATTACTATGCTCTTTTTTTTTTCAATTGTAGTACACCAAATTGAAAAAAAGTCCGTAATTTCTGAAGTAACAACATTTAAGTAAAAACCAGGGAGGCACAAGAACAATAAAATATTTATTACATTTCAGTAGCCAGTAGTAGTATATTTGATGAGGTTTTGCAACATCAACATTTTCAAAGTCTTTTTCATAAAGCTTGAAGTAAACCCAGAAAATCTGTAAACTGCATTGGTATGACAATACGAAATTGTTACAAACCATTCTCGTGATTGAATAGATAACCATCTAGTTTCCCAATCCATGGTGATTTATAGTGGGTTGCAATATAGAAGCAATATATGCAATAGAAGAGGTATGGGAAATTACCAACTGCAATGATGTTTCTTAGATTGTACATGCTTCTTCAAATATTATATTCAATTTCAGGTTTACAAAATTTACAGTAATGTACTTTGATATTATCCCCGGAAATTACCATTTTCCACCCTAGGATCATTCGTCTTGTAGCCACTCCTTACTGACCTTCTGCTCGTACTGTTTAGATTTACTGTATCTCAAAATTATAATTAATGGAAGGAGATTTATAAAATTTTTAAAAAATAAACTCAACATTCCTGTTCCCGTTCGATTTTCTTTTTCTTCTCTTTCCTTATTTTGCAGGGATAATAGATTTTTTAAGGAAAAATTATCAGGGATAAATTCAATTAAATATGGTCCAAGAAAAATAATCCTTCAATAATTGTGAATTTTAGAAATAGTTTCATATAATTTATTTATCTTTTGGGTTGATTTATAAAGATTTAACGCTTTGTTCTGTATGCAGTTATATATGGCCGTGTGTATGTGTGTGTATGTGTGTGTGGGGGGGGGGTCGCAGAATGAGTGCCTAACGGTGTATATGTGTGTGTAGGTCCTGATTTGATTCAAATATCAATAGGTATATGTTCTATATATTTTTAACTGTTACTTTCTTAAAAACAAGTATCTTCATTGTTACCTGAGAGTGTAAATGTACCATTTAGCATAACGGAAAAGAAGCGTATGTAGATATTTACTTCGTTTACCTTAACCAGGCTCAGGGTTACAACACCAAGTAAGGATCAAAAACATCCATAATCATGGTCTGTGGTAAGCAATATCTGAATACCGAGATATAAATTTGGGTTTTGTCAGTCTAACTGTGTGGGTGCTTGTCTCATGTAGATACCTTTATATACATATATAATAAGCGTAGTTAGACAATGTCAACTTAAGCAATTGATCGCACTCGCTAAGCAACGAGTGAGAATCAAACTCGCTTGCAGTGGTTTGTGAAATTACTTTGCTGGCCAATGTTTCACAATATATTATTTTGTACATGTTTCTGTCTATATCGTTGCGTATAGGCGAATTACAGAAGGTTATACTTTATATACCATATTGTTCTGTGTATAAAACGAGCATATCTTCCCCACAAATCGATTCAGAATTCTCCTGCGACTCATATACCAAAAGTCATAAATGCTTGTTGTCTCGGATCTTGTACAGCAAAGTTTAGAAGCTGGTGCAGTTTGTTTTTATTCTGAAAGGTACACGAATGCCTTTTACGCCCCAAAGATACGATAGATGTGCAAGTATTTGCGCGTTTTCCCGAAGTATGAAACATGTTTTATATTCTCATTGTAAGCTTAATTTCTATCTCTGAAATAAAACACTTCAAGAACGGTCAAACATCTGTCGACAACGATGAGCGTTCTAGATGAACATCACAAAAGTACGGGAGCGTTCAACGTATCGTGGCGCGTTTTGAACATGTGGTGCAAAATTAATGCTGAGCCCCCCCCCCCCAAAAAAAAATAAATCCTTAATGAACTTAAAGTTGAATCTCACGGTCTTAACTGGTGATAAATCATGGGTTTATGCTTATGATTCCGAGACAAAGCAGCAGTCGTCACTAAAATGACCAAAGCCCAAAAAATGGTTCCTAGCAATGTCGTCAAAATTGATTATCTTTTTCTCTTTTGACATTCAAGGCATTGTCCGCAAGTAATCCATCCCGTCTGGTCAAACTGTAAACGGATGTTTTTGGTGTGACGTTTTGAAATGTCTAAGGGAGGGCATTTGGCGCAATCATCCAGACAAGTCGAAGAACAACGACAGGGCTCTTTACCATGAAAACGCCCCCACACATTAATGAGTGTTCCACAGTTATTAACTTATTAAAATGTGGCAGTCCTTCTCTATCCTCACTGGTGGATCAATACCGTATTCCACCGTCTTCCGGAAGACGGTCAGAATTTTCCAAAAAATGTTATTTAAACTGTATCTTGAGTGTCTTCCGAGTTACCAATCGTTTATTGTTTACCTGTAATAAATGGCTTCGTTAACTGTAGAGTTTTCTTACGGTCACTTGACGTTCCCGAAAACAAAGTCAAAACATACTACACAGCTCATATGCAGGAGTTCCCGGAGATAGTGCAAAACCAAATGCGCTGAAACCAGTCAGGAACAAACAATCCGGTAGACTGTTACTGGAAATACATTGCCGAGTGCGAAAAAGACCGACACACCGTCTAACACCGTTACGTTCCGCAAATCTCTCTGCGAATAATTCACTCGCATCATTGTTTACGAATCCGTTACGAATCACGATCCGCCGCGTTCTGTCCTGGCTTCTCTCCAGCTTTCTTAAGTAGCTGGTAACTTTTCGCGTATGCAAATTAAGCTGGCATAACATATGGGAACCTGACGCACTGCCGTTCTGAGAAAAAACACTCCCCGCGCGCGCATGCGTTTCATTTACATTACAAATGTAAATCGTTTACAGCATGCATATACACGAGGACGTTTACATTGAGGTATCGTAATTCTTTCTTCGTCACATTAACCTACTTCTTTTGTATGTTAACGATGATTTTATCATTTAGTGGCCGGTCTCAACACATGACAGCCTTTTGCCGTTCTCTTTCCCTTTCCTCTCCAACCTCAACCTTGTGTCAATTAAAAGCGAAGATACAATTCCACCCCAAAAGTCTTCCTTATAAAGAAAAACAACCCTGCTTCTAAATTACGAACAAGGAACACAAGTAAGTATTTTTGTCCCCGGCGATAAAAAGGGGACTATCAGTCACTATGGGTGTCTGTCGTCGTTGTCGTTGTTGCTGTCGTTGTCTCCTTTTTCTCAATTGGATAACTTATAACGTCTGTAGGCTTATGGAGAGATTCTACCTGGAGGGTGGTGAGTTATGGCCAATCCGATTGTTTGCTTACATTTTATAAGTAAAAACTTTTTTGTTTACAATTGGGAAGATTTCTCAAAATGGTCAGTCGATTCGATTGTTTGTTTACATTTTATATGTAAATAACCATCTGTCAACATGCCAAAAATATTGAACTTTAGAACTGCTGAACCGAATAGAATGAAAATTGTTAAACAGGTTATTGGGCATCGGTTACTGAAAATATATAACGTTTTTAAGAATGATATGGTTTGAATTTTAAAAATCGGGTTTCTCGGAGTTAACGGTCCTAATAAACAATTAATTGCCACTCTGGTAGTTCAGCATACCATATTATATCGGTTGTGACAGACAAATACAAATGAAGAATTACAAATATTACAGCACGAATACAATGTTTACACATTTAAATAATAATACAGACTAAGGACAATAAGATACTTTTCTTTACAAATGTTATTTTTTATTTAGGTGTATATAAGCAAACACACAAACTATCTTTCGTTTATGTTATAAAAGATGTACGGCAGGAAATTATTAAATATTGTCAAAGCTGTCCATAATTTAAGTGGCTCCCCATAATTTTAAATAAACTTCATTTTTATTTCTTTTTTCGTTATTTTAAAATAACTCTTTTAATATTCGCCTTTAATAATCATCAAATTTAAGTGATTATAAATGGTGAAATGTTCTGTTCATTTGTTCAGTAATATGCTAGCAGCAGCAGCTCAAATAATAACTTAAGTTACCTCCCTTAACTAAAATCTTAAATTATTCTCTTTTGAAATACAAAAAATGTCGTCTCTGAAGTTCCTAGTGAAATTGAAAATTTTCCATGTACTGCTTCTTACCTGAGATGGTCATCATCTTACTGTAAGTAAATCTAAATCCCTTGACTAAAATCTTTATTATTCTCCTTTGAAATACAAAAAGATGTCGTCTGTTCATACAATAAGTTTCACTGTAAGTCAATCTAAATAATCATTTTCTTTTGAAGCATCTCACTTTCTTTCTTTGCCAACGGGATCTGGTTTCAATCTTGAACCACTAGTACAGGCTAAAAAAGCCACAAATTCGCAAACAGTATGAATAACATTGAACTGTCTGATTTATATTTTAAATCGCCTCCCTGGGCTTCCCCAAAATGATATATTACCCCCTCACCAGTTTTTGTGCCAGTTTTTCTCCCTTCATCAAAACCAAAAAGAAAGAAAAAGAGTATTTACTCTCTTACTTTACTTATTTTGTATACAGAAAAGTATGGCAATCTCTGGATTTGGGTGGGTGCGATTTTAACATTGACGAAATCGCCTACGGATGCACAGAATGGAGAAGAGTTGATGGCATAATGAATAAATGAAATTGGTGATGCGATTAAAGTTTACACAGAGAAAGATGAAAGTTTTCAAAGAGTTGTTGGTAATAAATATAAATAAATGACTAATAATATAAAAATAA
>VCCN01002048.1:10183510-10194306 GCA_006491835.1 Architeuthis dux
TTCGGACGTCTTAATATTTCTGAGAGTTTTTACATTATTCCATATTAACTAAGTGACAGAAAATCGGACAGTAAAATGGATGCTTCTGAATGTTCTGTCCAAAGTATGTGTTCGGAGAGACTTATCTCAAATAGAAATTCAAGTTTAAAATCGTTTTTAATTACATTTCCGCATTTCTTTAAATAACTACTCCTAAGTTTGATTGTAATCATGATTTTACCTAGAATAGTAATTAGTAAAAAACACACACACACACAAACCGATCTTTTGTTTTTTGTCTGAAAAGAACTCTGTTTATTTTTATCACCTCAGTTGTGTCTCTTTCTTTATTTCGTTGATTTGATTAAAGTCTTTGAGAATGTATGTCCTTTGTGATAACGTCTAACGTCACTTACTTAATGACTTTATTTTTAATTGATAGACAAAGCTTTTTCTTTTAGTTATCTTTTGAAAAAAGATATTAAATACTTAGCTTTGATCTGTTTTAACACTAAATCCAATTGATAATCATTCTATTTTCTCTCATCTCTTAGTATGTGTATATCTAAGATGCTCGGTCGTTTTCTTTACTGTTGTTCCTATTTTACTTTACCTTCTTTAGTTCTTTTTTGTCAAACTCCAAGTAAAACATAAAAAGAACAAGACCAACAACAGGAACGAGAACAATCCTCACCAAAAACTGTGCAGCAAACCGATATGTAAAATCCTCGTTCTCCTACGGTGATTTGAATTCAGGAACTAGTGATCACTAGCCTGGTGTGTTACCACCTACGCTAAACTGACAAGTCTTACATATCTCCAAGATTGTTAGTAGAATTACACAAGGAAGTAGAAGTAGAAACAGCGTTTGACTCTGGAGCAGCCAGGCTTGTATTGTTCGTAGAGTGAATCACTCCTCGCTACTTTTTGATTTAATAAAAGGTCACACAATAGATTGACAAAATTCTTTCACTTCAGCATCCATACAATCAAATTGCTTCTGCTCTATTTCTTTTGTTCTTTTGTTCTGTTTCTTTTCTCTGCTTGAATGTCGAATGCTCTTGATGAGTGAAATTCTCTATCAATATATCCACGTGCTAACTCCATTTGTTTTTATTTGTATACATGATTACTTTTGGAGATATGTTTTTGGCATGCATAGAAATTACTCAAAAACTGTTACGTAAAATTAGAACAAGTTACTCTTACTTGGTTTATCTGAATTTGCACTTGAAATAGCAACTTGTTTAAGCTAATGAATGAAATTTGTCACGGTTTAGAATAACAGCTTTTTATCTTCTCTACGACAAAAGATGATATTTTAAACTGATAGAAGAAGAAACGTTTCTCACCTGGTCGACCTATCACTAATAAAAACAGATGAAAGTCTTATTGAATATTTGTTTCAGGACCAGATTGACCGATTTCGGAAATTGTCTCTGTCCACTTACTGCATGGATCTTTTAAAATCAATAAAATATTGGTTTTCAGATATACCATATTTCATCATGTATAATCCGCATTTTTTCCCGAAGATTCTGAGCTAAAAGATGTGTTTATTATCTATGGAAACATAATTGTTATACATATTTGTATTTATAATTGTATACATGAGATAATGCATTTTTCATTCGAGATTGAAGCTAAATCAAGGGGTAGTAAATTATACATGGTGTAATACGATAAATGCTGGATTTTTATACCTAATATAAATATATAATGGCTAATTTCTATACGTTGCAAATATCTATACAGTCAATAACTAAACGGCTTTTAAAATTATTATTTCTGCATGCCAAAAACATATCTCCAAAAGGCTTTGTTCTCTCGCCGTAAAAAACATAACAAATAAATTAAATCGGGTCATCATAGCAGTTTTCAAATCACAACATATACATTTCGTCCCCAGAGAGGAAAAGGGGTTTACGGACAAAGTGTGTACAGTGAGAGAGAGAGAGGGGGCGGGAGAATGAGAGGGAGAGTTAGAGGCTAAGAATACATATGTCTATTTCGTTACGCCTAATTAACTCTGCAGAGGCCAAAGAGTCCTGTCGTCCCCCCGACCACTGCGAGCGTTCACCCTCTGACTTTTGTTTCAAGATGGTCCTCTATTTATGTGTATCGATTGTATATCTCTCTTGTTACTCTATTGTATATCTCTCTTGTTAATCCCCGTCTCCAACTCCGACATCTTTTCATTCTTTCTTTATTTATTTATTTCTCACGTATATTTAACCTCTCCACTTCAAACTTCCATTAATTTTACCTATCTCTTTCTTAATACCATCTGTTTTTGATCAGTCATATATATAAAAAAATCCACACAATATTATAATCTATTCACGAATCTCTAACTCGACATGGGGCCTTTTCGCGAAATCCATTGGAGAAGTTTTATCTGTTTAAACAAATTTTGTGCGAAGACCCAAATTCCAAGGAAGACAATCATGTTATTTAATGACTAAAATGGCGTCAAACTAGTATTCTAGCCGATGTCCCCCGCTTGACCTATAACATGGACAAGTGTTTTTGAGCCTGGGAAACAAACCGTATCATCTTGCTTTTGACCGTTAGAAATTTGTCATTTCGGACCATACGGGTTTATTAACTAAAAACTAAAAATAAACCAAAGAAAAGGTTAATTACTAGATTTATTGAATTTCCTTACTAGAGAAATTAAATGAACCTAATTAAGTCACGTCCACCACTCATAATATTACAGTACAGAAAATCATTTTCAATCATGAAAAATACTAGAATGGAAGAATTTACAACTGTATTAACTTTTGGCAATCACATGCAGATTGTGAGGGGTAAAGACATACTTTTGCATCTACTGACCGATTCCTCTCCCCAATTACGTGATAGGTCAGTGCATGGCTGACCCAAGGGTTTTTAATATTTAATAAAGTTTTCTTTGATCTTTGTTTCTACACTTAGTTATAAAAGGTCGACTTATACATGAGTAAATACGGAATTCTTTTCAGTTTGGAATGTACCCCTAAGACCTTTGCACCCTTAGGCGACCGCCCAACTTTGGCTAATGGACGGGCCGGCCCTGGGTCAGTGTAAACATTATGCAGTTATTTTTATTACAGCAACAGTCAGACAAGGGAAGGAAATAAGATACTGGGTCTTTATAGAGACATTGCAAAGGTTTCTTTCTCTCGATCAGCTTTGAGAAAAACGTTCTTATTTTCAGCCAGATACCAAATATATTTTAAATGTGAGTCAATTTTCTTTTAGTTGACATCACCAGAATAAGAATATAATTTTTTTCTTTTGACTTATAACTTTTTGGTAGTTCAATTATGTCTGACAATGACGCGAATTCTCCTGAAAGATTTAGAACCGGATTATGGAGGAGGCTTTACACTGAATCACCTCCGTTGTATTATCTATTTTCAGGTGAATTGAATTCTCACAAATCTCACAGGAAAAAGAACAAAGGCTGACATACTGCGTTTGTGTGGTAATGTTAGTACAGAATTTCCCCTAAAATGGATGCATATTTTCAACTCATAACTCTGTAACGTTTTTTTTTTAATTTCTATTTATGAAAACTCAACTTACAGATGTATAATAATAAACATCGTTTGAACAATAGAAACTTTTACAGAAATGTAAATTTGTAAAAGAAGTCCAACTAGAGTAAAATAATTAATAAAACGTACATTCAGTTTGAGTCACGGTATAAATAGTACCTGGAGAAGCTGGTGGTTTCTGGCCTAGTTCCTGTAGACCAGTATCCCCGACAGTACCTCCCCATTCCATTCACTCAATAGAAACCGTCGCGTGACCAACGTCACATGCCGTGTTGGGGTGAGGCGATATATTACAAATTGGAAAAAGGGGTGTTCAATGAATAAGTTACTTCACTCGTCTTTTTGGGGGGCAGTGATCACTAAAAAAAGTCTGAATGTTCAGAAAACAAGCGAGCACAAACTAAAGTATCAATTGTGCATATACTTACATTGCAAATTGACCCCCTACTAAAAGCCTATTGTGTGGGGGGCACAAAACAAAAATAACGTTTTTTTCTAGACATAATAGGGAGTAGATTTTCAGCCCTCTTGCTCCTTTAACGTGGCCAGTACGCGTGATAAATACATACATACATAGTCGGACAGACAGACCAACTTAAGAATTGAAGAAACCTATGTTGACAGTTATTGTGACAGCTTTTGTTTATGGTTTTTAATAGATAGATAGATAGTTTTCTAATAGATAGATAGATAGATAGATAGATAGATAGATAGATAGATAGATAGATAGATAGATAGATAGATAGATAGATAGATAGATTGCTTGTAAATAACTGCTAAACAATCTTAAATCAAATTTAATGATTTTATATTTAAAAATATTCAATTAGAAAAGAATTACACACTATGTTCTAATGTTCTAATAATGTATCATTTCAACTGCTGAAATTCTCTGATAAAATGTTTATAAATCTTTCTTGGGACAGACATTATTATCATGGTTTAGAGCTTTTAGATCCCTACTCTTTCTTAAACGTATACTTACGAAATAATTATATGTTGACTATTGGGTTTATGGCAATACCAGTTACCAGTCTGCCCCCTCACACACAAAATAGACAAAAATTTAATGAATAACTATATCAGTGAAATAAAGTAGGTTTGGCTGCAATCCTGTCTTTACAACTAATAGGAAATAAGCAATGGTTAAATGTCAAAGAAGAAAGCTAAATAATAATATACTTTCTCCTCTTTTGCATTGCGTTGTCAGAGTTGTTAAATGGGGACTTAACCCCAAGTGATTTTGAGCATTCTTTAGCCATCGAAAGCACAGACTACTTATGAAACAAACCTGATCAATTTGAGAAAATCAAAGTTTTCGTTATAGAATTGACTGGCAAGAATTTCTGCACAATTTAATTGCAATTCTTACTGCACAGCAACACAAAGCGAAACATTAGGTAGTATATCTATTGGAATGCGCTTCGAGTAGCTTTTGGACCAGATTTCAAATTTTGGTGGCAATTAGTTGGACGTTTGGCACTATGTATTGATCTCTATTAACATGACGTCATCAAACATACAAGTAGATCGGTGATACTGTAATAAGGCAGTGTGCTTAGTACATGCAAAATCTACATTTACACTCAGGAAGAAGTATTTTGAAAGCTAGTCATTTCTTTCAGCTCTCCGGGGAAGCTATTTAGAGATGACACAAATAGTTTCAATGTTGTTATGTCATCTTAAGCATCGTGCAGTTATTCATAACTACAGGAACCCATGGTAATTAAGCTGTTATTGACAAATATAAGATGTGTATATTTCTGTAATTTTTACAATACTTTTGTTGAAGTAACTCATTATTTGTGGAATGAAAATATATCCATATGATTAAAGTTATTTGATCCAACAATAGATTTGATTTAAAAGATCTGGTAACAATAAAGATAAAAGTAAAAACTAGAACTGCGAATAAAACATTTTCCAAATAGCTCCACATGGCGTGAAGTATCTGCATGCAATGTACGATATTATTTCATCTTGTTTTTATCATTTAAGCAGTACATTTTACATACACAAGTTTATCAATCTAAATTCCTCTTTACAAATACCGTCATTTTTGGTAGTTCAATAATTTACTCAACTGGAGAAGAAGAATCTAAGACCACGCTACAAACCTGAAGTTTACTGCCTTAACATTTGCATTTTTAAAGAAATTAGTGTTATTCGAATATAAAATAATACACTGAATATTATAGTACTCTGTCTACCATTTAGTAGATTAGGAATTGGAAGTTACAATGAGAACGTACTGTATATACGCAAGAATAAACCAAGAAAGGAACAAGAGGAATATTATAGTTCCGCATGCAAGTCTTCATGTTTGAGGAATCGTAAAATTATTCTGCTCATGATGCTTTCATGTCTGCTTATAGCTATGGCTGACTTTTACAATACTGAACTTATTTATTGTTCCATGCCTCGATATATTCTTGTTACCAGGATATGTTTCATAATTATTTTTAAAAAGTACATAAACTGATATAAAATATTGGAATACAATAATGCACGTACGCCATTTTCAGGGATACAAACCTATATAGAATAAAAATAAAAGAAGTATTACCTGTAGGTAGGTACACACATACATATGCATCTACCGTCAGAAGGTTGACTGCTGGATACATTTTCAATTACTTCTGGAAATACACACACACACACACACACACACACACACACGCGCGCGCGCGTATTGTCCCCTATTGATGACACTTTTTTAATTATTGTCTGAACGTATATCAGAACCCCCTTCAAGAGTACTCGGTAAATATCGCTTGCAAGATACAAGGCTGTCATTCACATTGACCGGGAAAAGACAGTGCGCCCCAGACAATATTCATTTTAGTTAACTTTTATTACAAGTTGGAATTGTTTGAATGTGTGATTCATTTCAAGATAAGCTCCGGCCAGGTGGGGACTTTCAAAGATTAATTGAATGGTAGAAGACAAAGTGTTGCTGAATCAGACTCTTTCTGTTTGGTAACAGCTCGTAAATCTGTTCGGATAGATCGTTATTTCAGTGAAAACAGTGCTTGAAAAGCCAGTCAGTACGGCCGTTAGCCAGACGGTGATCTGTTATTCGAGTAGTATGATTGTTATTTCTCTTTAGCCCGACCGTCTATAGCCGAAACTAGCTCTTGGAAATCTGTGTTAAAAATGTAGTTTAAACAGATTGAACCATCCAACCTTCTTACATCTAAACATCTATTGACTCTTACGGTTTCAGAGGCATTTCTACAAACAAAACCAACCCAATCTTCTCAGACAAAACTGCCATTGCTATCTCTGATCTTGAAAATGACTCACACATTCGACTGATTTTATCATTTATCTGCCTGTGTGTATCCAGCTTTTGAAACTAAAATTCAAATAACTACATGTTGTTTTCCTAATTACTGCGGAGGAATATTCCGCCCGTTGGGCTGTTCGCTCGTTAATAAGCGTACAAAAGACTGGGTGAACGGCTGGATGAAAGTTTACGTGAACGGACAGCAAAGAAAGCCTGGCTCCTTTACCATCTACCAAGATGTGACTTTGTTTTCTGACCGAAAAGAGTTACATGATACGAAGAAAAAAAACGTTTTCAGTATTATAATTGATTTTATCAATTTAGCCTAGACAACAAGGCCCTCCTTCAAAGGCAAAACTGATATCACTAACAAGTTTTCTGCTCCTTTCGCCACAGTACCTTGTTACAGGTTATTTTTGTTTTTAAACAATAAAGTAACAGAATGCAAATGGCTTCCTATGATTTAGTATCAGATGATGCTTTAAATTATTAAGCAATATTTCTAACATAGAGATGCAGAATGAAAATCTTGCTTCATAAATGTGCTGGACATGCATGTGTATGGGTAGCAGATTTTAGGTGTATGCCTTTCCCATGAGCGTTTGCCTAAATTATCTCTAATGGTTGAAAATGGGTACGACGCAAGGTTATCATTACCGCTAGAAATTTCGGTTAAGCATATTTATTAATGGCTTCCTATGATTTAGTCAGATATTTCCCCGAAAAGAATTGTTTCACTTGCACTTAATCAACAACCTCAGAGGATTAGTCAAACTTTCATCGGGGTGGATAGCAAATATTGTAGCCTATTTATTGATCCAAGATGATGTTTCCTTAAAGCTAAAAGCACTCTAACCTAGAAAGTGTTGCAAATATTTTACTTGCTGACATTCAAGCAAGGGTTCAATAAAGAAAATCCAGACCACATTTTTAAAATATCCTCATATCCGAATATCTAATACGTTAAATGAAAACCTATAGGCTGAATAATAATACACTGCGTTGCACATTGACATCTTAACGCTCTGTCAGACAAGTCAAGTCACCCGCATTAATGTGGTTCTGCATCGAATTACGGTAATTCAATAGTAGATTCTGATATTTCCGGATTTAATCATGACATTTCGATCGGCATATTGTCTAATGATTATGGCAAATAATGGTACTGATCCGTATTATTTCTAATGACATGAACAGACGTTGTTCGCGTAGGTCATGGTATTACTCGTCTCTTACAATACTTCAATATTCCCTGGCTTCTGAGCAAGGCGAATCAAGTTACTGTGAAGTGACTGCCAATAACTATTGGTTCGTGTTTCCTGTTCCTCGGGGCAGAGAAAGTAAAGGTTATCCTAGACAGTTTGGGGACTATCACGGGTCTCCTTGCTTTTTTACCTGATATATTGATTGCAATAGTAGAAAAGAAATTAAGTAATTTTAGTGATTATAACTATAGATATAACAAAGAACTAACGTGATAATTGTTCATGACAACAGAAAGACATTAAAGCGGGGACTTTTTTCTGTCACTTTTGTTTTTTAACATATTATGTTGTTTTAATTCTTCATTACGTCACCCGAGAATAGTGGCGTCACTGTGGGGTGCAAACCGCACCGGGCGCTACCATAATTGTGGGACACCACAATTATGGTATATATAATGTGTGCGCAGTGTTTCTTCTGTAAGCACTATTGTTTTCATTGCTGCTGGTGTTTTATAGTTGCTTATTTTGTCAAATTCTCTGGTGTTTTAGTTACAATATTACGGTAATTAGTATTTCTGAACCTATATCGACTACTCTTTGAGGATGAAGTAATAATTGAAGGACAATAAGGAGAAAAATCAGAGAAGGCTGACGCTAAGTCACTAATAATGTTGTAATTCAATATAGAAAGATTTTACAAAAGAATGTTATTCTTAGTATACATATAATCTAAGAAATGTTACATTTTAGTATTTCAAAACAATACTTATCATATATAATTCTATGATAAAATTGATAAATAACTTCAAGTACAACAATTATGTTAACGTTAAAATTCAACTTTAAAGTTTAACGTTAGAATGAACATAAGTAAACGTTTTTACTTCCAATTGCATTGTTTTCTTACGGAAAACTATATAAATGAAAATACGTTTAAGCTGTACGTATGATATGTAATTCTAATATCGCTAGTTGTTTATGTCATTTTAACAGAACTATGCCGTTATCAGATCCCATCAACAAGACTCGCACCAAACATTGGATGACGACAGAATAGTAATATGCCGTTTAGTTTTCTTATCCGCATTAACGCACCACATTTTAATAATTGTAATTATGGTAACTGCTTGTTAGATAGGACTATCCGTTTTAAAACTGAACAAAGTCAATGTAATTGATCAATGCTAGAGGTATTTTCAAATATGCCATACTTATTCATTTATGTCTTGTTATGCGTCTCCTTCCCTCACAATAAAACCTAAAGGAAATATCCTTCCCACTCAATAAAACCTCAAAGAAAGATAAGGTTAGAAAGTAATGTTTTTAATTTTATAAACAAAACAAAGATTTCTTCAGCAAATTCAGTTCATCAAAAAGGTTAGAGACAGCTACCCAATAGCGTGTAGCTCCTCCCTTCGCCTGAATAATGGCAGCTACGTGGCGTCTCATGCTTTCTAAGAGGTGCTGGAGTTGTTGCGTGGGTATATCTGTCTAGGTACGTTCCAGAGATGTGCATAACTGAGGTGTTGAGTGTGGCTCAGGGAACATAGTGGGATTTAAATCTAGCAAACGTGTTTAGTGTCGCCCACGCACGATGCAGGGTTGGGTTACCTTGTTGGAACAAACCATCACCACGGGGAAACGTGGCGAGCACAAAAGGGGTACACTGGTCTACAACAATATATGTGTGTGTCACACCTGTCAAGACAGACTCCAGTTTCACTAGTTGTCCTTGCGGACCACACCTCATACCGTTACAGGGCCACCACCAGCTGGCACCACACCCTGCTGACAGACTGGATACACGGCGCCAATCTTCCGCAGTCCAATGTCGATTTTCTATGGCCGAGTTGAGGCGCAGTAACTGTGGTGTCAATAATGGTACCCATATTCGTTGACGACTACGAAATCCCATGGAATGCAGTGTATGCTGTACAATGCGGTTACTGATGGTTTGAACGGTACCAGCGTTGAATGGGGATGTGATATGATGCAAAGTTCCCCATTGTTGGGTGGTTACCATCCTTGTCAGTGGTCCCGTTCTTGCATCAGCTGTGGGCGCCCGCAGTTTTCCCGTGCCACTGATGTCTGTCCAGAATTCACATTTTCCTGGTATACAACTTGCTACTGCTGCCTGAGAAAAACCCAATGCAGTTGCCACCTCGGAGATTGTGCCCCATCCTTTTGGCCCAACAGTCATTCCGTGGTCAAACAGTGTTAAATCATGTCCGCGTCCCATGACTGCCACAGTTATACTGCCACCGCAACACTACCTCTTTACCTATTACGTCAAACATACGTCATCCGGTGGAGTCCATTTCTACAAGTTAGGGAGGACGAAACCATCCCTATATTGCTGTCTCTAATTTTGTGGCACTTCAATGTATATAGATACAAATGAGTGTATATGTATGTAGCATGAATTCTACAAAAGTTTTATAAATTTAATCTTGTGTTCATTTGTGTCTCAATTGCGAAAATTTATCATATGATAATAATTAAAATACGAATTCCTACTATTACAATTTCACTCACGATATGAGGAATGCCATCCCTTTCCCATGAATATGATAGCCGATCTCTCTTCCTGTGACTCTGAAATTCTTTCAAAATCCTGGGTGAATTTCATAACTCTGATCAGTATATTTTCAATGAGGGCCTAACAATAAAATGCCCTCTACAACGAGACTGGTTGATGAAAGACTTTCAATAAGATACTTATCAATACTTACCAATCTACTTATTCATGGAAGCATAACCAAAACCTTTTATTTTAAC
>VCCN01002048.1:10194439-10205125 GCA_006491835.1 Architeuthis dux
TCTCCAATGATAACGAAGTAGCGTAAAGATGCAGAAAGAATTTACACTAGTAGCATTATTTGTAATATTATTCGAATTTCTTTGATAAAGCATTCTTCTTGCCAGAGGCTTATTCTTTATTTCCGATCCACGTTACTTCTTAGCAATCGTGGAATGAAGATCTGGGAACTGCGATAAAGAAGAAATACTATTAAAAAAGAAACAATTTTGGGACTAAATAATCAATTGCGATGTTATATACTAACAAAAGATATACCTTTAATACAGATGTAAACGAACTTTGTTTATTGGATACCTTGTCTCCATAACATTAAAAAATCATTGGGTATTCTTTTCATCCCATGGTTTATATTCTATGTATCGAAATACTAATATGCTGCTGTCATTTGACAAGTAGAACAGGTCCAATAATTCAAATTTGTCCAATTTAGTGTATTTTTGGAGCACTAATTGAGGTTCGAGCGCTCTCTCTCTTACAGGTTTGCGAGAACAGCATGCTAAATACTCTACTATACAAGTGCTCATGATCACTTTGAATAAACATAAATGATCTACTAGTATTAAATTTATACATATGATTAGTACATTAGACCAATAAATGCATTTGTGATCTCTAAAGATACCATTCATTTTTGTTTTATTATGGTTTATATTAAGCAAATTCTTTTTCATCCACATATGTATGTGATCTAAAAATCTTCAATACCCACAGCGTAGAGGATTAAGGACAGAGATCTACAGATAATGAAAAATGTGAAAATTAATTTCTATGTGCCTACATAGGATCAAAGGAACCTGATTCTGCACCTATGCAATGTTACCTACTAAATGCCATTTCAAACACCAATTTTAAAATTGAGGAAATAATAATAAAAATAACATTAAGAAAAATATAACTAAAAGTACATTATTAGTTTCTGTGAAAACATTATACTTTTATCATATCAAGATTTTATAATAAAAATAAGAAACTATTTTAATATGAAATGCGAGCTGCTTTTGGAACTTTCAAATTCAAATGCATCACGCAACATCACGCAATTCAAAGCAAAATAATAGTCGACAGCAAACGTAAGCCATAGATGCAACAGTAGAAACTGTAATACAAAATAGAAAAACAGTAAATCAAATCCTGTTAACTTCAAAAATCAAGTAATATGAGAGTGACAATCATTCACAAAATTGTTTGGGCCCAGGAATAACTCCAAAGACCAGAATAAACTGAGGTGAGAAGTTCAAAACGAAAAAAGACATATTACTGCTTATCACAGCAAGTTTTCCAAAATTTGAGAGTTCATAGACAACGCCATGAAGATTTTAAACGCTAAATAGGGGAAATTGCGGGCCTGGGCATTGGTAACGAGAGACATCTAAAAGGTAAAACAGGAATACTGCAGTTTATAATGAATACATCCGAACCAGTTATGGCAAGGCAAAAATTGACAAAACAGCGAAAGATAACAAATGTCACCTGTCTGTAGAAAGAGGCTAAACTGTTAAATTACATCATATATTTTTTTATATCTAAGAATCAAGGGAAACGGACGTCATTTTCGAAACTCTGTGAAAGCAGCGGTTTTTAACGGATGTTATCAAAATGCGATTATTTATTTATTTATCTATTATTGATTTGCACTCTGACAATCAAAGAAATGTTTGAAGCTATGTTTCGTCATTTTCGAAGCTATTAGGAAACAATACTTTTTAACGGGTTGAATCAAAATGAGATTATTTGTTTATTTATCTATTATTTATTTGGAGTCTGGAGACGTTCTACCAGTCAAAGAAAACGGATGTCATTTTCGAAGCTATTAGGAAACAACGTTTTTTTCACGGATGTAATTTTAAAAGAAACTAGCGGCTTTTTAAAGTCAATATAACAAATCAATCAGCTCCAATCGTCTTAGTTTCCTTGCTATTGGAATCAGTTGGTCTTTCTGTGAAGTATCGTGTGTTTCTTGGTGTGCAACAACAAGGACACGTTAAACAAATACACGGATATACCTCTTCGTCTCGTGTAATGTGGACCATCACATCAGACATCGGGGGATACCCTCTACAGCATAATTTAACGCAATCCAAAGGAATTCAAAAATAGGTACGACAAAGTCCAAAGGGATTTAGTGAGATTGTGCAAAAGACTTGGGTTGGACCATGTAAACAGATGGCAGGAACATTTCAAAATAAAAAGTGTAAAATATCATGAGATTGAAATTTAGATAGACCACTCCATTCAGTCAAGGAATCTAGACCTGAAAGGTGTGAACAAAGATATTCCGTCAAATAGTATATGCTGCTGTTTCAACAGACCACAAAAGTGAAACATTGAAGAATACCAGGACCTTGCCTAAGAACTAATAAAGTTGTGCAATACGAGAGTGGATGTTGTTCGCATAATAACTGGGATATTGGAAATTATCTAGAGTCTAGACCTTGGTGATGTTGGCGTTAGTGAGAGGGCTGGGTTGCTGGGGATTCGAGGTGACTTACTGTCACTCGATTTCCAACGACGGCCACAAGACACCTCGGATGTAAAGATATAAATGATGATGACGATGACGACGACGACGACGACGACGATCCTGATCCTGATCCTGGCTGTTCCAGAGTCAAACTCTGCTCCTACTTCCTGGTGTATTTCTACTATAAATTTAAATGCTATGCAGGACTTGTCAGTTTGGCGCTGTGGTAAGATGTCTGTTTTGAGGTGACTTTATCGCGAGTTCAAATCATGGAAGGTTGATGCAAATTGTATATATCTGTTTGCTCCCCTATTTTTGGTGTGCATTGTTCTTGTTACATAGGAAAGTAAAGTCAACTCTGACTTTGTCCTTGAGTTTGACAAGACTAAGGGTAATGAAGATAATGACATTTTCTCAGAAGATTAACTTGATTATGACGTTTACGCTGAGAACTCAACCTTGGCTTCTTAGGTTAATAATTGATTTTGTAACCAACGATATTAGTTTTATCTAATTAACTTTTTACATTGGATGAAGACCAATACCCAAATTAGTTATCAGAGTTAAGGAAACTAATTTCCAGTGAAGTGATTGGATATTGCTGTCTCATTACCATAATCTGTTTTTTTACTGTCAATCAATCAGTGTTTGCGTTTAACTATTGATCGATCAAAGAAAACTGTGAAGCATACATACTTTATCATGGGATATTCTCTTTCTGTGTCTCTACGCATCTTTCTTATCCCTAAATGTCCAGTAACTACTTTCCAATTTCTTGTATAATCTTGCATATACAAATACATTTAAGTAAAACGGAAATATGTAAAAAAAACCAAGCATATGAAAGCTCGTTATTTTTGTTTTAATCTTTAAACTATAATTTCCCAAGATCAAAATGAATCTGTTATTTTCCTCTTAATGTATCAGGAAGTGATACACGGTGATTTGAATCTTACACATGATGTTTAGCAATATCAGCCAAATTTACATCTCAATGAACTAAGTAAAACGTAATAAAGTTATTAAAAAAATGTTCAGTTTGTTCCCATGATGAATTTAATAAACAGATCGTATGTAGTTTCCGAGGCTCTTTGCTACTGACGCGCATACACACACACGGAGACTACAAAGGAAAGATCTTAAGAGTAAATTCAAGTTCACTGAATGTACAAATTCTTAATTATTTATCTTCTTATCGGCATATTTAAATTCTCAGAGTCACACACAGACACACTTACACCAGTATGCATACATGTATACCAATGTCTTTTCGACTATACATCAATCGATAGGACTTTCTTGCGTTCTCTGAACCTCATTTAAGAATCTGGACAACACAAGCTGTTTATCCGATCACCACACTGTATAATGATGTCTATGCTGTACGCAGATGATAGACAGATGTGGTTAAGTTGCTGACTCGTGAAAAAATGGCAAGACGGTATTTATCAATGTTGCTCCATACAATCTACTTAGCTTGTGTAAGCTTCCGTTATGAAATATTATTTCTCAGCAAAGACTATAAGTAAATAAATGAAATTCTAGTAGCAAACCATGCTTTGACGTCGATTCGACTAATATACTTTGTCTCATCGAGATATGATAGTCTGTGTAGCGACACGAACTGTTAAACTCAATAGAAACCGTCATGTGACCGACATCTTTTAGTAGCAGGCCGTGTTGAGGGTGATCAATTAAAACATTCGAAAAAGGGTAATGATCACTAAAAAAAGTATTTATTTATTTATTTTATTAGATTAAGTATTGTAAATCGTTATTATTAATTTTTTGCTACTATTTACCTACATCTCATTTTTTGTTGCTTTTTATCGCAACTAAATTAGTCCTGGAGTCAGCAGGGCCTATCCTGTACACACCCACCCCCAGGATCCGATGAATAGGTTACCGAAATATTCCTCTCTCAGAAAAAAGATGTTCCAAGAAAAAAGTTGTGATAAACTACCTCATTTGCATAAAACAAAATGGCCGCGAGCACACACCAAATCAACAGAATTTCATATCTCGTCTCCCAATTGACATATCTGAGTACTTTAAAAGACTAAGTCATGGTTTTCTGACATGAGGAATTCAAACTGGTGAACAACTGTGTTTACGTCATCCCCTTTAAATGTGGTATTGTCTATAACGGAGAAAACGGGCCGCCCCCTCAAGATCAGACTTGATAAACACAAGAAAGCAATAATCAGGGGCGAGATAGATAAATCGGCTATGGCCGACCACATCTAGAGAGAGAACGGTGACCATCTGCCTCTCCGGGAGGAAGTCCAGATTATTGACAGAGAACTATGTTGGAAGTAGAGAAGAATCAAAGAGGCAACTCACATCAAAATGTCGACTAAATGCTTTTCAACCCGATGTGGCTTCCACTTCTCAACATACCTAAGCCCGACAAGACAAAGACACAGAAACACCCGGGCCATGTTCTATAAAGGTTATCCCCTTAAAACATAACTTCTGTTTAACCCATCACACTCGGATTTTACACCTGGAGAAGGCCGAAGAATGGATCGACCGAAACGTCGTGTTTACAACACAAATAACAAGCAAGAAGGAGTTCAATCGTCCGAAGAACCATTTAAAGTATTTCCTTATGTTATGTTGTTGTTATCGAACATGTTCCCTTATAATTGCAATTACAGCATCAAGCAAACCTGATACAAGTTTTGCATGGTGCACACCTCGTTCTTTCTTACCATCTTCTATCAGGATGTGCAAGAAAGGGAGACACCAAGTTAAACACCTTATGCCCGGACAAAATGGGGAAATAGCATGATTTTTATCTACATGTGTACTCCCTCTATCAACCCCCTCATCTCTCTCGCTCTCTCCACAGATAGATAGATAGATAGATAGATAGATAGATAGAGTATACATATATATTTCACATGTGCGCTGTTATGTATATCATGTTATTGATTTTCTGATTAATATCATCCAGAGGAAGCAGAATTGTTACTTTAAACTGGCCAAAACTGAAGAAAGATAAATGGATGGGAACCCAAATATGTTCACGGGTCACAATAAAGAATTGTTTCCCCTTTAAATACCCGTTAATATAATGAACGCTCATAGGTAATTTCATATAGACGAGTTAGGATCTGTCATAGGTTCCTTATTGTCTGGTCATGTCAAACAAAGTACGTTATTTTACTATATAATGAATTACCATGATATCAACCCGAACTCCCTGGCAAGTATTATCGTAACTAAGAACTGGTGTAAATTTCTTATACAACTACTATGAATTGGACATCCTTGAAAGCTGAAGTAGTTGCGTATGTTCTTCAGGCGCCAATGGTCGGTTTTCGAGCCCAGAAAAAAATACTGATTTTCGACGCCAGCATCTCTTTTTGAAGGATTGGTGCAACATCTTCCTCCAAACCCCATTTGGCCCTGTGCCAAAGTAAATAAAGATTAGTAAATATCTACTGTCGTGAATGTGTTGTTTTGGCTCAAGTAGTAGACAATACAACAGATGATCAAGAATTTTGATGATCCCTCGGTCGTGACAGTTACAAAAACTTGGGACAGAGGTTGACAAATAACTCGATGATGCATAATATAAAACGACAGAAGAGATTTCAGGATAATATTGCTTTTAATTCCATGCTAGTATATTGCTATTTTCAAAATGAAAAAGGAATCAACATATACACGTTAAATAACTATCAGTGGCGCGCGTTTATGCTGCACTGTAATTATGTTTCAATTTAGATTTCTTTTAATTCATACCAATGATTTTCTTAATTATGATCAAGTAAATTATTATTAAACAACGAAGACTTTATTTTATTTTGCTTCAAAATGTCTGGTTTCTAAGAAGTAATATAGATCATGTCTTGCCCGTTCCGAATACATGCCTCTGATAATGATTCATATCTACAAGAAAATAACTGAAAGTTAGAAAGGTTTTCATATCAAGTGACTTGGTTCGTTACTAAAGACATGAAGGAAGATGCTGATTTCAAACGACAACAATTGTGTTTCGTCATTCCCATACTTATAAGGATTTTGATTTAAATATTGGTAAATATTGAACGCGTATTGCATTTTATCGCGAAGCTGATATATCTGTCATTATCATCTCTGCTTTTGAATAAAAACCTACTTAACGTGTGACATTATTCTTTCGGTGATCATTTTTCTGCATGAGTGTAGGTCCACATGCTCATAAGAAAAGTAAATTCAACAAAATATTAAGTCATATTCAGTGAATTTTCTCGTTAATTTTTAATAGTCAGTGTGCGCAAAAGTCTTGTGCAATGTTCTTCCTGTGACAAAAGTATGTGCGCACTTTTAAATTTTAAATTTGACATCGTGAATCAATATTTTTTCAATAAAAACTCAGTAAACTATCAACAGGATTTAAACATTAATTTTCGTTGTGTGCTAGTCGCAAAACGTATGTGCGCGCACAGCTTAGAGGGAACTATGTTCATGAATCACGATATTTACGAAGCATAGTTTGGTACGACAAAAGCCCAGATAGAGGAAAATATAGGTAGGAATATTGTGTTACGCCAATTTTGCTGAGGAGATCCTGCCCGCATTGAAAAATCAGCATTCGAAATCCTGGCCATTTAGATGGGCTCGAAAACCAGCAACTGGTGCCGGTGGGAAATACGCTACTACCTCACCCCACGCGGCAGGAATAAGAAGTACAATTCTTTAGTATAATTTAATCAGTTCTGTAGTTATCCGATTGTTTATTTGTCAACCGTTTCACAGTATGTTCCCAATTTTCCTTGAAGCGGTGACGTAATCATGTAGAGATTCCCACTTTTTCCTACCATGTCAGGTTTATCAGTGACAAGAATGGCTCCAAATAACTGGCAATACAATTTTAAAGAAGCTTTGGTTTCTGCGTTCGTTAGAAATGATTAATCTGCTTCATTAAACAGAAATGTGGCCTCTATTCATTTATATGCAAATTGAAGTAGTTCGAAAGCGTTGTTAGAAATTTACTCAAGAATATCACATTAAAAAAATAGTTACTGCGGGTTTCAAGCCTTTAAAGTTGCCCTAAACACTTGTCGCTCGGAAACCAAAAAGAATCTGAAAGAATCGAAATCTTAATTAAAATTGGTAGTTAACTCTGGTACAACCGATATCAGAATAACGTTTATTTTTTAAAAATGTTTACCTTCACTGCATTTATCTCGAACTATCATTTACCTTAATGCAGTACACACTTTTATTGTTTTTATTTTACAATTTGCTTTTATCATATTAGGATGCTTGTTATTACAGAATTAACTAACACAAAAAGTATGTTTACACCGAATATTAATTGTTGCTTTTTGTTAGTACTAAAAGTTACGGTCATCATAACTTACTTGACAATTGCATTTTGTCCCCCACCCCAAGAAAAAAACGGTTGTAGGTTTTGGATATTTCACTGTAGATGGTTTTAGACTATAATTTCCGAAGTGATTCGTGATTTTTCAAAGCTAAGAAACGCATTTTAAGAGCCATGCCACGCCTCAGTAAACCCTGATTGGCAATGGCATCGCAGTTGCGCCTAGCTAGTCAGAACCATCGGGCGACTGGAGCCGTTGACTCCTGTGCAGGGTAATGTGTCAAAGTTTGTCCGTGGGTTGCAACTAGATCTGTTGATATCTGTTGATATCTGTTGATAGGTTAGAACGCAGTGATATGGATGCACCTCTTCGCATCGACCTTAGTGCTAAGGGAATACAAGAAGCCCAAATTCGAACTAGTTTATCGATCCCATCCCATGTTAACAAACACATTTCATCTATTTCCAAAATGCGAGTGTTTTTCCCCCTTCCCCACCATCCTGATTCATGTGTATATAATTCTTTTTATTCAATTGTACAAATATCATGGGATTGTGGTTTAGGGGTCCCATAGAACAAATGTGGTATTGTGGTGAATGTAAGGTCTGGAAGGAAGAATGATTGCTTTTGGTGAAAGAGATATGGTACCATGAATGGGTCGCGAATGAATCAATGAGTTAATATTTAGATAGACTACTGATGACCGGCATTCTCCCCCATTCCCTTGCGGCCATGTACCAAATGATTTGTGTTAAATCATAAATAAATTGGCATAAATTCTAACTCGGTTTGTTGATTCTGTTTTCCGAGATGATAACCATTAGGCTACCCTGAATCTCCATCACATATTTACTAATGCAAAATAAATACCGAAATCTTTCTTTAACTGACTTATGGCTTCTATATTTATATAACCTTCCTATAATATCTTTTTTTATTATTACTAGTTTTCCTCCATCTTATTATTGTTGTGTATTACTAGTTTTACTCAGTCTAATTATTGTTGCTTTTTGGGACAATGACCCCACGTTGACTGCAGTGAAAGGAATGGTGTTTCTCACGCTGCTAGCTGTAGCTAGTGTGATAGTATGGGACATGCGTTCAGGTCCCCTAGACCTAGAAAGAATGTGAGCGAAGAGGGAATTCTTTTGGAATAAGGTATGCCTGCGTCATGAAATGATCTTGCATTGAAACCAGCCTCCTCCCCGACCACCTCGCCGGTCATTGTGCTACATTCAGTAATAAATTACAGAATGAAAATCAATACTTAAGAATATCATTTAATTAAAGTTGTTTTAAATCATTTACATAATTAATTTCATAATTCGGATTTAAATTAAATGTTCTTAAATCCCTGTAATTCAAATGGTTTATTCGTTCTGTTTATTATTGGACGGCAGCCCTGGTCGACAATGACGTCATGTTGGCGTCATTTTTGTTTATTTCGTAACAAAGGAAAATGTTATAAAAAGTGCCGTTTCTCTTCGCAAATACGCATTTGGCTTTCATTTTTAAAGAAGACCAAACAAGTTTTTTCTCATCCTCCTCCACCAAATGTACGTGTTGGAAAAAGAAACCGCTCCTGTTGTCCGAACCCAACCGTAATTTGTTTTTTGTCTCTCCCCCATGCCATTTAGATATCGACCCGCTTGTTTCTGGACAAACCCCAGGAAACAGCGGGCGTTCTGCCAATTAGCAAAGGTATGGAGTGTCGCATACTAACCCGCTACTCACCTTTGTTTAGTTTCTTTCTTTTGGAGGATTTTCCCCCTCGCCATCATCAACATCAAATTGTACATTTTATCATGGGTTTTAAATAGCTTAAGTCCTACAGAGTAATTGTGGTATTGTGGTGAATGAAAAAGATTGGAAAGAGAAGGATGAATTCTTATGGTGAAAGGACTATTTTAAGAACGAAAGAGTCACGAATGAAACTAGTTAAGAGTAAAATAGACAAACGAGAGCCAGTCTTCTTTCCCACCCACACCCCAAACGGCCTTGTGCCAAATTTTATATATCACTACGTAGAATAAAAAAGAAGACGATTGCCTATTGTTCGCAGAATTTGATTTTTGTGAAATGTTGACTTTACTGATGAAGGTGTTAACTCTCCTATTTTTAATTTGGTGCAATTACTTACTGGACATATTTACAGACCAACTGAATCGTGTAGTGAGAAAGCCGTTGACTCTCCTATCTTTATTTGGCTGAAATTAATTACTGGTCATAAAAACGTCATCTACAGCTAAATCGTGTACTGTTGAAGGCGTTAACACTCCTATTTTTATTTGAACAAATAGAGATCGTTTCGTATGGAGCTTTTGGGGAAATAAGCCCGACTCGGAGGACTCCGAAAGTGTAGCGGGAACGAATGCATGTCGTTTCGTATGGACCTTTCGGAAAAAATTAGACCGACTTGGAGGACTCAGAATGAGTCGGTGGCACAAATGGACGTTGTTTTGTATGGACGTTTCGGAAGAATCAGCCCACTCGGTGGACTCAGAATGAGTTGGGGGCACAAATGGACGTTGTTTTGTATGGACGTTTCGGAAAAATAAGCCCGAGTTGGTGGACTCAAAACGAGTCGGTGTCACAAACGGACATCGTTTCCTATGGACCTATCTGAAAATTCACCCGACTCGGAGGACTCATCCTCAAGACCATAATTGCGGGATACCGCGTGATGATTGAATTCACTGTACTAGTGAATGGTTTAGCTCGTGTACGATCACTTTATGCCGATCGCCCAGGTATTTACGAACCATACTTTAGTCTGCCACAAGGCCACAAGTGTGATGTACTACAGTAGTAATGCACTGCAAGACTAGATTTTTAACCACTGCTCCCTTTGTTCATATTTACTAAGATTTGGTTAGTACGACGCAAGGCCACGGGGCTAGGGC
>VCCN01002048.1:10245677-10261483 GCA_006491835.1 Architeuthis dux
CCGCCGTTCCGAATGTCTTAGTAGCAGCCGGTGTGGCAGCAGCGGCCGAAGAAGCAAACATTGACGCCGAAACCGTGTTTCCGTCGGAAAAACAAGCGATCATTGGGTCGTCAGGAAAGACAGTCAACCTGCAAAACGGGCAAAAAATATGGAACGTTCGCAGAATTTGGCCAGACGGTGGCGATTACCGGAGGAATAGTAGTTACATGCGATCAATCCCGGGCAGAGGCGATGAGGAATGCCTTGAAAGAGCCTACTTGGCGGAAATCGGAGAAATTGAGGATAATGAAATGGGAGCAAGAGATCAAAATAAAGAAAGCGATGATGTGAGCTCCCCAAGCGAAATCGAGCTTGAAGAGAGCATTTCTGAAAATAGAAATGATGACGTGGTAACAGTGCCAGTCAGTGTTAGTTTATTAGTGTTCGCTGCTTATATATTCCTCGGTGCATTCCTTTTTTCGTTATGGGAAAAGGACTGGGATTATTTGGTCGGTTCGTATTTTTGTTTCATTACTCTTAGCACGATCGGGTTTGGAGACGTGGTACCCGGCTCCACTGGGGATTCCTGGGCGAGCGCCAAGAAGCAGGCACTCTGTTCCATTTATCTTCTGTTTGGAATGGCCATGACAGTTATGTGTATCAAACTCATGCAACAAGCTGTGAGGTTAAAGTTCACTAATTTGGGCCGCAGAATCGGACTAATTGAAACGGACGACGAAGAGGGGCGACAAACAAAAAGGAGGAAGAAACGAAAAAAACAGAAAGAAGTTGACGAAAACGTGTCGGAATGTGAGAATTACGATAAAACAAGCAGTCCTCTTATTAACTTACAATAGACTATAATAGAGATGTTGTATTTGCTAGTGGAACACTTGAAAATTCTTCTTTCTCGTTACAGTCAATGCATTCTATTAACGTTGTTCCATTGAAAGTCGTTATAAATAAAATATCAAAATAATGCCAGGGATATGTTGCTTATTTGATACAATAAGTACATCTATTCTCACAAACCAGAATATGTCGGACTTTCTTTTTTTCAAACATAGACTAAAAATATTTCTGATCACAATATTTTGCTTCTGGTATCTTATGGCGATAAGAAGGTATTTTACTTTTGTATTTGATTGAGTAAATTGGTGAACTAATAAAGAATGTGGTTCTTTAAATGGATATGGTCAGTTTGAGCTGACAAGCAATGATTTAGCTTTGGAAAAGTCTCTCACACCCTGTGGTTTATGAAATCAGTCGTGTCGTGTACTTGTCAAAACCACAATATCAAGTAATTTAGTCTTAGATAAATAAATATTTTTGTATATTCTAATACGGCTAAAAGACTGAAAAGCATTTGATACGTGGTTGCACTTCTTCCACATTTGTGTCCACTGCCAAATTCAATTCTGACTTGATCAGTATGAATACAAGTGCATATGCAAAGGAAGGAACAAACAAAAGAAAGAATTAATGACCCACATATGGGCGATTCCAGGGGAAAATCATCCAATTGACACCATCATCACCTCTTTAATTTTGCGACTTTTGAAACTTGGTATAAGGGAAGATTTGGGGCAAAAAAGACGATTCAAAAATTTTAAACTAAATCTGACAAATGGCTCAAAAGTTATGAGCGAGGTCATTCTGAGGTCAAGCGTTGACCTGGCACTTTTCAAATTGCCATAACATTTTTCCTGTTGGTTCTAACTATATAAAAGTATACATATTTGGAATCTGAATGATCTGTAGATTCCAAAAATGACATTGTTTTTTATGTAGGCTGAAAGATTATTATTAAATGAATATTTGAGGTCATCATTTGATCTCTCGGATACTTGACCAGAAAAATTAATTTATGATAAAAACGTTCCCCTATCATTTCTCTATTATAATGTCAAAACAGGTGTGAACACAGGCACAAAATAAGCGACCAATTTAGCATAAACTTACATTGTCAATTGAATCCCGCTACTAACAACTTGAATTTGAAAAACTAACTTGTTAAAAATCTCCTCCAGTGTAACCACAGAAAAGTTGGTGGCATAGCTCCGGCCGTTCTTGCTAATTCACCAAATGTCCATCCGTCTGTCCATGTTAGCAAAACTCAGGAATGGCCAGAGCTATGGCCACTAGATTTTCTGTGGTTACTAAGGGGACCCCAGAGGAGGTGCTTAGCAAGTTGGTTTATGACCCCCCCCCAATCAGTTTTAAGTAAGGGAGTTAAATTTTCAATGTAATTTTATGCTAAACTGATCGCTTATTTTGTGCCCGGTTGCATCCTCACATGTTTTGGCTTATATACAAACTTTTTAAAACTGCTTATAATAATTATTTTCAGCCTACATAAAAACAATTTTTGGAATCTACATATCATTCTGATTCCAAATATGTATACTTTTATATAGCTAGTACCAACAGGGAAAAAGTAATGGCAATTTGAAAAATGCAAGGTCAATGCTTGACCTCAAAGTGACCTCGCTCATAACTTTTAGCAAAAGATTTGGGAATTATCTTTTTTGCCTAAAATCTACCCCTATGCCAAATTTCAAAATTAACAAAATTGAAGAGGTGATGGTATTATTTGGTTGAAAAAATAATTGCAGTTTTTATTTTAAACTTTAATGCTTATTTTAAACTATTATTTAACTATGTTCATGGAATATACCATTTTAAAGCGTGAATTTCACTCTATTTAAGCTGAATTCTTTTCACTATTTATTCTGGTTTACTGGAGGCTGTCAAATCAAAGATGGAAAAAAAAGCAAATTCGAGCCATTCTGTTGTACAAGTTCAAAATGGAACGTGAAGCAGCATAAACTGCTTGCAATATCAACCAAGTATTTGGCCAAGCAACTGTCAACGGACGTACAGTTCAAGATTGGTCCCAAAAATTTTGAAATGGAGATGAGAGCTTTGAAGGTGAAGAGGGTCGTGGACAGCCTTCTGTGATTCACGACATCCCATTGAGGGCCATTATTGAGGAGGACCCACACAAAACAACTTGAGAGGTTACAGCGGAACTAAATGTTGACGATTCAACAGTTGTTCAACATTTGCACCAAATTGGGAAAGCAAAAAAAGCTCAACAAATGGGTGCCACATGAGCAGAACGAAAATCAAAAATATTGCCATAATAAAGTCTGCTCTGCACATCTTTTGAGCAACACAAACAATCCATTTCTTGATCACATTGTGACATGTGACAAAAAAAGGATTCTGTACAACATCGACAGCGTTCTGCACAGTGGCTGGACAGGGGGTGAAGAACCAAAACACCCCCCCCCCTAACCAAACCTGCATCAAAAGAAGATTATAGTCACTGTTTGGTGGTCGGCAAGTGGAAGCATCCAATACAACTTCTTGAACCTGGCGAAACCATCACAGCAAAGAAGTATTGCCAGGAAATCAGCAAAATGCACCAAGAACTGCAACGTTTATGTCCAATATTGATCAATTGTAAAGGATCATGACAATGCCCGATCTCATGCTGTGCGAATGACCCTGAGGAAATTGAAGAAATAGGCTACAAAACTCTAGCAGCTCTACCACCCAGCTTACACACCAGACCTTTCTCTGACCGACTACCACATTTTCAAGCATTTCAACCACTTCCTGCAAAGAAAGGTCTTCAACAACCAAGCAGCAGATCAAAAGACCTTTGAAGAATTGATTGGTTTTAGGTCCCTAGAATTCTGTAGTATAACGGCGATACTTCTTCTGGTCGCCGAGAGATGTTGAGGGAGAGAGAGAAATAGAGATAATAGATTCAGAGAAAGAGAGAGAAACAGATCATTTCTTCTGGGACTGCGTACTGCGATGATGATGATGACTGTCCGGGTCTGCTGACGGGAGCTGATCTTTCTGTGGAGGGAAATTCATTTCGGGCAAAGACTCTCCCACATGTGTGGAGAGAAAAGACGACAAAATTCACGGATCTTCAATTTGAAATCTGGGGTTTTATTTCCGCATATGCAGGTCAATTTCTGAGCTGGTTTGCGGATTTCATCGAGGTATGGAAATTCTGTTGGTCACTTTTCAGAGCTACTACTACGAAAATCAAGGGTTTTTGCCTCTTCAAACCAGCCGGGTGGAAGAAGCCATTTCGTCTCTGACCTGTCACTCCGGATTCAAATCTCCAACTGGTCACTGCTTCTAACCGGGCAGGGACGCTGTATGGTGCAAACTCTGCTAGGTCTTGACCCCAACTCCTAACCGTTTCAATCTAGACCCTTATATATGCTACTGGTCATACGATCCCCCCTCTTTTCAAATCTTCAACGGTTTCCGGTAACCCGTTCTCTCCAGTTGGTCACGTAGGCAGTTCAACAGAGATTTCAAATCTGACCAGCTCCCAACGGCTACCGGTAACATGATCTGGGTGTATTTCGTTACAATTCTATGCTTCCAGAATAAATGAACTTGTTTCTAGTTGACAAAAATGTGTAGATTCTGAAGGTTCTTATTTTGATTAATAACTTTTATTCTAAGAGATATATTGTTTTAAAGTTGATGAAAAACCGCAATTATTTTTGCACCAACCTAATACTTTCCGATTTTTAGGGGTGATTTGTCCTGGAATGGTCCATATTTGAGTATACTAAGATTGAAATTTTCCTCCAAATTTTGTCAAAATTCATTAAAATTGCCTGTAACTGTGCTAAATCTTTTACTGCTTTTACTTCTACTAAAATGTTCTAAATCATTATAAAATCCATGATACTCTGATACTATAGTAAACTTTTATATCTATGTTTATTATATCTGAGGTGTTGATGTGAATGGTGAATGGTTTAAAGAGATTTAAAATTTGATGCCAAGAGTCGAGGCCGTGATACCATTGCAGCAAATTCACATAAAAAAGTAAAAACTTGTTTTAAATCGTAGTAAGAATCAAAGTTCTACTTGACAATAAAATACTTGTAAAATGCTAAATAGTCATTTTGTATAAATACCAACTCACTATTGAGTCTTTGATATCAAGGTTTGAGACTTTTTTGGTTTTCCTAGGAAAAACAAATGTTGCAGAAAAAATGCTAATATCTTTAATATTACAGAATAATGAAAATGCTTTTTGTCTGCTTTTTTGTTATCATTTCAATTATCATGTTATTCAATCAAACTAATTGAAATTAATCATAAATAAAATTCCTTTTGGCCTTTGACAAAATTCAACATTGATGGAAGATCTGCAAAACCAGAGTGTTGTGAACATTGATATTTCATCATTTGAGATGAACCATGACCTTTGAGATGAAGTGGAATAGTAGTCATATTTAACCATATATTTTTTCTTGAATACAGACAATATTTTGACTGAGTGATATTTGCTTAGGTGTACCTTAGGAAAAGGCTAATATGTTCATACCACAAAACTGATTTTTTTAAAACAGACACAAGCATTAAATAGAGAAAAACAATGAAATAAGCAATCCGCCAAAATAAGAGACAAAGAGAAAGAAAAAAAAATACATAGAAGTCATTTAATTTTTAATAATCAAGATAACATAAGTACTCTTTGGTATACTTGAAAAATGATTTTATTTAGTCTTTTACAAGACATGTCATAGGATATTCACAAATTTTGCAGAACAGCAGAAATGGTGAGTAAAGAATGTATTTATATCATGTCACTCGTCGTGGAGTAGAGACATTAAAGGAAACTGATAGATCCTCATCGAAACTGTCCATATGACTGGGCGATGAAGATGACAGGGGTGCATTTTCCATTGCAACAGGATTTGCAGTGTTTGATGTGAATACAGCTTGTATGAGGCCATAGCCGAGGGTGATAATGAATAAAGTGAAAAAGTAACTAGGAAGGCCAAATCCATAGGAAAGGTAAAGGATTAAATAGAGAAGTAGCATATGAAGTAGTGTAGGGTAGCTGGCTAGGAAACGTAAACTCAGGTGGGGACTGGTTGATGTCTGCGAGATGCGTAACCGGTTTGGAGACTGGTAATCTCGAAGACGGAATGGCGGGCTAAGGTAGACTCGAGCAAGGCGCCCCAAAACGTCCTGCCGATAATACAGCCTGTTGATCGTTGATGCACACTGGAGAGACATACAAGAAAATGGTTAATTCATTGAAAGTTTACAAATAGCATGCAACATTAATTGGCATACAGTCTTTTCAAAAATGGCATTTTAATGATAAATAAGAGCACCCATGATAGCACAAAAGTTAGTACGCTGGCCCTACAAGGCATTGAGGTTGTTTGAGAAATATGGCCTAGAGCCACGGAAAATATCTGTCACAGAGTACATAGAATACTGATATCACAAACCATAATTAAGTGAGTTCATTCCTCACCAAGAACTTTATGAGCAGGGCCTTATGACAAAGTTGGTTTTATGCAACAACTATTTAATGGGGTTTAAATTATTTTTTAAATGTTGCAGCAGTTAGAAAACACTTTTTTCATTTTCAGCCTCTGCAACCAGGAGACTTCCTTGGGATTTTCAAAGGTTTTATAGATAAAGGTTTAGCAAATATTGTGACTGTATGGGACATCTGAGTTATTAAAAAATAAAATTCTTGAAAGTAAAGGATTAGGATATTTTTTTTCATTAAGACTATGAAATTGAAAATAGATAAGTCCCTATTTAAAACTGTAAATAATATGATTACCATGGTTTTGTACTATTGAAGTATATGAATTTGTGTATTATTCCTAAAACATGCACAAGACAATTTCCACATAACTGTTAGTGTTTATAAGTTCAGTATAAAAATTAATTAAATGGAATTTAAAGTATGATAATGAAGGTAGCAGTGCATGAGAAAAATTAGTACAAAATAGACTTGTTTATTATATAGCTGTTAAAGTAAACAGCTTGAAAACGTATTTTGTAAGTTTCTACTGCGTCGTCCCATTGCTGGTTATTGCTGTCAATCATCAAGTACATTCCTGATGCACTGTTTCTTCTGGGCCCTGTGGGTGCCAGATCTTTCAGAGTTGTCAGCCAAGTGGTTGGGTTCTTTTCATTCACACCCCAGCCAGTGTAGGTGGATGACAGTTCTTTGTAGCACTTCTTCCAAGTCCTCCTCAATGATAGCTTTGGCCAGCTCATAAGGGTCATATAAGGAAGCCTCTCAGGCGGTATTCATAGGACATGTCCAAGCCATTTCCAAGTCTTCTTCCGGTGACAACTACACTGAATAGAGGAGAAGGTTTTCCAAATAAGCACCATTGAACTTCTGCTTTTGGCACCTTGTCCTGCATTTTAGTCCACAGCATCTGATGCATACATTTATGGTCAAATGCATCCATACTAAACTCATCTACTGGACGCAGTGGCCAAGTCTCACACCCATAGGATGTAAATCAATAGGTATTGAATAATAATGTAATTTTATTACTGAAATTACAATATTATGGCCTTGAACAGGGAATAATGAGTGAGTAGAGTTATATCATTGTCTGATCCAGATGCAATCATTGAGGAATCATTAGAAGATGTTGGATTAAGAAAATTGAACTGAAATGTATGATATAATATTTCATGTCACACGATAAAAAACAAAGATAGTGAAATAATTAAAGATAAAGAAGGTTCAGGAGAGAAAGTTGTAATCCTAATTCTTAGTGATATTTATCAAGCTTAGCTTAGTATAGAACAAGGCTAAATGAGAGGAACTGTGGATAGGAAGATTGTGTTCGGCCAATATTCCAAGTGAAAGGTGCTTCCTGCCTTGAAAATCAGCATTCAAAATCCTAGCTTTTTACCTGGCCTTGAGCATTGATCACTGGTGCAGATAGAAAGTATGCAACTACTTCAGCCATACAGCAGGCCACGATTCTAGTTATTCATTTATTACAGCTCAACCAGAAAGCAAGCAAAAAAGACAGCTTTCTACATAAGAATCAATAGATAATTGAGGGTTTTGGGTTCCAAGATTCTATGCAACATCTTATTTGGAGATATAAACAATATCAAACAATAACTAAATAATGCCAGAGTAACCTAAATATATTCCTTGTTACTCACCTGTGTGTTGATGTGGCAGCAGATACCATAAAGAATCCGCACCAGGAAGGCGTTTTCATAAGTTCTGATTGGTTGCAGTTCAGGATCACCTTGGTATTTTACATCAGCCTTACGCAGGTTATTAATAAGCTGACATACAAATACAAATATAAAGAAAAAGGAGTTCTATTAGCAATTTAAAAATAATAAAAAATGTAACTCACATAAAACACCCATATGATTAATAATGTGTGACCTTATAGAATAATAATGAAACTAAAAATGAGGATATAAGGCTCCCTCGCTTACACAATGAATGTACACAAGAATTTTTCACTATTATGTAGTTAAGTTTTAGTATTTAGTAAATACTCGCAAAAAAATATTCAAACCAGCACAGTGGGCTAAAATGCTGATTTGAAAGACATTTGGTAATAACTTGAGGAATATAAGCGATAAAATAGTGGTTAGGGGTCTAGAACCAAATTTCCGTATATGGGGATTTTGGGTCAAAAATGCATTATTGGCTATAACTTCAGAAATAAAACTGATACAATAGTGTTTGATACCTCGTTGGATTTGATTTGATTTGATTGTTTTGTTTAATGCATTTTTGACCTAAAATGCCCATATATGGAAATTTGGTTCTAGACCCCTAAAAAGTTACAAAATTTTGAATTTATTCATTTTGTCATGTCCGTGCTGTCCATACCACTATTTTATCACTTATATTCCTCAAGGTATTACCAAATGTCTTTCATTTATGAAAAAGTAGCCAAGATTCAAGGATTTTCTGGCATTTTACTGGAAATATAGCGTTTGAAAAATCTCTTGTGACTATCTGGAATAAATATGTTGTGCTTTTCTAACTGAATAGATAGTGTTCTTGCAGAAAAACACCAACAGCAGCTACTTAAGTATATAAACAGGTTATATTTAGAGTAAAAAGTGACTTGCTCATAAACCGTAGTCATTAATTTAGGATATTTTTTTTAAATCTGAGCCTAAAAACTAAAATTGGACTCAAAGGAAAAGTGCACGGGCAATTTCTTTCTCGCTTACCTTATCTGAAAGCTTATAAAATGTACTTTCAGAAACATATAGGTTTTATATGTGACACACTTAAGGTTTTGCCAGATTTTACTCAGAAATTAGTCAGAAATTAACCAAATTCTGAGGATTTTTGGTCCTCTAATCCATCTAAATACTGAGAAAATACAGTAAAGGATTATGGCTGGGGCTTTATATCCTCTTCTTTTGTAAATTCTAACAAATGCCATGTTTTGAAAAAAAGCATTTAAAAGCCCTCATCATATGAAACACCATAAAATACTAGAAATTCAGGAATAATTTCTAAACTGAAAGAAAATTGGAGAATTTGTGACATTCAAAAACCCACAACCCAGCAAGAAATTGACCTTTTGACCTAGTTTCTTTTTTTGCTAATTCAGGCTTTCATTCTAGTTTTGAAATACAGACCAACTAGGGGCTATTTTGCACATTAAAATTCTACCAAATGTCCACCTCCCAGCCCACTGTGACCAGGAAGCACACAGAGAGCGCATACCTCTGCCAACCCCACTGTCAATAAAAACCCCTGGATGCACCCCAAAATGTAACGGAATTTATTGATAACTTTTGGAGATAGAATATGAGTGAACATGAGTGAATACATAAATGTATGAAAAAAAAATGAAAAAGTATCTCTCAATTGAAAACAATTTCCTGAATCCACCCAAAAATGTAATCACTTTGTTTTGTAGTCAATTGTTACCCTTCCCTAAAACTTCATTAAAAATGTTTTGAGTTATTGTGTGGATATATAGCTACGATTCAGGGGGAGAAAAAATTCCTGTGTCCACTCAAAAATATAATTACTTTTTCTGTAGCCACAGTTCCACAGGGATTAGAAAAAGAAAGAAGAAAAAAAAGAATTAAACATGACCAGGATTTGAACCATGGTCATCACTGCCACCGCTTAATGTGCTAACCTCTAGACCAGTGGTTCCCAATCTTTTCGAGTTATTTCCCACTTTTGTCAGTGAGATTACTAGTATTCCCCTACTTCCATTTATTAAGTTGCAACAAAGAATAATTTCAAATAATAACTTTTGTTTTGCATATAATTAGACAGATTCATACTAAGAATTAGTTTAATATTATAATGGTACAGCTGCTGCTGTGTATTTGTTACTCAAAGAAAGCAAGTGAAAATAATTAGGAACTCATCATTTGAAATTCCAATTTATTACAAACAAAATAAGAATTCTGCTATTGTAACTGATATACACATCAATGTGATCCCTGTTTTTTGTCCTTTTTTGCTACCATATCTTCGAATTGTGGGTCTATTAGTAAGAGAGCACATCTTAAATCATTCTCAACTTGGAGCTTATTTTGAGATTCGACTTGATAGATAGAAGTACAGAAAACCATATCTTTAGAATGGACTTTTAAGTGTTACCTAATAGCCTTATCCCCCCCAGTTGGGAACCACTGCTCTTAGACGGTCATGGCTAACTGTCATTGTGAAATACATTTGTTTCGAAAGACCAGAACATTTTTAATTCATTTAGAACTTTTGCAGAATTTGTGAAAGACGGGGCTGGTTGGATCAAAACTATTTGGTGTGTCATAGCTTGGCTCCCATGATCATAATGATTACATATCGATCATCTTATTTTTTGATGTTCTATCGTTTAGTGAAAACATTCAGAAAATCTTTATCCCTTCCCGAGATACACTAAAAATGAGGTAATCCTTGCTTATATGGATGTAAAATAACACTGTATGTATGCTGTGTTTGGTTACCGTATTTTACTTCTGTATAAGCTTCAGATTAAACACCCTAATTTCCAAACTACTAAAAACCACCACATTTTCCACATATGTAACAAAAAAGCATGATGAATGAGGTAGGGTGAGTTGGGCAGTTTTTAAAAAGAAATCTAAATGAATCTTCAAAACATCTTATAGAATGGTGAAACTGCAAAGATATGGGTCAATTTTGTGACCAATACATTTGATAAGAGCGACCAGATGCATTTAGCCTTGTACTGTTTTAAGCTAAGCTAGTAAATATCAATGTTGAAACTAGGTGGACATTATCAGATAACTAGGATGATTATTTTAGTATGACTTTAACTAATGTTGAATAACTTTGTGCAACATTTTTAATTCATAAATTTGCTGAACTTACAACCCGCATTTCTACAGAACTGATTTCATATGATTTTGTTCACAAACACATTAACAGTTCCTGCATTAAATAGACAGGCAGGTTAAACAACACAAATTCATATGGATGGTCCTTTGATTAAATACCAAACATCTGTAGTGCAATACTTCATCCTTCAGCAGTAAGCTTCTCATGTCAAATGATTTAATTGACAATGGCATAAAAATAATTTAAGTTTTTAATAATAAATACCATTGTCACGTTTTTTGTGCAGATATATGTTTGCCTGTCACGCTATTCCAAACCGATATATGAAATTAAGAAACACTACCACGACTCAATCACCTGATGCACATGGAGGATATACATATGAGCTACCGCTGCAGAGATTAAATGAATCAGGATTTCAAGCCTGGAGAATTGTTAGACAATCGGATAACAAAGCGGCGAAAGTCGTTAGACGGACTAATTTTAAAAAAACAAGAACCTCACAGGAAACAGTAGATCACAAACTACGGAAGGATTGAAAAAGAATACAATATTTATTAATTTAATATTTAATTTCATTAATTTAATATTTATTTGAGTACAATGCAACCTTGAATATAATGCGACCCCCACTTTTTATAGCTAAAAGTAGGTAGTTTATCCTCTTATCACTGCAAATTTAAAAACATATAAAACATAAAAATTAAAACACAAACACTAAAACTGACATGGTTCCTGCTTTTGATCAGTAACTTTTGAATTTATCTAAAGATCCAAATTCTGTGTATTTGTTAGTTTGCTACCATAATATAGCAAAATTGTTACCTGTCATTTTTGACGGGTTCTATGCTAGTTTTTTAATAATGTATTATTAAGGAATAACCCCCAAAATAAATATGTATCAAGATTTTTCTCTCTTGTAGATACTGCATGGAATAAACCTATAATGTAAACTATACTGCTTGACGAGAACGTGCACTATTTTTCAAAAAATTTGTATTGGAGCTATCAATATAAAATAAGTAAATCCAATTCATATTTTTTCTAGGAAGTATATAGATGTTATAAAATAACCAACCAATCTTACCCTGACCTTAAATCTTTTCAATTTTCATTCAACTGAATACTCTCCTCTATATAGATACAGAATAAAAATTCACACATAATTTTTTCTATGTTTGAGAGGCTACAATTTTTAGACACTTCTGTTCATGTATTTTCTTTTGTAAACATGCTGTGTATAAAACTGATTGAAGACATAGCAAAGGTGGCTACTGTGGATTTTACAAGTGAACTCACTGAACGCAAATGTGCCAGTGCACATATATGCGTGTATGTATGCAGTGTAAAGTGGTAGCATAAAGTAACAAATCCATACACAGAGATCCTTACTGAAACTCATCTTACAAATTACTATCAGTTAGCTAACAAAGAGGTAAAAATATCAAATAGTAAAACTATTTGGTCTCATTTTGGCAGAAGTTATAAAACTGATGACGATGGATTCATTGTAACTCTATTGTACTCATATCCCTACGAGTAAAATATATTAACACAATTGTTACTCACCTGATACCTGCCAAGCTCTGTGAGTCTCCTTCCTTCAGGTGTAGTTCTCATATCTGGACAACTGTATTTGCCTAAAGGGCTCTTTGGTTGAACAAGGTCAGCAGGATCACTGTATACAGTATTGTTCAGCATAACTTCTGGAGTGGACACCTAGAACATGTAAAAGGAAAAAAACAACACATTAATGTTACGATCCTAAAAACTAGAACTGCAGCACCTTTAGCCTCTACTAAGGTAGAGTTACTATATAATTTTCCTCAAAAGGCCTGACCTTGGATCACTGTTGAGTAAATAAACTTTCTTTGAAAACATTACTAAGATGTAATTCCTTTAACTAATAGTTTAAGTCTAGTTAAAGGACTGATTTTGCTGAATTTCATAATAAGCACACTTTCCCCTATAAAGTTAGCTGCTAGTATTAGAAAACACATGAACTTGTCAAATCTTGAGTAAGCCTTGGTTTAAGCCGATTGAACATAAATCTAAACTAGATCCTATTTGCTGTACTGCGCACAATACTGCAGGGAAAATGTTCCCTCTCCATGCTAAAAATCCCTAGACAAAGAAAAACTATACAAACAGTAAGTGTAGCTCAGCATGTACTGAAAAACTGAAAGGTTTATGGATATTCTAGAGTGGTAGGTTGGTGAAGCTATTTACAACGAGCAAATGATAAGTTTTTGAAAATCCTCCCCAAAATATGTTTTTAGGGCAGGGGTTCAATTTACAATGTAACTTTTTTGTGAACTGATCCTTACTTTAGAAGTGTCTCTTCTGTAATGTGACGTTGTTGCTATTGAAACAAAAGCGGCGGAGAAAAACAAAATAAAATTATAAAGGCCAACATTGTTTATTTTCTGTTTGCTTGTTTAAATTTGCCTTTTTCCGAAGGTTTATTGATGATATTTGAATTTATAAAAATATACATAATATGGAATTTTTCTTTCATGTATTATAATTAATAGTGAGAATTTTATTGTTTTTAATCTGCTCACTTTCAGTGAAAAAATATTTCTTTTCTAATTTAAAAAAAAGAAAACAGGAAAAAGATAAGTTAAGATTCGTTTGAGCAAATGTACGTAAAAAGATTATGAAAAAATATATTTCCTATGTAGTATTAACATTGTAAATTGAACATAGGGTGTTGTTTTAAAAACTTTACATTTTAAATCGATCACCCACTCTAGAGCCAATTCACTCACTTTCCCTATAAAAGTTACCTTTTCTCAAAAAACGAAAAATTTCCGGAAGAAGCAAAAGGTCAGATACAGTCAAAGCAGTTCATACTACATAGGAAAAATATTTTTTTAAGTATGTTCACTCAAACGAATCTTAAGCAGTGTGTATGTACATTTAACATTTTTCCTGGATTGTAAAAAAAAAAAAAAGTCACAAATATCACTTGTTAAAAACAAATTAAATTAAACACTAATTTCCATCCATCTGTCTATTTTATTAATTCTCCTTTTTAGAATGTTTCCCACCCATTAGGGAGGGTATTTAGTCTAGTTGTGATAAAAGCAACACTGAAGATACGAGTCTGAATAATTTGTTGAATAATGACAGTTCCTTATGTGCAATGCATGGAAATATATGGTCCACTAGTTGATTCCAATATCGTGTTCTGTAAAGAAACAGAGGTAACCACAAATGCATAAAAAATGCCTATTTACATGCAAAAGTGGCATCAACAAAATAGAGAACACCCAAAAATATTCTAACCTGGAAGATTATTTGAAGATTATTCTCAACACTTTCAAGGTGTTGTCTGGTTTTGTAATTCAGCTCAGCTTCATTTGTATCACTTGTAGGAGGGTCAACATTGAAAAAGGCAACAATTTTTGACCACATAGAAGGCAGCTTAAATTGAGACGGCTTCTCAGTTGATTCTGCTTCAATCACTTCCTTTTTGGCTTGATTCACATTAATTAATAACTTGCGGATCTGACAAAGAGAAAACACAGTTCAACAACTGAGTGGTTTTTTTTATCAATAGAAACACTGATTTTAGTTGATATGACAATTCATAAAATTTACAACGAAAGTGCATAAACATTTAAATTGTAAAGAGATCTTTCAACACAAGGAATTTGATAAAAAGTATCATTTACAAAATTAATGCAATATATTTACAAGGCATTTCACTTTCATCCACTTCTGCAAAATAACATACACACAAGACATTACCATGTGAAGCACTCCATTCTCCAAGGAATAACAAGTCACATCTCTTTCTCTCATTTACATATGCATTCATGAGGAAGCAGGGCAACATAAGAAATAATTATTAAATTGTTTCTAAGTTAGCTTCATGTAGTGATCAAATAAAATACCTAAATGAAGATCATTATTATTAATTCTTTTTCTACTATTTACCTTCATCTCAATTTGTGTTACTTTTTATCGCAACTAAACTTTCCCTTCAGCAGAAACGAAAATTGAGATGAAGGTAAATAGAAAAAAAATTAATAATGATTTACAATACTTCATCTAATAGAATACATAAACATAAATAAACTAAATGAAGAGGTTTTATATTATGTTTATTCTATGATAAATACTTGATGAAAACTCAAAAACAATCATAAAATTATATTTTTTAACTTTATACAATCATATGAGATTTAGTTTCTAAGGAGACAACCCCCACCAAACCTTCCCGTGAGAAGCAGGTTTTGCTTCTCTTGAAATTAACATCAGACGAGAGTTAAAGGATGGATCTGCTGAAATGCTGTGTACATAACATCAATAAAGCCAAGATGAGATAATGATAATTGCCAAAGTGGCAAAAACATAGTACATACCATGTCAACAGTGTAGCGTTCAAACAAAGGCACATATTGGAATCCTGGTCGCTCCAGTTCCGAGATTTGTAAATTGAGGGCTGCATTCATCTTATGGTCCGAGGCCAGGTAACTGCCGCTCAGATCTCTACCAGTGCCAGCTGGTAGAAGAGATTGTTGACACATTTCGTGTTCAGCTGCAAGCAACAAATTTTCATTGTCTTATTGCTAATTATTGTTGCTAATATCAACTTGATAGGGTCAAATAATTTGCATCGATACATGTAGTGATCAATGTATCTTCAATAAAAGTCCAGGTTTTTCAATAT
>VCCN01002048.1:10269781-10279880 GCA_006491835.1 Architeuthis dux
TTGTTTTCTGCTCGTTTGGTTAATTTCCAGGTTTCGCATCAAAATTTCAGAAAAATGGAAACAGCAATTAAAATAATGAATATAGAAATTTAAAAGAATAGAGATATAATATATAAAATCGATCTTAGTCTTTAACACTGGAAAGAAATGCCAACATTTTATCATACCAGTAAAAATTTAAATTGTTAACAGTAATTTAAGAATGAAATGCTTCATTCTTTACATGTACGCTATCACAAAAATATATGCTAATCGAACAAATCTTTAAAATCTATTATGTGGAATAATGTATAGTCTTTCTGGAAAACTTGAAAGATAGTCAGAGATATATTATTTCATGGCAGCTGAAATGCAAGGGGTTGCCAGTTGTATAACAATCAAGAATGCAATACATTAATACTTGTCAATGTATTGCACTTTGGCTTGTTTGTTTGCCATTCCTGTAACTGAATCATTTGAGGGAGAACCATTACATTTACCATAAGTTGGGAAATATCACTCATAGCTAAAAGAATTTAGGATAGGAACATCTTATAGGATGAGGAATGTTAATAAAAGAAGTTTCCCCAAATCATTAGGCAGTTTGAATATCATTTATATAAATATAAAAGATACACGGGCACAAAAATTATACTTTAAAAGTAAATTTTGTTTTGCACAAAAGATTGAATTTTTTAATCAAAGGGAAACAATTCGTATAAAAACAACAAATTAACTCCCTTGAATTTTTATTTGAAAATTTGATTTACGAGCTAAAAATATTTGAAAGATAGTTGTTTTGAGAACTGAAAAATATAGTTTTAGTAATTCTATCAGATTTTATTTAAAAGAAATGTTAATTCGGTAGCACTGATTCTGTTTATGACCTCTAAGTAGTCGAAACAGTGCATTGTAGCTAGGGGTACCGATTCAAGTTACCCCCCCCTAGTTTTGAGGTCTTATTGGGGCCAAAGCAACAGGAAGTAGCTGGAAATTCCATCCATAAGGTGGGGTTTTAGCTGTTCAGCAAAATACCACACACACACAATTAGGACCAACAATATTGTGTGCCTGGATAAACAATATGAGAAGAGATTATGCTCCAGTGAGAGAGCATTAAATAATATGGAGCTTTTACTTATATAACATACAATAGTCTCATCCCTTATTGAAGGGGCCTGCCTGATAGGTGAAATGAAAAAAAATATCAATGCTTTCAATGTATGCCGTAATTTTTTAGTTGTTTTTATTGAGGCCAGTTAAAAAAATTTTTAAAAAGCCATTAAAAAATTAAGACGAAGATAAAAATTTATAATGATTTTTAAAACTTCAAATAAAAATAAATGAAAAATATCTTTATTTGACAAAAAAACAGTTACGTCCCTTAAATCTTAAGGACACAAGGACATAAAAAGTATGACCTCTTTATTTACGTTGATTTAATAATAATAATAATAAATAATAATAAATAATAATAACAACAACTTTTCTTATTTTAATTTTGAAACATGTTTCTAATTCAAGTTCACAGTATATATTGAGTAACTTACCTCACTGTGATGAACAACACCAGGAGGATTGGCATTCTGGGAATTCTGATTCAGCCAAAAATCAGAAAAGACCTGGAAATAAATAAGTAAACAAAAGAGAGTAGATAAATACATTTTTTAATCAAAACATACATAATATTACCAGAATGATCACTCAATCTTTGACAGCTATTCTTAGACATATTGGAATGTGATTGTATGAATATCAGCAATAATCAAAATTGAATAACATCTAGTCATCTCACTTGAGTAACAAAAATTCAAACTGTCCATGATTGACAAATATTGTCAATAAAATTAACAGATCAAGTATCAAACTCTTATAATAACCTTGATTATCAAAATGACAAAGAAATGTCAACTGCTATCAGAATGGCCAGGAAAAAACAAACAGCCATCAAGCCATCATAATGACATGAAAATCTAACCAATTTTGAGATTGACCAACATTATGCGAATGCCTATATGACTTACATTATCAGGTCACAGTTAAAAATAAATTACTAGTGTGATACTATTTATAAAATTTTTCAATATAAACAGAAAATTTAGCATTACCTAACTGACTCTCAGCATGTCTACATGAATCAAGAAACGTGCTGGCTCTTATTTTTGTGTGAATCAGCTCAAAAAGAAACTAATATTATCAAAGTGATCATCATAAAGCATCTTTAGATAGGCCATCAAGACAGAATTACACTTTTGATGGATTATAAGACTAAGCAAAGCGAACAAGAAAGTCAATACAGATTATTATATGGTAAAAACGATCAAGCTGGTAATCTTACCAACATCAAGGCTAGTTTTATTTAATTACTTTGACTTGGTTTTATTACCTGAAATGCTTACAAACTGATTTATATTAATAACATTTAGAAAGATGTGACTAACATTGTCACTGAATGACATAGAAAGAGTTTTTTCCCACTAGAATAAGAATCAGAAAAGAATAGCTGATTGTAGTGAGACCTGGATACTTTAATATTTTTTAATTTTTGTAAGACTACTGAGTGTATTACACACACTAGTTTGTGGCTGCAAACTATTAATAAACCTGTAAATAGGAAGTTATCATTTGGTAGTAGATGTTCTAGGAGAGTGTAGAAAGCATTAGATACATTGCAGGCATCTAGGTAAATAAGATACATACAACTTCAAAATAAAGATAAGTAAAATCTAATGCAATCACAATGATTACTATTATACTTTTGTTGACAAAATATTTATTTACCTGAATGAGAGTTTCTGAACGCCAGGTTTCAGTCCCAGATTGATCGAGCACTGATGGTGATTGGAAGTGCTGTTTTTGGGCCATTATTACACTGGGCTTGAGAAGGTGCAATCCACTGGAAACATATTTAGGCGTACCTGGACTGCCACTCGATGGAGGGACGGACCTGAAAAACATGCTAGCAATGTTACCACATAGAATCTTGTAATGTTTCATCAACATGTAGGTAAACTGAGGTACAGGTGGTTTTGAGATTTGCAGCATAATTGTGCCATACCCAACATTACAAAAAACATTGTATTGAAACAAAACTGATGCTGTATACACTTTCAGGCCATGCCTAAGACAACATTTCAGCCGTTGGAGTTTCAGCAATTACTGATATAAAAATTATCACATACTATCATTATATAAACACAATTACCCATTAAATAAAGCCAAGATCAGGTCACACTAACAAGTAATCTAAGTGTAAAGATGACCATTTTTAAACAGTTTACTCATCTGCTTTATGCACAATTTTCATACAAACAAATCTAATAAAAGCCAATGTTTTGTGGTTTTGTTTTTTTTAAAAGTTTGCTCTAATAAGCTTCTCCAATTTTCTCGACTATAAAGAAAGGAGGCTTTTATCAATACATTATAACCTGAAGATTAAATACCTTTGTATGGTCAGAAAAAAATAACTTACATTTTGCTCTGGGGGTGGACAACCATACTCCGAACAGGAGATGGTAAAGGAGGCATGTGAGGCAGCTGTTGTTCAAGAGGGAGTAGATAGTCTAAGTAATCCTCAACTAAGGTTGGATAAAGGTAAGCAGCAAAATGACCCCAAACTGGAGTGTTCAGTCTGGATTTGCGACTCACTAGCATATACGAGAAGTGAAACAAGTATAGCTCAAAAGGATGTAAGAATGCAGTTAAGGTAAAACAGGGACAGTAACAAGCACAAAAAACATCTAAAACGAATACTGGACACATATTATAAGCTGTTTTTGTTATTTTATAATAATTCATATTTCATCAGTACATTGTAGCTAGATTTTGCTTTCTCACCAAGCAAAGGAAACCAATATAAACAATAAATAAGGCTGAATTACTGTAAATATTTTACATCTATGTATTTTATTTTTATAACTAAATATTATTGAAGGAAAGTAACTAAAAGAAAAGGGCTAATAGGTAACTAATAGTTGATTAATAAACAAGATAGTGTGGTTAATTTTCTTGATATTTCAATGTTTATTCACATCAACTTGAGAACCTGCCATCTCCAGACTGAATTTAATCATGCTTCTAGTTGGTTATATATCTTTTCTAAGTTTCAAACACAGCTCCCCATCACAATAGTACATCTTTGAAAAAATGAATTCTTTCAATTGATTCATTAAACATTTCCAATATCTCAGTTAAAGGTTGCCTCAAAATAAAACAATGTGCAAGCATATTTTTCAGAATTACTGCCATCCTTTGTGCTCTAAAATTATCAGATGGACAAATCTTACTGGGTTGATTCAACGTGCATCTGTACAGCGTCTGACCCTGTGAAAACCTCACATTAGATACTACCTCTCCACTGCACCAAGCAGAAGTTAGGGATCAGGCTATTTGTTCAGGTGTGGTCCTAGCCACTCACACATTGTGCTACCAGGAAATTATTTAGTTTTCGAGCAGACAAAGCTATGTTTTGGTAAATACCTTAATTTGTAGAGATTTTAGAGCATGATATAGTTTTAGATGAGATTTTAAAATTCTTATCTACAACCATATCATACTGAGGTATGTAACGCCAAAACCCTGCAATATAAGTTGTGTAATGAGAATACTAGTTATTTACTTTTTAAAAAAAAATCAAAACAGCCTGCTTTTGCATTAAATTTAATCCATGATTCCTTATTCAATAATTACTTATATCTTAATGTGCATTCCACTGATTGTAAAAATCATTCTGGATGTTTAAATGGATTTATATGATTTAAAACATTTTGGTCAGTCAAAAAAAGAATGCTGCTTACAAACACATATCTTCACTTTTTAATATGTTGGAGAATAATAAAAATGAAAATTGATTAATAACTCTGAGGAGATTTGCTGAGGAAAATGAGCTCTCCTGTAATAACAAAAAAATGTTGAATGTCATCTGGCAGATTTGAAATCAACACCCTTGAATTATCTTATTTCAAGTGCATGACAAATTCTACTCTAAAATGCCTTGACCTGCAGTTTATCCCAAATCGGAACCAGACTATAAAGGATATTGAGTGAGAGATAAGGACGTCCAAAAGCCTGAAGCTGTAGCTTGTTGGCATAAAACCCAGGAATAGCTCCTTCCTCGATCAAGCGCTGTGTTGGTGCCTGCAATATAGAAATGATCAACACAATAAAGAAAAAAAACAACATTGGTCTATGAGACTAATTACAAAGAATATCAAACTGACTGGAACCAACTAGCTGTTATTTTGATAAAGTATATGCCACAAAAAGTTTCATTAATGTTTTTGTAGAAAAAGTACAAACCATTAACAAAATTAATCATTAATTTCCAAATTGAACCATAAACTTCTAAAAGAAAATAGTAATAATGTTCTGGATATTTTCCTTGAAAATAGAAGGTAAACAAAGCAGGTCACCAGTGATTTTGCTATAGCATTGAGTAAATGAAGATATGTGTCATATAATACTGTTGTATAGCTTGGCTCAATTCTGGCAACTTAATCATTCAATTACTGTAGAAAGAAAATGTTTTTGAAAACATGAATCAAACTATATGAAATACATAAAGTAATAATGAAGCAGCATTGTGTGGATCAGTATAAATTGGGGTGTTACATTCTATGTGATCATTTGAGATTTACAGATAAATATGTACACAAGTGATAAAAAAATATATAGCTTTTCCATTACTCACTTCTTACATTCCATAAGCAAACAAAAAAAAAGATAGAAATAACAAAAAATAAAAAAAGTAGATACAAAATGCATTTATGAGACAAAAAGTCATTCAGTAAGAGAATAACAGACATTTACATAATATTCAGTAATTATGGATTGTCTGTATATTCCGCCTTTAGTAGTGTGAGTAATCTTTTGACAACTTATTCAAGAGTGAAGACTAACAGTGAGAGAAAGCCTGATGAAAGAGTCCCTAGGTTTTTATAAAATAGGGTAGTAGTCAAGGGACCATATTTTCAGTAGCAAACAGACAAATCTGCTTACAGTGTAGACCTTGCGAAGGAAAAGAAAATGAGGATGAAATGCAAATAATTACAAGAAATGATAATGTTGACGATAGTAAGGTCGATTGTGAATAAAATACTTTTCAGTGAAAAATTTAACATCAGTTTTTATTTAAATTTTGGAAACAGAATGCTATTTGAGCAATATAATGGACAACCTGTAACTGAAGTTGAATCAAAAATCTTATAAAGAAGAAAGTTGCTGTTATTACAGCAAAACCAACCACTACACAGATAAGAAATAAACATACAGATTCAAAATCTTTGTAGGCATTGAAAAAAACATAAAAACCACAAAACTTTCAAATCTATTACTTACAGGAAGACATCGCAATGGGAATTCATATGTGAGATAAGGGTCAGCCTGTAGCCTGTAAACAAGCTTTAGCAAAGGTCCTGTTGGACCAAGGAATGCCCGGCCGTATTCATATTCATCTGGTGTGGTTGTTTTGTTGATGTACTCTAAATCCCAGCCAGGCTCATTCCCAAACCCAAACATACTTTCCAGTACTGTTGGAAATATATGTTGAGCTTCCTGAAAATATGACAGGAAAGAAATAAGAGAAAATCATCTTGGGAAAAGATTTTAAAATATGGAAAAATGTAGTAACATTTGAGTCATAAACTAATGAAATAAAAGATTCAAGAATAATACAACACAGATGCGAACATACTAAAAAAGGCTTCAATGTGTCACTATACTTTGGAACCCCAAGAAAAAGTTTGCAGACATATGGTAGCTTTCAGGCATGAAAACAAAACTAAAGTTTCAAAAAGTATTTTCTTCCATGTAGCCAGTGACACAAGTTGAACAATAGGAAGAAAAAGGATAAAGATTAAATGTGTATGAAAACCTTTAATTTACATTCATAGCTAAATTTAACAAAATATTAAAGTAAAAAAAAAAATGATAAAAAAAAAACGACTTGTTTACAAAATACTTTCATTTTGCTTAAATCTCTAAGCAGCCTGCCAAAAAGTCATGAAAGTGAGATATTCCAATGATTTAGAGCACATTTTTTACTATTACAAATGATAGAAAATGAGTTTATGAAATTTTTGGGATAAAGACCAAACATTAGCAATGTTGTAACTCCAAAAGACCAACGTGGGGATTATAATAAGAACATAATTTAAATTTTAATAAAATTTGCAAAAGTGAAGAGGGGAAAATATTGTGCTAATTGATATGAGCCTATGGATCAAAACTTAAAAAGAAATGAATATTAAATAAGAATCTTTAATCTCCTCATAATATTAAAATAAAAATATGAACAACATGAAAAACTAGTAAAAAGACACTTTCATTTTTTTACAGTTATCAGCCGCCATAATAACCAGTTGGTTGTATCCAGGGCTTGAAATTAATGTCATCTGGAGGACGATAGAAATGTATGATAGTGATAGCAGTGTTAGGATGGTGGCTGCAGAGCACAGAGACCTCAGTTCAAAGCAGGGTTGCCATTTTGACCATTTTATGGCCAAATTTGCCTTTTTGAAAAGTGTTTGGCCATATTTATTTTTCCCTGTTTTTAATTTTAGAAAATGAAACCAAACCATGTCTAAAACTTCATGTCTACAATTATTATTAACAGTAGTATTTTTTGTACATGCCTGGGGGTTGATGCGGGATCAAGGATTGCATGAAGGGGTCTAAAAAGTTGGGGGGAACCCTTGCTTTAGGACTTTGAAATATAGGATTGATTGAGGTAAGCTAACTTTGCCGTAGGAGTATTTTTAATAAATTCTTATTTTTGGAGTGTAGTGCAGTGCAGTATAGCAATGTTTTATAAACAGTTTCGACATTTGGCCATTTTTTGGCGTGTTTTGGGCCAGAAACAACTCCAACTATCTGGCAACCCTGGTTTAAAGACCGAGAACTGAGAATGGGCTCTCCAATTTATTTTAATTCTGTGTTTTTTACAGTTTAGTAGGGCTGCAACTGACAATTCTTTTCATTATCGACTAATCTATTGATTATTTTCTCAATTAATCAACTTGTTTATAAAATGCCAGAGAATGGTGAAAATTGTCTATCACTGTTTTCCAAAGCCTGAGATGACATCCTCAAATGTCTTGTTTTGTCCACAACCCAAAGATATTCAGTTTACTGACATAGAGGACTATGTTGGCGATTAATTTAATAGTTAACTAATCAATTAATTATAGCAGCTCTACAGTTTACAGATAACTTTTCAGTTTTGTTTAAAACTAATTTATTTGAATGGAGCAAAATAAACATAAGACTGGCTGCTGTAGGGTCAAACTCATATTGAATAGGATTACTGCAACTTTTGTATTGTATATATCATTTTTTTAAATTCAGAAAAATATTTTTTTTTTAGTATAAATGTATTTATTTATCAGAATGAAATAAGTCCTTGCCTAGCTGTAAGATAATTTTCTTAGATATGTAAGACTTGTCAGTTTGGCTCAGTTGGTAAGAGAGCTGGCTACCACTCACTTGGTCATGATTTCAAATCACAGTAAGGAAATGTTAATTTTATTGATGTATTTATTTATTAGAATGAAATAAACCATGCGTATTTCTAACATAAATATTGGTACATATGTAAGACTTGTCAATTTAGCTCAGTTGGTAAGAGACATAACTACCAATCAGTTGGTCGGGATTTCAAGTCACGGTAGGGGAATGTTAATTTTTACTCCCATAAATTTGGTGAGGATTGTTCTTGTGTTGTATAATGCCGGTAGTGTTTCTACTGGTCTTCGTGAGATGAGAGAAGATGATTCTCATTCTGGGGCTGTGGGTTGACGAGTGCTGAACTTTTGAATCAATTTCGGAGAAAAGGCTCTCCCACGTAGGTGGAGAAAAAGACACCACAATTCCGTATTTTCAATTGGAAATCTGCAGTTATATTTCCGTCGATATAAGTTCTTTTCTGGGCCAGTTCACAGGTTACTTTTGAGGCATCGAATTCTGTTTCATTTAGTTTTCTAAACAAGTTGGTCACTTTTCTGAATTACTACTAGTTATGGTAGTAATCAAAAAATCAAGGGTTCTTCCTCCTGCTTCACTGTTGACCTGCCTGTCCGATCTAAAAACTGCTCCTGATTTGAAAATAACCTGCCTAATGGGCAGGGGAGCCAAACCCTCTATTTGTCTGACCTGTCGCTACCGGGATTCGGATCTAAACTGCCACTGATTTGAAGATCAGGGCCCCTTAAAAGGCCTCCGGTAAAACGAAATGGCCTGTTGGTCACATAAGCCACGAACACACACACACCCGAACACAGAGTGCATTTCGTTACACTTGTTATGGTCAACTCCAGGTTTGGATTGAATTTTGACAATTATTTATTTCCTCAAACATTTTAATGGTGTTTTTATTATGCTACTAACAACAAACAACTAAAGATGATAATAACAAAATAAAGAAACAACATTCTGATTTTGGGACAGTTTACATTTCCTTCGGAACTGTTAAAATTGTATTTCAGGACAGTTCTGGGATGGTTGTGAAAAAAGTTAGTCTGGAGCACTAGTTGTATCCATCCAAAACTCTTGATCATGTATACAATTTTATCAGAAGACAATATTGGGATTCTGTCTATCATTCATTATAAAAATAACATTTCTTTCATTCCTAAAAATTTAGTATCAATACAGATTGTAATTCAAGTGACTTGAACAAATTATAGATCATATGCAGAGCCCACTTCTTTACTTAACTTTTATTTTTACATTACCTTAGTACTAATGTTGGTAATGATGACTGTGACATGTTCAAATCTTTTTAAAGGTGGTTTCAAGACAGCATTCTGAAGTTCAGCCTGAAATAATAACAGAAAAACAAACAAATCATCATTTGGTGAGAATTATTGCACTAAAAATCTCAAAAATGTTTATAAGATGGTAACAAAATATATCACTTTCTCATTAGCATTAGAAATATAAAAGACGTTAGACAATGATTATTTCAAAGTACATATATTCATATGTCTTCACCTTTACAGGGTGTGGTGTTTACAGATTTAATGTATGTGTTGAAACATAATGAAATAATAGAGTTGACAGAAATCAATTTCTATGGGTTTTAGCATGACATATAATATGCATCATAAGGATGATGAATAAGGAT
>VCCN01002048.1:10292104-10302742 GCA_006491835.1 Architeuthis dux
CTTTGTTTTTTTCCTTTCCAGCAAAAACAAGAAAACAATTGAAGAACGAATTTTTTCTATTTTTAATAACGTTTTCAAAATGGGGTGTCGAAGTTTTAAAAAAAACAACAAAAAACAAAGTGCCCTTTGCTACGTCAACGGAATTCTTTTTAAACTATCTTTTTTTCTTTACTATTCTTTTTTCTTTTTACACAAAATGATTTTAATCAAAACATTAACAATTGACTACGTTACAAAATAAATACAAATAAATAAAATTGATTTTCTTTTTAGATTTCAATTAAATTACAATGACTTAAATTGAATTAGATTTAAATAAATTCTTAATTAAATTAATTAAATTACATTGATATAAATTAAATTAAATTGATTTAAAACAACATTACATTCTTATAGTTTTTATTGCGAATACCGTCATTTGTCGGTAATATATTCGCTTTAATAATCGGAAGCTTATTAATAAGTAAATTTAAATTATATTCTCATTGTTTTGATTAAATTTATTTTGTGTAAAAACAAAGGTCATCCCGGAATTCGGCCACATATTCAAAAACATCAAGAATCTAGATTGGCTAAATCGTATTTCAGCGTACCAAATTATTGCGCATGCTTTCGCGTTCGTTTTGAAAAATATCTTGTGTAAATTCTTATTTAAATTCAAATTGAACATTTACAAATTAAAAATCAAAATTAACATTAACCCTTTCGTCAATTTAAAATTAACATTTAAAAATCAAAATTCATTTTATTTGTTTCGTTTATTCTGTATTCGTAAATCTTTACTACACCAATTCCGCTATAATTAAATTAAAAACATTTAAATTCAACTGAGGTGAGCAAACATTGTATTATGAAAATCTTTATTTGTGTCATATTATCTGTAATGTAATAGATTGTAATTCTTCATTAATGTTTGTAATGTCCTCACAACAACAAACGCGAAAATTTGGGACGTAAACTTCCCTAGATTCTAGATGTTTTTAAATGTTTTTTTTTATAAATGTGGAAAGGAAAGGAAAGGGGGTCGAGCCAAAGGGGGTCGAGCCCAAAGGGGGAAAGGTAGGAATTTCTGTGGGAACATTAAAAACAAATCGAAAGTATCGCCTTTAATAATTTCCGTTTTTATATTCACTGGTCTAAGGGAGATAATTTTGTTTTTGAGCCATCTTTTTTCCAACTTGCCTCCCCTTATTTCTTGAATTTACCGATCATAAAACTTAAATTATAATTAATAAAATGAAACTAAAAAGTTGCCAAGAAGGGCAATATTTTACCTCACTATCCAGTTATTTTTAAATCTAAAGTAAGGACCACCCAGCACTTTATTTAAAAAAGATAAACAAAATGTATTTCTCTTTTCAATCGAAGTGTTTTTTGCCTCATAATTTTTTTTAATGAAAATCATCATAAGTATGTTTTTATTTATAGATAACAATTTTTCAGTCCGTCAATTTCCTTAACGAATGCTAATCTCAGATATTTCTCCAATCTTTCTTCTTACTAATGACACACACATTTTGACGATAAAATGTCCTTTTATACACGTTTTTTTCGCATGTGTTGATTTCCTGCTGAAGATTTTTAGCGTTCTGCAAAATTACAGTCATCAAGAATTGTTTCAATTCTGAGTAGTGATTTATTTCCGACTTTTACGAACATAATAAAAAGGTACATTCAGAATGTTTCAATACATTCAAAATGACTTTCATTTTTATTAATTCAGAGCCCAAACATATATTAAAAATTCACTTTAATATTAGATCTTTTAACATTTGCAGCCCCTATTTCAAACTGAATTGTTCGCAATGAGTGCAAAAAAGCGGAAGTATATCGACGATTGTGTCAGATTTGGATTTGAAGACACAGAGGTACCTCAGTGTGTAATATGCTACAAGACTCTGAGCAATGATAGCATGCGACTGACACGTTTGGAATGCCACGAAGACAACTCATCCTGCTCTAGGCAATCCTTAAGGCAAGCTAAAAATGAACAGCGGTGGAGCATTTCGGCAAGAGACTTCAAAGGTTGTTGAGGCTTCCTATGTGATCTCTCTGTTGATTGCAAAGATCAAAAAGAGCCATCATATCAGAGACCCCAATAAAATCTAGTATACTGCGTGCAGCAGAGCTAGTTCTAGTGAAGGAGAGTGCAAACAAGTTTTCGCATATCTCCCTATCCAACGATAACATCAAAAGCAGGATCGATGAAATGTCTAAAGACATCAAAGACCAAGTTCTTCAGCAAGTAAGATCTTCTCCTGTATTTGCCATCCAATTGGACAAAACGGCTTATGTCGCTCATTGTTCTCAGCTACTGATGGATGCTCGTTTTGTGTCAGGCAATAGTGTAAAGGAGGAAATGCTCTTCTGTCATCCAATGCAAAGTTATAATACAGCAGCAGATATATTCAAGTGGTATCAGACTTCCTCCAGGAAAACCATCTTTCGTGGGACTGTGTACTGATGGAGCCCCGGCCATGATTGTTTTACAATCTGCTTTTATAACAAGAGTGAAAGAAAAAGTCCATCTGCTATAGGTACGCACTGCATCCTACATCATGAATCACAAGTATCCAGAGATTTACCTGTTGAAATGAGGGATGCCATGAACCTGGCTATTAAGATAGTTAACTTCATCAAGGCTGGAAGCTTAAACAATCATCTCTTCAAACAGCTGTGTGTGGTTATGTATTCTGAACATCAAGCCTTGCATTTACATACAAACGTACAATGGCTTTCGAAGGGAAACATGCTTGGACGACTTTATGAACTACAAAAAGAAGTAGTAACATTTCTAGATTCACAGCAAAAAGCATATCCCAGTGGCAAGTTCCTGTCTAAACGATTTTGATATCTTTAGTTTACATAGTGGATATTTTTGAAGCGCTGAATGCCATTAACCTCAAACTCCAAGGGGAAAACGTCAACTTAATCATGCACCATGACGTCATTCGAGCCTTCATGACCAAACTTGACCTCAAGAATTGTCGAATTCAGAATGGAAATACAGCCAGTTTTGCTAACTTGGATTCTGCTCTCATTCACAGTTACCTGATTCTAAGTTAACGGAAAAAATTATTACTCATCTGACCGAATTGAAAGCAGAATTCATTAGATACTTTTCGGATATAGATGAAAAGCGTGAAGCCCGGAAATTCAGCAGGAACCCATTGTAGTGTGTAGTAGATATTTCGGACGAAGTGCAAGAGGAGTTCTTGAGTTAAAGTTCAACTCCTCGGCTGAAGAAGACTTTAAGAGACTGGATCTAGAGATGTTCTGTTTACCCTTTGATCTCATATCAAGCTCTTCAGATTCTAACAATGTTTGAATCAACGTATCTGTGTGAAGATGCATTTTCCACACTCGTTGCTGTCAAGGCCAAGTACAGAAACAAGGGCACCTGCGTTGTGCTCTCTGGCATTCGACCACGCATCGATGATCTGGTAGCTAAGAAGCAATCTCATTAAATGTCATTATATATGATGACATTTAATGAGATGCTTAATATTATTAATATATTAAATATGTTTTGTATTATTTGTTCAATAAAATGACAAATACAAGTTTTTTCTTTTAATTCACAAGGAAGTTATAATCATTTGGTTGAAGATGTGAGGGGGGCGTGGAAGCAAAGTCCAACTACTAAATATATATATATATATATATATATACACGAGTTGATACATTTAGAAAAATAGTGTATGTGCATAAATCAGGTTTTGTCGTTAAAGTTTGTGTGACAAAAATGCCTAAAAGTTTATGATCGTACATATGCTTGTACGTGTTTGGGAAATGTTTGTTTGGCATGTAAAATTTTAAGTTTAATGGATACATATTTTAAAGTTCATCAAGGGGCAAAATGTTCAAGCATAAAATGTTCTGTTATACATGAGATGAAAGATGATATATTGTTGTGAATAATATGGAGTCATGTTGATATTCAAATGCCGAATGAATAACAGAGTTCAGAATTCTTATTTATAGCTTTTGAGAGGCCCCAGAAATGATTATTATTGGATTCTGATTTCCTTTTTTTAGGGGTTGGAAAATATTTCTTGGTTTATTCTCTTTGATCAGGAGATTTTATTTTTATGTTTGGTTTCAAAACATGTAACATATACATATTACTTTCTTAGTAAACCCAAGTTATCTCCGGTGAAGAAGTAAAAACAAACACACATATTTCTACTGAACACACAAATTGAAATTTAGTACATAAATTCTTATCGGAGCCACTTCTCTACATAGAAGTACACACATCGAAATTCTTAAACCTTTTTATCCACACTCAAATACATTCAGATAACACCAATCTCGCTAGCCACATTTTACACCGAAATAATGTAATACGACACTCATTGGAGTCACAGACAGGAACAGACCAACTCTAACTTAAAGCTGTGACAGAAATCATCCGAAATACTACGATTTCTATAACATGGAAAACAATCTTCGTTCAGTCCTATTTCTGCTTCCTTACAGAATGTTCCACATACACACAATGCGCATTTTCCTCCAATTCGAAATACGTACGAACGCACAAATTCCTACATACATACTTGCATGCGATCTTTCGCATACGTTCTTTCTGCATGCACATGATATTCTGCATGTTACATTTGTATTTTGCATTATTATTCTCTCTGCAGCTTTATTGTGCATTTTGAATTATTATTCTGCCTCCATTTTTATTGTGCATTTTATCTCTTCTATTCAAAAGCCTGCATGCAACAAGGTTTATTTCTTTCATCGACAACTCGAAGAGACAGTAAAACGAAAAAAGAACGAATCTACTTCGTAAAGTATTAGACTTTCTATCTCTTTAATCGACAGCAACACACACTGTAAGGACAGCACTGCCAATTCAACTAATACTACTATAGGCAGACTCACGGACTTCGATGACATACTTACTGGAAATCGATACCTTACGAAAAAAAACGTCGAAATCGTATAAAATTTAATTTTCTCGTCGAAATCTTTGTGGCATTAGTAAGAAGACAGATTTGGAAAAATCTGAGATAAAAATTATGCGTGTACACCTTATAAAACCGAGGATATTTTGACAAAAGGTAGTGCAAAAAGTTGTAGCAATGTAAATAAAAAAATTACATATAATGATTTGTATTCCAAAATTTTCCAAAGCTTTCACGAAGAAGACATAGATTTAAAAATTTTACAAAAAATCGATATTTATTGGATTTTAATAAAATCTTTCGGTACTTATATAATAAAGGACGAAATTATCTTTAAAGAAGTTTCCATTTCAAATTTCGGGAAAAAACATTTTATTTTAATGTGATGAATCCCTCTTATTTTATTTGATGATTTATGTTATTTGATGATTTATTTTATTTGATGATTTATTTTATTTATAATAGGTCTGAAATCAAATGATGGATAATTTTATATCCAATCGACATAATATGATAATTATAATGACATTTATTAGTGAGAGTCTATATTTGCCCGGCGTCGGTGTGAATGAGTTTTACACATATATAAAGATAGGTCCATGACAGAATAAATTCTGTTTACGTTTTTGAAAAAGCAGCTACGGGGAATAGCATTATTTAGGAATTTAAAAAGAAATGAAAAATAAAGTAAAATATTGCTCTTCTTGGCTAGAATTTATCTTTATTTGCTAACTTATATTTTATGGCTAAAATATTAACATTAAAATGTTTATATTATAGAGATTTCTTTTTATTATTTCGATCAATTCGATTTTTAAAAAATGTTGTTTTATTCTTAAAGATCGAAATTTATGTCATTTTAATGAGGCAATCGTGAATTATTTAAAAAATTACTGCTTCGGGTAATTTTTCATATATGTTTTGTTGATATTTTGTTATTTTTAATTGGACAATATTTTTTTACAGATGGCCGTAACTAAAAGGTGACATTGTTTTTTTATGCAACATGTAACGATTTTTACCACATTTCAGTTGAGTAATGATGAAATTAACATTTGCAAATTAAATTATATCCATTGTGAGTGTAAATTATTTTAAGTGGATTTTTTAATTACAGAATTTCAACAAAATGGGGTCAACATTATTGATTTATCGATTAAAAGGTAAACATTTATTTTAAAAGTTCAATTCTACGTTGTAATTAACGAAGATTTGTTGACAATTGTGACCTTTCCCGTTTCAAAATGGCTGCCGCTCCAGCTGCTCAGTGGCGGCTGCTGACGGCAAATTTAAAGTCAAAGAAGCAGATGACAATTTCAAAATTTTTTCACTTTTTAAATTCAAAATGACTGAAGAGCGTGTTCATTTACCAGAAAAAAAAGAAATGCTGTACCTAAACGTAGTATGCCTGCTGCAACTACATCTATTTCCCATTGCAAGTAACAAGAGACTTTTTACCTGAACTGGAAATTACATTCAGGGAGTTGAAACACTAACTCTAAACCTACCTACTAATCTTAACCCCAAACCTACCTACTAACCCGAACACTAAACCTACCTTCTAACACTAGCACTAAAAAATGTCTTTCTGAGTTATCTTGTCGTCTGCTTCTTTGACTTTAAAATGTCTATCAAGCAGTTGTCACTCGGTCGGTGAAACGGGAAAGGTAACAATAGCCAAATTGTTTTTCTTTTTTGACAATCATTTGGACTTTTCTTTTTCTAGCAAAAACTGCTGCAAACAAATTGAAAACACATTTTAAATTTTTTTTATAGCGTTTTAAAATAGGGTGTTGAAGATTTCAAAAGTTCCGTGAGTCTGCCTATGCTACTACTATATCGGCCATATTGTTTATATTCTTTCCATTTCTATCCAAACTAAGTAAATGTTTTAATATTAATTGTTAACGAGGTGGGGTTAAGTAAATAATCAATAGAGTCAGATATACACGGACGGAAAACTCAAAACCCACGTAATAATGCGTAGGCCCTTGTTAGTTTTTATTATAAATCAGGACGAAAAGAGCTTTTGATTTACTTTTTTCGACTTTTGAAAGTACATTTATATGGTATATGGGGTTAAAACCTATTGTTTGAGAATTTCCAAAATGTAGGGTCTAAAGGGCGAAATCCCCAAGTTTACCCCCAAAAGAGGGAAATGACATTTTTGACAAGAAAAAAATAAAGATAGATGAATAGGGTAACGTAACTGGTTTCTAACATTGATTAGAACACTGTAGTGAAATATGCACTAAATAATGTCAAAATAAAGGAAGCTGTAACCCTAAGTTCCCCTAATCAATGTTAGAAACCTATTTACATATAGTTTTCATTAGTTTGTAAGACTAAAAGAATATTGCTGAAAAATAACATTTTTACCCTTTTTGTACCCAATTTCTCATATTGCAATATGTTTTTAAACGCCATCACTTGAGCTTCTTCATAAGATCATTTTATATAATAACAGCCAGTTACCCTATTCATCTATCTTGACATTTTCCACTTTTGGGGGTAAACTTGGGGATTTCGCCTTTTAGACGCTAAATTTGGGAAATTCTCAAAATATAAATATTTACCTCATAGACCAGATAAATGTACTTTCAAAAGTCGAAAAAAGTAAATCAAAAGCTCTTTTCGTTCCTGATTTATAATAAAAACACACGCATTTTTTTTACGTGGCCTTTGAGTTTCCCGTCTGTGTATTCTAGTAACCCATTTCGTTACAGACATTTTTCCTTTTTGATTTTATTTTTGCTCATTTGCGGTGTCAAGGTGATAGTATTCACTTCGGACGCCATATATTTTAACCCAAATCACTGAGAGACTACAGATTTACTTTTTTTTAATCTATGAGTCAATCGAAATAAACATTTTGATTTGACTTTAAATTATCTAAGTTTAACAAATGTCCGTTTCTCACGACTAAATGATATCATAACGGGTCAGAGATATAAAATTGTCAATTGGTATTTCTTCTCTTGTATGAAGCACATTAATCAACGTTCGTTCACTTACTGAGCAGAACCCAAGAAGAAATGAACTCTACAGTACTGTTATTGCTGCTTCTTGCAGGTAAGACTTTGTTTTTTATGAAATTTAAAAGAAAGGTTTCAATGAACTGAGAATTAAATTCTACCAGGACGCTGTGAACGATTAGGGAAACATTTATGTTTAGAACTAAACAATTCTGTGTCACTAATCGGTAAAAGTGAAAACGTAGTCCCCACAATATTATTTACCAGTTGCAAATCACCCGGACATTTTTGCATTTTTTAAGTTAGCGCATTTTCGGGGTATTTTAATTTAACACCTAAACTGTTTGGGAAAAATGATTTCTAGAGGAAGTAAAGGATCTAACCACAATACTTCGAAGCCGTTATTCAATATGATTGACGGAAAGAGGGATCCAGTCCAGCAGTATAGTTACATCGTAAATAGAACCCCACTCCATCCCGTAAAACAATTCGTGTTCTGGAAAAATGATTTCTCAATAAAGTAAAGTAAAATAACCGAATCGCTTCGGAACCGTAGTTTCGTACGATGGACGGAACGTGGGGGTCCAGTTCAGCAGTAAAGTTAAATCGTAAATTGCACTTCACCCCCACCCTAAAAAAACAAAATGTCGTGTTTTAGGTAGAAGATTCTAAATGATATAGAAGGAAGTAATTGAGTAGTTTCTTATGATATACGATAAGAGAGGGTCCAGCAGTATAGTTACATCGTAAATAGAATCCCCCCACCCCCAAAAAACTATCTTTGTTCTGGAAAAATGATTTCTCAATGAAGTAAAGTGAGGTAACCAAAATACTTCAAAGTCATAGTTCAATACGATGGACGGAAAGTGTGGGTCTAGTTCAACAGTAAAGATACACCGTAAATAGAACCTATATCTATTATTTAAATAGTATCTAGCGCGTTACCCGGAGTTGCCCGTGGAAAAATAACTTCAAATATAAATACACAGGAAAATAAATGATATTTTATAGAGATTACATAAGATGGAAGAACAAAATTTCCCCTCGATTTTGGCCCCTAAAAGGGTAAAAGACTTCGGAGAATGGAGATGTGAAAAAAGTTCCCCTTCATTGAAAAAAAAAGTCCCCCTCCCGACGTTGAGCCCCATCCCCCGATTACGACCCCTAAAAAGGGGAACAACTCCTCCCGATTTGGACACCGAGAAAGAGAAAAAAATCCACCATCGATTTTGATCCGTATAAAGGAAAACTCACCTAATTTTAACCCCTGAAACGTGAAAATAGTGTATCTCCCCGTTGGAAAAATAAGTCCCCCTCCCGATTTTCACCCCCAAAACAAAAGCGCTTAATTTTGACCCCTAAAAGAAGAAAAAACCCTTCCCCGATTTTGACACTTAAAAATCCCCACCTCCGATTTTGACCCCTGAAACGTCCCCCACCCCGGAAAAAAGAACCCCCCCTTCCGATTTAGACCCATAAAAGGGAAAAAATCCCCATACTCGATTTTGACCACTAAAAAAGGAAAAAAGGCGCCAACCCGATTTTGTCCCCTAAACGGGGGGACATTCCCTTCCCCGATTTTGACACCTAAAAGGACCACCCCCATCCCCGATTCTGACTCTTAAAAGGGTCCCCCTCTATTTTGACCCCTAAAAGGGAAAATAATGTTTCTCCTCACTTTTTCTCGAGTTTGACTCTTAGCTAGATTTGCTTTTTTTAACGCACATATAAACGTCTAATGATTTTGTTTTAAATATCTTTAATTTACCTCTGTCATTAAATATGTTTTACGATATGGAAAAATAAAATCCCACTCGATTTTAGGAGAAACTCCATCCCCCGATTTAGACCCCTAAAAGGGGGAAAAAATCCCCACACCCGTTTTTGAAACCTAAAAGGCAAAAACAAAACTCCACCTCGATTTTGACACCTAAAAGGAAACCCACCCCGCGCCCCTGACTCCTAAGAAAGGAAAAAAGAAATGTTTCCCCTCACATTTTCCCCTAAAGGAGAAAGTTATCCTCGCTCATGACTTTTAGCGAGATCTATTTTTCCTCTGCCGCACGTTCTCTCTCCCCCTCTCTCTGTGTCTCTCTCTATATCTTTTACATAGACACTTTTTCTCTCTTTCCTTCCCCTCTCTAATGTAAACATTCTCACTCTCTGTCATAGAACTGTTCTTCAAAAAGTAAAACATTTTGAAACACGCACGATGACATAGATCGCGTTCATCACTCCGCCATTACTACTGGACATACACTATGTGTTCAGTTGCATTGTGAATCGGATACCCCCACCAAAAACTCGATAATATTGGAATTAAAAAAACAACAGCCTATGTTTTATTCTGGGGTTAAGTCAATATCCATGCGAAACATCAGACCTCCGGGACTTATAGTTTGGCCATGATGCTCACTGCAGACATACATACATACATACATACATACATACATACATACAACGCCACACACAAAAATAGCGACTTTCGCATAGTATTAGAGATGACAGTGCTTATGTTCTATTGAGGTGTTCTATTATGACATCACGGCGTTTTCACTCGGAGGGCACACACTGAGTTCAGCATTATAATCACTAGACTGTAAACAAACTAAATAGCGTGAATAATATGAGAAATGATTAGTAATATCAGGGCCAGATTAAGACCACAATGGGCCCTACACCACCCATAATTTGGGGTCCCACTATATTAAAATTATATGAGATCGGAACAGTAAGTTTATATTGAA
>VCCN01002048.1:10312328-10326151 GCA_006491835.1 Architeuthis dux
GAAAATTAATTAAGATAAACTCGGCTGTATTCAGTGATACCCGTAGTTATATAATACAGATATTAATTTAGATTAATGTCAGGACAAAACCCTTTCGTCCGTAAAATAAAGCTTATTCTGTATTCTTTTTGCATACGTAAGTAGATTCCTTTCATTGCTTTTAATACTAATTATGCATAATGATATATATTCTATTATTAATCTAGCAACCAGGGACCGAGTTTTTAACGTCTTCTATTTACATACATTTGTATTTGTGAAAGTTACAGAAGAAAAGATTGTCCCATATACAACAAAGTCTTACATAAAAATTTGTTTTGTTTTTTACTTTACTTTTTCTTTTATTAGACAACAGCCATAATTAGGTAGGAAGTCAAGAGTGGCACAATACATTTGCGACATTAATAGTGAATCTAACTCTGCAGGCTGATGATGTTCAAGGTTAGGTAATGGACAAACTTCTAATGTCTTATTTTGTGAGTGACATGCTATTTAGATAAATACCTGCGTTTACCAATAAGTTCATTATACAACGTCTAGTTTTCTCTTTCCTAAGAGATAAGTTATTGAATAAGTTATTTCTATCAAATTTGTATCATTCTATATCGATTGTTTCACGAACACATCCACAAAGTGTAACGAAAATAACAGAATATGAAGCCAGCTGGAAATAAATAATTAAATAAATAAAGAAACAAAAAAGGTGTTGACTGAGGGAGATTGAAAACGGAATTTCAGGTTTGCGATGGTTACTAAATATGTTTGCTTGTGAGGGGAGCCATGTTCTAATTGTATCACTCCTTCTGGCGAGATCGGAAGGAGTAGAGATAAAGGGACGGATCACTGGTAGAAAGCTAGATAACACTAGACCCTTAGCGGCGAGAGACATCAGGGTAGAATAATTCAATCTACCTTTACATACGGCAGTCAGTATATCCGACTATAAAGAATTAAAAACAACTGCTACGGGGTAAAGAACATGATACAGATTATTTTCTATCGTTAGATCTTCAAAACTGTGTTATCATATTAGTATACGACAGGTATCAGATAATTCTCTTAATCTGTGCTATGAAGAAGTTACAGTATATGAGCCAGATCCTCAGCGCCAAGGCAAGTCATTATGAAACCTTTATTAAGCGAGAAGTTTGATGTCTGTTATCAGAACAGAATTGTTGAATTATATTTACAGACTGCGACTGGTAAACACGAAGAGACGATTCTGTTTCATGAGAAACAATGACAGCTATTTTCTCTATGGGGATGCCGCTGATATGATAAGGATAGCATCTGCAAAATTTTGACCACATAGGTAGAGCCTTTGTTAGCTTTGAAGAATGATGACCAGTGAACGGGCCATAATTAGTTTTCATCAATTCTTAATGGTCACTACCCCGTCTCCAATGCGCATGACTGACTATGTGATTTTCTATAGGTTCATTAACGATTTATGATTAGCTTTAGCTTTGTTTCGTTGATTCTGGGGAAATCGATTTGACTTTTATTTTTAATGTTGTCTTATCGATTATTTTGTGCGGCCATGAGCCACTTAAAAGTAAATAACTCGTGAGAAAACTTATTTGATTATTTATTTTTTCTTGGTAAAAGTGGCTGAATGAATATGAAGCCACATTTTATGTTGCAAAAAGATGTAATTCCTACATTGCTGCATGATTTTTGAGTTGAAAAAGAACTAAACGTGTACATACAATTACCAACAGTATATGTCAGAAGCGACATGACACGAACAAAATCTTTGTTCAATTTAATTTTTTGACACCATGTTTTAAAGTAAATAAAATAAAACAAACTTTAGCAGTTTCAATGTGCATTATCGTCACTTTTCTTAGAAATAGTACATAATAAAAGTTTCATGTTTCTAGTATCCACCACTTTCTGGTTATGGTAAATTCAGAAAAGCAACCATAGAAAGAAAGCAAAAAAAAGAACATCGTCTTTCAATTATATCAATACTTGCAATGGGTTTGTTTTGTAGAGGAGATAGTTGTGTATTTCCCATCGGTGTCAGAGTAGTCCCTGTTCAGTTCGAGGTAAAAGCCAGGATTTCAAACGCGGTTTTTTCAACTTTCTGCCATAAAATCCATCTTCCAAGTGGCTCTGTATTTGATGAAGATAAGTCGAGGAAATATTTATATTGATATTTGCAAAAATGAACACTTTTAAGTAAATTATTTAGGGCAAGTCTCAGTTATTAAAATTCTGAAAAGGAATCTCTCTGAGCAACAGAGATTTTGAACTAACTTGTGCTGAAAGCCAACTGTACCATAGTCGTGCATATTCGGTGTGCAGGTGTGCACGCTCGAATAACAGAAAATTCGTTGTGATTCAAACGACCGGCAGGAGAACAGAGGACACCAGAAACAAATATGCAACACGCTCGTTCAAAAAGTGGTTGTGTTGGAAAGCGAGCAAGATTATAAGGCATACCTTTTTTGTTGGAATCTTCTGTTGCGTAACTTGTTGTTCGTGCCGCCGCGACGAATTCTGTGCTGTGGAGAGAATGAATGACTCGAAGACCCATATTACGGTGGGAAAAGAATGCTTTATTTACTTTCACGTGGTACATGGACAATCTATCTCCATTCCCGTTCTGCAGTCAATGTGTCTCTCTCTTTCTGTCTCCCTATTTAGTTCCGGTTCAGTTGATTGCGACCGAAATAGTGGGCTGGGTGACTTTCTAATCTACTCTGCAGGCATACATTCTCCTTCTCTATTTCCTACTTAGCTACGGTCAATTAAATTCGACCCAGGCAGGCTCCCGGGGGCTGGGGTTTGCCCGCCGAAGAAACGGACTGTCTTCTCCAGATTACGATTTCTAACTAACTACAATTTTAAATTAAAAACTAAAAGAAAACATCTTCTTAGCCGACAAGACTGCTCTGATTGGCTACATCCTCCCACGTGACACTCTTAGAGTGTTTTTCCCGCCCTAAAATGGCCAGAATCTAATTCATCAAAATGATATCAGGACCTGTCACCACCGAGTTCTCCTTGGGGTGCCAATTCTGGCTAGCAACCATAGACGTTGCGTCCCTTTTTTGGCTAATCTGACCCTAGGTCGAATTCAATTATGTGTGGGAAAATTCTGACTCCGTGGATCAAAACTCACTATATATAGTTGTGTACATAAACATGCACACACACATGTATATATATATCGCAACTCATTAACAGTGTTCCTTTATATATTGTAACATAACAATAACGTGTACCGATCGTCAATTGAAAAAGAAGTGTGAAAAAAAGGAAGAGAATATGAGTATATACCCGTTTTTTTATCCCGTGTGTCCAAGTTTGTCCACCAACAGTATCAATCAGACAAAACGCAATTGACAAAAGAGATGGAAATTGAAGAATATATACCTGGGGAAGCTTACATAGCGGCCCCAACATTAAAAATAACTTAGAACTAACATGCACTACACATTATGTTTCCTCGCATATGTTTTGGTGTAATCTTGCATGCAAGAGGACTGAGTCTGTCTCAGTTGGTCTCTTATATTAATGTTTAATTTAAAAAGCATGGCAAAGTAGTCTGTAAACCCGTAATAGTTTATGCACTAAAATCTACAATTCAATGTATATGTTAGGATGATAATTATAAAGACTTTTATTATTTGAGAACCTATATTTGCCCGGCGCCGGTGTGAACGGCTGCTAAACGAGCGGCCTAAATCGTAAATGTGAATAAGCCGGTCATCATATCAGTTTGTAAGACTCAAACACACCATTACTAGCTTATGAGACCAACTCAATCAACTAGAAAACATCGATATTTATTTACAATGATAGTACTTATTGTTTATGTTTCGCTGATCATTACCGGCTAACGGCTCGTTAAGAAGCAATTTGTGTTAAAGAGAGTCACACGTGAGAACAGGTTTTGAGCTGTTAAATGTTTCATTATAACGTACATGCACCTGCTACCCGAGGACACTGTAATTTTAAAATTAGAACGAACAAATAGTTGTACAAAGAGTCTTGAAATGTCTATAGGGACGTTAATAAGTGATCATATTTGTTTTCTACGAACAACACACATTACAAAAGATCTTAGCTTTGTTGCAATCATCAGTTTTCTGAAATTTCCTGAGCCGTATCTCAAGGGGAAATATTATCAGAATTACATTAAAACAAAATTAAAATTCAGCTGCACTTAAATCACTGATCTAAAATGTTGTTGCGTGTAACACCTGAAGTTTTAAAACACCTTCGGATTTCACTGACAGAAACCTGAGATCACGGAGAAAGTGAAAATCCAAGAGATACGAGTGTGACCACGTACGAGACATTTTAGTTTTAATATTATGTGGACCTCGCATCAGTTGAGCGCATGTTAAATACATAAGTAATAATGTCACATTAAGATTTTGCGAGCCCGGTCATGGCCCGGTCAAGGCCCGGTCATGGCCTGGACAAGGCTGCCCCCGGCACCTCCAGTGAGTGGTGTATTCTCCAACCGGTCATCCTGACCATCTATGACTTGTTTCGCTTCATGCAAGACAGGGGTTCTAATAAGTTCAAGATTTTGTCAAAAACATTCTGGCGAGTTTTGCGTCAACGCCACAAATGAGACAATGGGAGTAACTACAAACCTCTTCTACATGAAATATATCACAAAAAGAGAGAGAGAGAGAGAGAGAGAGAGAGAGAGAGAGAGAGAGTGCAAAATCATCACTATTATTATTATTATTATTTATTTATTTATTTTTCTTAGTAATTTACATCTTCACACCAACGATCTCTGGTGGTTGTCGTTGAGGATCGAGTGACAGTAAGTCTCCACAAATCTCCAACACTTTTTCAGAACTCACCGGCCACAACACGGCAATTGTTATTGTTAGTAATAATAATAATGATAATAATAGTCCAACCAGCATTTCCTTCACCCCCCCTATATGAACAGATTCATACTGAATCTAGAGAAGTTAACATCAAACGTCGAAACCTCCAGTTAAAAAAAAGAAACAAACTATTAAAAAAAATCATTAGGAAAGCTGAGGTTGAGAGGAAAGGAATTTTTTCCCAAAGGACTAAGGGAGGTAAACATGTCGTCCTTGTGTGCTTTTTCATCAGAGCGCGCAATCACAAATTAATGTTTTTACTGCCGTTTTCAACGCAAACATACAACCGGCCATTGCCGACGTGTCCATCCCTAAAACTGTTGTTGTCATCTCATTGTAATCTTCCTGTCCCTCTCCCTCTGCTCTTCCCCTCTCACTCCAACGCCCCCCCTTTTCTACAATTATTACCTTATGTTGTTATAGAGCGTAGAGTTCTTCCCAGTCTCTCTTTTTGTGTGTCTCTGTTAAGTCAACGGTTTCCAAACATATGCGAAATTTGGACGCATGGCAAACATTGTTCGAATCGTGTCCGTGTTTCCCTTCAACTGTTCTTCATTCCTGCTCTCTTTTATTATTTATTCATTCATAACGCCAACGTTTGTTCATGTGTTTGCATTTTGCTACCTGTTCTTTGCTTCGGTGCATTTCATGTCCTTCCTTTCTTTTTCCACCACAGCCGTCGACGACAAACACTGTTTTGTTTTCCTTTTGCTTCTTTTTGCTTTTTCTTTACTTTTTTAAACAAGTTTTCAGCTTATTCGTTTCTTGTATTTTTTTCGTTTATTTTTGTTAATAATTGTCTCTTTGTCTTTCTGTCTTTTTTTTTCAATTGAGGACATTGTTGTATTTCTCTTGTATTTGCTCTTTTTCTTCTTCTTCTTCTTCTTCTTCTTCTTCATTTTATTTACACCTCCATTTCCTTCTCCCTTATTCTATCCTTTTCTATTTTCAAGTATTAATCTACATCTCTCATCTCAATCTTCTACCTTTATGTTTACCTCTCCCATCCAATCATTTATATTTGTCTTTCATCTTTTCTACTCTCAATGAAAGCTTTACTTATGTATTCGCTTGGTTCCTTCCATTTAAGTCTAAAACTATTCCTCGCTTTTTTTCTTTGATTTTCTCTTTCTCCCTTGATTATCTCATCTTGATTTCACTCATCACTGTCTCTGTTTCCCACTTCCGCCTCAGTTTTTCGTCCAGTACTCTCTCTCTCTCTATCTATATATATATTCGTTTACTTGTACATTATTTGTCGTCTCTCAATGCCTTCGTTCTTTCTCTTCCTATTAGAAACCGTCACCCAAAGCTGTCACCAAAACTGTCAATATAGGTTTCTTCAGTTTTTAAGTTGGTCTGGCTAGCTAGCTATGTTTGTATGTATGTATGTATGTGTGCATGTATCACGCGTACATGCCACATCAATGGAGCTAGAGGGCTGAACATTTCAACATTTACTCCTTATTATGTCTAGAAAAACCGTTATTTTGTTTTTTGAAAATTGTTTGCCTAAGTAGGTTTTTAGCAGGGGGGGGGGTGGTGTTCAATTTGCAGTATTCACGATTATTTTTTGAAAATTTGGACTTTTTTTAGTGATCACTGCCCAAATTAGGTCGAAGGAAGTAACTTATTCATCGATCAGCCCTTTTCCCTATTGCTTAATTGATCACCCCCAACACGGAATGCTGCCAAAAGACGTTTTTCACGTGACGGTTACTATTGAGTGCCTAACCAGACCTGTTCATTTAGTTTTCTTTTGACTCTTCTTTTTCTCCAGCTTCTCTCCCGCATTCACCATCTTTAGTTTTTCCCATTTTCCCTCAGATTTGCGTTAATCTCTTTCTCCTCTTTTTATCACTCCTTACATTTCACAGTTCTCTCTTTTCGAAATATTGTTGACTTCTCTTGACCAATTATCCTCTATTTTTCACTCATTTTCTCCAGCTTTCACTATTTACCCTGCCTCTTTTATTATTTGTTTCCTTTTCTTCTTTCTTTTACCCTTTCAAATATCTCTCCAAGGCATTGTTTCAGAAGGCATTTGTCAAGAGCACATACTTAACATAAACGAATAAACCACATATAACGCCCGAATCCAGTACAAAAAAAACAGACCGGACAGTTCCACCTTAAAGCCTGAACCATTACCCATTCTCTTCACTCACACCTCCTTTTATTCTGTCTATCTCTCCTCTTCACCCTTTTCCCTCTTCTCTTCACCAGTCTCGTCGTTTTTGCTCTCGGAGGCCATTATCACATACTTCCTAATTATACAACCATTTTGCTTTGTTTGTCCTCAATGGCCTTCGAGGAATTATGCATTGTGCTTACCTTCTGTCGATTCGGTTCGCTTTTGTGCGGTCAGGAAAACTGTCCAACACTGCCAATAGTGGTAGTGGTAGACTTGATGATATTAGAATCAGTGGTGGATGTGCAAGAGATAAAATGGTGGTGGTGGTGGTGGTGGTGGTGGTGGTATGGATGTAGTGGTGAAGAAGGGCATAGAGTTGATGGTCTGATGAGAAGTTGATAGCTTCCGGGTGCAAGTAGCAGTTACAATGATGATAACGATGATGATAATACATTGGTGCCGTTAGTTGATGCGACTTTAGTAGAGCAACGTAAAGCCTTCAATATTGGTGGTTGTAATGTAAAAGAAAATGATCATAAAATAGTTTAGTTTGAGGTGAGAATTGTATTAAGGGTAAAAATACCGATGGGTTTAAGGATTATGTATGGATCATGATTCCATGATGGTATAAGTGATTGCATATAAGGCAATTGTATGAGCTTGAAAACAGACACTGTTAATGGTATTGGTTCAGTGATAGAAAACAGTGGTACCTTAAAAATAGTACAGTGATTGCCTTGTTGGTGTTACTAATTCTATTCCATTTGGATAGAAAATCTCTATCCAGGCAATTTAATTACATTAATTAAGACTCAATGTCAAGTTTCCGACAAGGTAGGAATATACATCATTAAACAAACGGGAATGTTATATGGCTTTTCCTCCGTAATGGCATTGGAAAACTCAAGAATTATAGTTATAGAGTTGAGCCGAGAAGAAGAGTAAATTAGTACAAGAAAATATTTTGTTCAAACACGATATGATATTGTATTTCGTGTACTTGTTGAAAATTAAGGATAATATTTCTTTTTCTTCATTAAACTTGTACAATTCCTAATTAGACAAGTCACTATTTTAAGCTATACATATCATTATTTTCAAATAGACGATTGAACTCATTATTTTCAAATAGACGATTGAACTACTTGTTTGTATTGTTAACACGACGTTTCGACCGATCCATTCTTCGGCCTTCATCAGGTGTATTATCTGAATGTGATGGAGTAAACAGAAGTTTTTAATTTAAAGTATCTTTATCTGTTTATCAGAGTATATATGTTTGTTTGTACAGAGATTAAATGAAATTCAAATCCGGAACTATAGTGATTTTAATAAAAGGACATTCAAGGTGATTTCTGGCCTTAAAATGAACTTGAAAAGCAAAAATAACGCCGGGAATGGATTTCTCATAACGAGATACATATAGTGGTATTGCACAATAAGCAGTGGAGACATGAGATTGACGCTTTTCGGTAGTGGCCATATTGGATTGCACGCACAGGCCATCACAGGGCGACACCAATTTGTTTGCGGTGATTTTTATAAATGATATGGTCATATCTTATATATTGCCAAATTGCAAAAACTTAGCACCAAGTGCATGATTGTCACTAAATATGATATATCCCCAACCAGCTTTGGGTGCTTCGTGATAACCCAATACACATATAAAAGTTCACTTATCTTCAGGTTTTATTTAAGCAATGACTTTTCGCTTTACTTGGCTATAATTGAACGCATTAATAAATCACATGTTTGCTTTTGAACATCGTACCCGCCATTCCTTCTTCATTTCGCCAGAAGCTAACGTAAAGGAGGCAATCATCAACGCTTATTGTAGAGGGTTTATTAACTCTAAAAATATACAGTGGACTCAAGCAACTGGATCACCAGGTAATTAGGGCATCCGTTTTGAAAAACCAAAACAAATCAAGTATATTTGTAATAATTTTCGTCGCTTATTTGGGCCGCTAAATCATTTAATTGAACCAACGTGAACAAACCAAGGTGACTTTTTATTTGGCTATTGCTGATTGACGTAGCGCTCAGTAGGTAATATTTGCTGTGTATCTGCAGTGAACAGCCTCTTAGAATATAGGTAAAATCGTATGTATCGTCTAGTAAAATTCAAAACCCCTGAAAATACGATGTGATTATATAGAAGCACTGAAATATGTTATGGTGGATTATGATGTTATTTTATGTAAGAGCGTAATGAAGGTAGTCCGTTATCTTCATTTCCTGTGCCAATTTGTTCACATAGAGTCACTAAAGAGCCTACGTCAGGGTATACTCGATACATTCTTCAAACATCGGTCGGTGAACATTAAGAATTACAGTAATGAAAACATTAAATGTTTTAAAGATGTTCTGTCAAAAATATACTGAAATTGTTTTAGTTCTTGTTTAATAATGTAAGTTTTATTTTTTTAACTTATTAAGCGGGTAAATGATTTAGTTTTTGTTCCCTGCTATGGTACTTTATACTAAAACTGAAAATTCGTGTATTTGAATTATTTATATGGTGCTCCGCATAACAGGGACATCAGCTTAATTGGACCATATTGCACTTTTCTCATTACATCTCAACTAACCAAAATCTACATGGTGAATGTTTTCGGTACTACGCACTCTTTTTATCCTATATTCATGAACTTCAGAAATCTGCAATGCGAAAATAGTTTTGAATATCAAAAGTAACAACCTAGATGTAAATACATAGGGATGATGGTCTTTATGATTAGAATGGAAATAGTTCTCTTCACCTTTTCTGCTTTTCATTTTTACTTTCTTTCATTTGTTTGTATTCTTATTCTTTTTCTACTCTCATGTATTTATTCTTCAGCAGATAACGGTTTTTCACGTTTTTAAAAGATAAACTATGTTTGAAGAAACTGTCTAGTTAAATCCCTTTGGGAGAGTTCAAATACCCGATTCTTTATGCTAACCTTCTGTTTCTCTTTTCCCTTCTTTGTTTGCTTTTTCATTTCTCATTTTCATTAGAGTTAAGAGTGTAATGGCGATAACGATAGATGAATGGTAATGATGGTCGTTGATGATGTTAGTAATGTGAAGCTGAAATTACTCATGGTTACGATGATGATAGTCGTTGTGGTCAGGATGAAAGGCATTTAGGGGATACTGGTCTTGGGTGGGGGAAGATTCTGGTGGAGGAGTTTGGGGTTGAGGTGACTGGTGAACATCCAATGAACGGTTGGTCCTGCAGACTAAGAACATGCAGAAGTTGTCGACCATGAAATATTAATATCTGTAAATATTTCATCCTTCTTTGTTTGTACTCTCTCTGTTTTGTTTTTATGTATTTCTATTGGTTATTCGTTTAATTTTCTTCTTTCGCCTTCTTTTTCATCATTCCTCGTTCTTCTTTCCTGGATCGATTTCCTGTTTTCTTTTTTATCTCACCCCCTCTTTCTCCCTCTCTCTTTCGTTTTAATGTTGTTCTGCTTTTATCTTTCTTTTTCCTTTTACTTTCTCCGCTCATGGGTGCCTGCTTTGGAGTAATATGAAATTAGTATCTATTGCTAGTGTAGTGATTTCGACCCTTGTGAGGTGTTCACCACTCTGATTATGTGTTAAACTGAGCTTTGTAAATATCTACATTCTTCCTTTATTATACTTTTTCTAATTTCAGTTCTCAAATTTTCACCAATCTTTGTTAATTCGAAAAGAATTCTCCTTCTTTTCCCTCTTTCATGCATTTTCCTTCTTTCTTTCTTTCCTTCTTTCTCTAGACACCTCATTTCCACCCTTATTAACTAATCAATTTATTCATTTATCCATTTTACAACAGAAAAAAGCATATCACATTTTTAAAAGATGAAATGTTTGAAGACAGTGTCGTTAACAGTTTTTGTGAGAATTAACTAAGCAGATCCTTTTTTATTTCTTTCTTTCCTTATCAATTTTTAAAGTTTCTTCTATCGCTTCCTTTATTTTCCTTTCAATATATACAGTCCATCTTCACATAAAAAGATCAACTTCCCCTTACCCGCACATGTTTGAACTAGGAGGGTGAGGATAAATCCTTTTGCCAAAGGGCAAATGACCGATCCCTACCATTAACAAAACACAAGCTCTATCGATCCAATGGCTGAAACGCTGGCGGCGATAGCTCTTATCTTTTTCGTTGATAATTCAACAATGTTTTGTCGGTCATTTGTTTTTCCTCTTATCTAATTTATTCTGTTTATTCTTTCTCTTCAAATGTTTAATGCTGACTTTAAAAAAAGGAAAGATTGTAGCTGATTTTTTTTATCAGTTTTTAAATACTTTCATTTTTTATTCTTCTCGTCCGCTGCCTTTCATTTGGCTTCTCCCTCTACTCTGGGAATCAGCTAACCGACATACATACACACATATATGTACGCACGCTAAGATTCAAGTTCATACACACGCATTCATTTATGCGTATTTACACAAGGGAAAATATACACACAAACATGCAATGAGGGTAACGTGCAAAACGTGTTTAGATATGTACATAAAGCCACACTCATATAGACGTATGCAGTTGTTTAGTCACCTAGACATACAGACGCATTCTAATATATTATTCAGAATAAGAGTTTAGATTGATTACCAAATGTACGCTTGGCCTCGTGCCGTACTAGGCTAGACTTGGTAAATAATGATTACCAAAGTAACCAAATCCCTTTAATAATAACCACTGACCTTTTTAGGAACATACTGAACATATACATACACACACACATATATATATATAATAGCAGGGATAACTGAAAATGTAACCAAACAGGAAAAATATGTTCTTTGATATAATTCTTCTTACATAACACAACCAATGAACAAAAAAAGACAATAATTAAATTATTTACACATGTAAAGGTATCTGTAACGGAAGAAATATTCTGATGTACACAAAAGAACAAATGATGTCGTCCCTTAGTTCGACAGGGCATCTGGATACATAAGTGCATCTCTCATTGGGTGTCAGTATGAAAAGGTTGCCCGGGGATGCAACGCTAGAACAACCAATATGAGGTTGTCCATGAGAAAATCATGTATACGTCAGGTAAATGCCAGCAATTATGAGAGATTGTCCTTGTTAAAATTTGATAATGTTTGTTTGAAAACGTTTCGCAGAGTTGCACAAATTCTACATACAAAAAATGATATTCCGTTTTGCTCCCAAAAGCTATTTTAATCCAAAATTAACATGGGCTGGGGATCATCAACACCTATCCTATCATGTTTTTCTGGCCAATTTAATCCCACTTACTGAATTAGCTATAAGAAAGTAATAGTTTGGCTACAAAATGGCCCCCAAAAGTTAATTTAATCCAAAGCTGACCTCTGGGACGATTCTGCGTAAAAGAATGGTCGATATATAACACATACCCAATTGAACTTTCGCCGTGAACACCTATGCCAAATTTCTACATCCTAAATGCAAAAGTGTGGCCAACAACTTGGAAAATTAGTTAGAAATGACTACAAATTACCTCAGTTGATCTTGAATGACTCCTGAGGTAAACTTCGCATTGCCTATGACATTTCCAAAATACTTACCCCTATGCCAAATGTCAGTTCCATAGTATTGCCAAAAACTGGGTAAAATGAGCAGAAATGACCTCTAGTGACCTTGAATTACCTCCAAGGTCAACCTCGCCTAGCCTGTTACATGCGATGTGAGAGGATGTACCCAAATGCAAAATTTCAGCATGCTTGGTGCGAAATTGTGGCCCACAAATTTGAAAATTGACTAGAAATTCTAATGACCTCAATTGACCTCTGAGGTCAAAATCACATTGCATATAAGCTTCGACATGGAAAGATTTACTCCTACGTCTAATTACAGTTCATAGCTGCAATACAGTGGCCAAGAACTTGGAGAAATGTTTTAAAATGACCGGAAAATGACCTCTGGTGACCTTGAATGTCATCAGAGCTCAACCTCACATAGATTCCTGGAGAAGATGTACTCGTATGGTAAATTCCAGCATTCTTTGCGCAAAATTGTGGCCAACAACTCTGAAAATTGGCTAGAAATGACAAGAAATGGTCTCTGGTGACTTCGAATGATCTCCGAGGTCAACCTCACATAGCCTATGTGGAAAATCGACATCTTCTCAGTCTACATGCAGAATAGGGCTTGTAGCTTTTGTGGAGAAGAGGTACGGACAAACAAACAAACATTTGGGCAGTAAGCCTGCATTTATGCATGTCTGGTTAAATACGACGGACAAGGAACATATTGTTCATTTTTATTAAATTGTTCTTGTTTCCGTACAAGAGAACATGTGTTTGGATCCATGGAGTGTAGTAATTATCCAAAAGTGTTATCGTACCGAGCGCTTTTAGCTACACTCCATGGATCCAAACATACGTTCTCTTGTACGGAAACAAGAAAAATATAATAAAAAACTAACAAGATGTTCCTTGTCCGGTTAAACAGCTGCTACTGCTGCTGCTGATACCACCTACACGCAATAAATCAACTAATCGAGACAACCATAGATTACAATAAACCACTCTGTTTGGCCTTCGTAGATTATGAGAAAGCATTTGACTCGGTAGAACATGCAGCAGTCTTCAACGCAATGCGCGAACAAGGCGTTTTGCTTCTCCCAACAACACGGTTCCGAAAAGCAAATAAAACTATTAATTGACTGTTATTTTAAAAGAACAATTAATCTTTTAAAAAATTTATATCATGAGTTTATTTAGAAATTCAAGAGGGTTGAAGGGTTAGAATGGTAAAAATTGAAGAAATTGAAAAATTCAAACTTTAAAAAGGTTAACAAATTAAAATCTTGAAACATTAAAAAACCATAGTATTATCG
>VCCN01002048.1:10406112-10417892 GCA_006491835.1 Architeuthis dux
CACACACACACACACACACACACACACACGTCGGGTAAGATTTGAGAAGAATAAAGAAATTAAAAGAAAGACCATGAAATCAGATTAGATAACTAAAGTTGAGAAAATATATAATCAGTGTATGTTTGCAGGGGATGAAACTGATTAGAAAGACTGATGAAATATAGAAATGGTAGATGTTGAAAGGGTGTGAGATTGAGAAAATAAGGTAGAGAGGCAGAGAAACTGAGAACTTTTTACTAGAAAGAATATAAGTCTAGAGAAAGAAAGAGAAGGACAGACATATTGGAGAGAAGAAGGGACGGTGATGTCAGAGAAAGGGACGGCGAGGGAAACTTGAAAGAAGTCAGTGGGAAGGACAGGCTAAGAAATCGAAAATGGGATATAAAGAGTGAAAATACCCAAAGAAAAGAGAAAAGAAACGTGAGAACGAAGGAAAATAGAAGATTCATTCACTGAAGCAGAAGTCTGGAACTGAACATGAGGTCATGATTAAACAGAATACAACAATGATAAATATACCCCCCCCCGCCTAAAAAAAGAATTCTTGGGAAGAATCAGTTCTTGGGGATTTTATTGATGTTGTGGCTGCTGTTCGTTGGATGACAAATTTGATCTTAAGATTTGTGGTTTTTTACTCAATCGTTTCTCAACGCGAAAATCCATGCCTTAATGCCGTTATAATCCCATTGATTCCTGCCTTAATACCTTGTACACATACAGCAAACAAAACTGCGGATAGAATTCTTTTTATCCTTCATTCTCATGTTTCTCTTAGCGTTTGTTTGAGATTTTAGAGATATCATTCTTAATCTGGTATTCTGTACTCAGAATTTTTCATAAACCACGATTAGAGGATTAACAGATTAACGGAATACCATATTCCCTTTTTATTCTTGGCAAATTAGTAGTTTTTTGTTGTTAACGAAATTTTAATGAGCAAAAGTATGCATTGATCGTGTTTCCTGTCTAGGCTTTTAGCAGACTGCAGAACTATGTATTTTACGTACCAGAGGATGCAAAATATGACATGTCTTCTTTTATGCGGGTAGTTGCCCACGCTCAATCTGGGTAACTCATTCCGGGTCGCAGATATAATGGCATACCTCGTATCCTACTCTTCCTGGTGCAATGAGAAAGTGATGTCTAAGGAATGGATGCCCGATCAGCAGACTACATTTGTTTGTTGCTTGACTGTCCGAAGACAGGAGCAGTCACGTTTTGCCGACTGAGTGTTGTAATGTTTATATATATGTATGCTAAATCAATAAACATGCCAAACCAAGCTCCCAGCAACCCTCATTCCGTTTCCAGTCCCAGAAAACGCGAACCGGAATTGGGAACGGGGAAGGCTCACTTCTTACCAGGCGAACAACCCTATCAGACGTGTTATCTTGTTCCGTCTTCTTTTCTTAACACGCTTAAGCACAGTTACGAATCAAACGCATTCTAATCCCACACAGCTAGAATAGAATACTAACAAAGCGAACAGAGGCACTAAACACAACCAGAACGTTACACGTGTTACTGATGATGGAAAGTAACACAGAAATACTCAAAATGCCCGGCTTTGCAACGTTTTATTGTACAAATGAAATTACATTTTTACTACTGCAGCCTTGAGAGGAAACATCTATATATATGGGGAGGTTGGGTTAATTGGAACACATTTCCCAAACACGCTTATTTTCAACATGAGGTTATATTGATGAATCCACTACATCATCTTATTTATAGATATACATGTTTTCAACAAACACAGCAAATACATTCAGCAGAGGCTTAGAGAGATTTTTGTGAACCAAGTCCAGACGTTTCAACTTTCAATTCAACTGGTAAGGTGCTCTTCAGAATGTCTCTATTCATACCGAAAGCCTTCCAACCTATCGTTATGCGTCTTTTTATTTCGCAGTCATGGTCTTTCTCTAGCTTTATTATCTGGCCCAGGTAGATGTATTCATCGACCTTTTCTAAAGTCTCACCAAATATCTTTATGACCTTTTTGGGGACTTTATCATTGAACATTACTTTTGTCTTCGTTCTGTTCATTTTTAAACTTACGTTTTTACTTTCCCTATTTAGATCGGTTAGCATATTTTGTAATTCTTCGGATGCTTCCGACGTCATAGAAATGTCATCAGCAAATCTTAAGTTGCTTAGATATTTTCCATTTATGTTTATACCCATTCCCTCCCAGTCAGTTTTCCGAAAGATGTTTTCTAGGCTCGCTGTGAATAGTTTAGGTGATATTGTTTCCCCTTGTCTTACTCCTTTTGCTATTTTTATCTTGTTTGTATCTGCGTGTAGTCTAATTATTGCAGTGCCACTTTCGTATATGTTTTGTATAATGTGTATGTAATTCTCGTTAACGCATTGTTTACGCATTGCGTTGAAGACTGCTGCGTGTTCTACAGAGTCAAATGCTTTCTCATAGTCTACAAAGGCCAAACAGAGTGGTTTGTTGTATTCTAGAGATGTCTCGATTAGTTGATTTATTGCGTGTAGGTGATCTATTATCGAGTAACCACTTCTGAAGCCTGCCTGCTCGCGTGGTTGATTTTCGTCTAGAGTGCATGTTAGTCTGTTTGTGTTTATATATGTTAGGTAGTAGTGTAATCGGGCGGTAGTTGCCTAGGTCGTGCTTATATCCTTTCTTGTGGAGTAGGATTATTATTCCTAGACAGAATTTCTTAGGGACTTTTCTTTCTCTTATACATTGCGTGAATAGCTACGCTAGTCCTTTGTGCAAGATTTCTCCTGCATCTTCTAGAAGATCTGTCGTTATGCCGTCCTCGCCTAAGGCTTTACCGAGTTTCATATTTCGTAGTGCAGATACTACTTCTTTTACCGTTATGTCTGGGATATCGCTAGTATCTATAGGTTTAGTAGTTTGTGGTATGTTTACTTTTGAGGCATATACATTATCATAGTATTCTTCAGTTACTTTAGTCAATTCGTCTCTGTTTTTGATAATTTTGCTATTTTTATCCTTTAGTGCAAGCATCTGTTGCTTGCCAGTATGATCTGCGGATCTGGCGTTCTTTAAACTCTTCCCCTTTCTCATAGCCTCTACTATTCTCTTAGATTTTTCCTTTCTTTTTTCTCTTCTCGTTCGTTTATTTATTAGTTTGTTAAGTTCTGTTTTTTGTTTTCGTCTTCTTTAGTTTTTATCTTCATATTTCTCCTCCGTTTGATTAGTTTTAATGTTCGTTTAGAGTATTTCCCTGTTTTAATGTCTACATTTGAGTTGCCTACCATCTCTGCTGCTTCCTTAATTATACTTGTTAGACTATTACTTTTTCCCTCTATGTCACTGTCAGTAGTCCACATGCCTGGAATCTGTTCTCTATCGCTACTCTGAAGTTGCTAATGTTCTCTATCTCTATCTTATTTCTCTTCTTCTTGAGTATCATTTTATTCCTTTCAGTTTTAAAGCTATATTTAGTTCTACACGCTACCATTTTATGATCGGTTCCTATGTCTACTTTATTTATAACGGTAACGTCTTTAATGTTGTCGATCTTGTCAGTTAGTATGAAGTCGATTTCGTTTTTTGTCGTGCCATTTGGGCCTTTTCAAGCCCACTTTCAACCTTTTCGTTTTTGAAAGAATGTATTTGTTATCTTTAAACCGTATCTTTCTGAGAAATTTACTAGCATGCCACCTCTCTCATTTCGTTGTCCTATTCCGTATTTTCCTATACTATATTCGCCAACTTTTCCTTGACCTACCTTAGCGTTAAAGTCACCCATGAGTATTGTGTAGTTAGTCTTCTCTTTGTCCATTATCTTATCGATATCGTCATAAAACTCTTCTATGTCTTGGGCAGAACTTTTCGACGTAGGCGCGTAAACCTGGATTACCTTTGGCGTGTATCATTTGCTTAGTCTAACTGTTATCCAAGCGATTCTGTCTGATATACTGTCAACATCTATTACGTTGCCGGCGATGTTGTTATTAACTTACGCCACTGAATTTTTTATCCTCTCCTCCTTTATAATAGAATAGGTGGTTACTTACCTTTAGCTTTAGAAGGTTTTCTCCTTCTGGGTTTCACTTATACCTACGATGTGCCAGTCGATGTTGTCCAATTCCATTTGTAGTTGGTCTAGTCTATGGTCCTCAGCTATGCCACGAACATTGTAGGTGTAGATCTTCATGTTGTTTTGTTTGTTTAATGTCCAAGAGTTTGTCTTGCTTGGACAGTGTCTGCTCGCATTCTAGGGCACATTGCCCGCAGGCACATGAAGCAATGCGGTTGGACATTTAGTAGGCGATGATCCAACAGGAACGCTACGATATTTGTATGGTTGTGCTATCATATTGGATTTGGGAAGGTGGTGGCTAATTTAGCTCACCCGTTACCAGTATTTCTGGTGAGCATTCAGGTAGGTGCCACCTTATTCGATATATTCGGTGGGTCCCTATATATCTACAGGGGGTCACTATGATCCACGCCGTCTATATATATAGGTATGTGTGTACATGTAAATAGTTTTAAGAAATGAAGAAATTGGTTAAAATCTAAAAATTTAAAATTATGCAATGTAACAATGAAGGTGCTTTTTCTCAGAATCTCAAAACAAGTGTAACACTCAGTATGTTCCTTTTCCTGTTTTAATTCCATTCAGTCTTTAGTCATTTAAGCAATTTTAGTAACAATTTTTCTCGGGTTGGTACTTTGGATAAAAACCTCTGTATTCTTGTTCGCCTGTTTACTGCTCTACCCACTATACAAAATCGGCAAGCGTGAGATAATTTTATTGGAAGTCGACATGGGCTTAAGAATCAGGGTTAAAGACGTAAAATCTATGTTACGACTCTCTCTGATCATTCTTTGGCCTGGTCACCATTTTTACTGCTTAGACCATTATTTGGCTGAATAGTTTCCGATTCCAATCATTTGATTCTTACCGATTTCAGAGAGGACGAGCAGCATAAGTTTAATTTCAGATCAGCAACCACACAGCGATATCTTCAGCGGAAAAAGTCCCATAAAGTATGCGTGGCCGATAAAGATTAGGAAGCAAAAAAACATGTTTAGTTATCTCTATGACATGGTACTATTTATTTACATAAACTTCATGCAAATGTTGTTAATTTTACACGAATAACACTGATTCCTTGTGTTTTGGGGTATTAGAATTTTGGGGTTCAATTATAAGCTCGAACATGACCAATTTAATACAGATTCCAATATTGTTAATGGCCAGCTGATATCTTCATGATTGTTGAAATGTATTGGGCAGTAACAGTTGAACTATAAAGAAATAACGAGATTAGCAAACACTGTGCTGTCGTGAATAGCATTTCTTTTATTCATTTCGACTATACCAAGTCTGATACAAGGAGAAGATTTTGAAGCAGGTAAAGAGGATTTCACCAATTCTTCGTGGTCAAAAAGGTCAGCACAATAATCAGTAAACTTCTAATTCTGATAATGGTGGATGTTGAGTGAAAATTAGTTCACATTCTGGTTACCCATACAGAGTGTATTGCTTTATTGCTTTAAACCGGGGATGGTGGTTAGATGATACTCACTCATAGCAATTTTTATTTTGATCTTTAATTTCATATATGTAGTTAATAAAGCAGGATATCGTTTTGACATATATGAATTATGGCACATTTTACTAGTATTTTGTATTTATTTTCCCCCTGACCAGGGCAGAAATCACACAATCTTGGTTTAATGTTAGGCCCCACTGGTATGTGTGGGTAGTGTCAAAAGTCGCCCAGTCCCACTGGTTGTTGCTGCATGCATCAGGGTGTGCCCACTAAACCTACCTCTTTAAGTGCAGTTGGGAGGTGCTGTATGGGAGGCGTGTCCTCAGGAACCAGGCTCATTTATTATCATTAAAGGTTCTCTGTCCACAAAAGACCAAGTACCAGTTTATATTTACTTACAAAGCATAGATTAGTTTTAGCACAAAGCTAAAAGTATAAGACACCTAGTAAGGATCGAACTCACTACTCAGTATTAATGATCTTGCGGGACCAGCTTGCTAACCATTACACCACAACGAAGTGCCGACATTTGGCCAGTACTTGATGAATCAATAGAGATATGGCGTTATCCCCTTTTTGGTGAATGTTTAGTAAATATCAGTGTTTACGAGTATGTTTTTGTCAAACTCCAGGACAAAGTCAGAGTTGACTTTACTTTCCTATGTAACAAGAACAAGAACAATCCTCACCAAAAAGGGGAATAAACTGACATATAAAATCAGTATTTCACTCGCGATCAGGTGATTTCTAGCATGGTGTGTTACCACATGTGCTAAACTGACAAGACTTACACCCCTCCAAACTTTATAGTAGAATTACACAAGGAAGTAGAAGTAGAGCAGGGTTTGACTCTGGAGCAGCCAGGCTTGTCTATTTATGTTGTCGTGCGGAACTCACGAATGGCAAAGGAAAATGTTAACGAAACTTGATGTTTCTTGGTCAATACTTGCATTACTCTCAATTTTAAAACATATTTTAAATAATGTGTTTCATTTAATCTTAACCCACCTTTCTTTTCGCCCACTTCTTAATAATAATACATCACGGATGTAGAGAGTTTCCAACTCTAGGGCGTAGTTTCCCACACAAAGATGAATTAGAGCATTCAAGTACAACTACAAAACATACACCAACAATACCATTAACGCCGATTTAAAAAAAGAGATAAATATAGGAGGAAGAATGATTTATCAAAACTTAGCTCAATCTATGCCAATAGTTACGCCAATGACTGTCAACAAATTTAGAGCAGGTCCAAATGAAAGAAATGGGAAAATATATCGTGAGTCATGAATCTTCCAAATGGGAAGGGCCTGCTTACTTTGAAAATCAGCATTCAAAATCTTGGCTTGTATGTGAGCTTGAACATCGACCACTACTACAGGTGGAAAATATGTAGGTATCTAATCCGCTAATCAGGCTGAGTGGTTTGATTTTAAACAACTATTTTATTTGTATTCTTAACATTGTACTGGTGTAAAACTAAGCCAGCATAAAGTTACTTAACTCCACTTGTCAATAGTGTTAGTGACGTGGGTCGTAAAGTTGCACAAACTCAATTTAAAGTTGTGTTGATATTGACTGATATTTTGATATTGATTGTTTTCGCTTTTTTGTTGGTGATGGAGGCTTGGTTTGAAATGGCGAGGTGGAGAGTGAAAGTAGCGTTAATATGTCTATTGTTTGGTCGCTGATTTGGATTTTGGAATCGGATGACGTCGCCGGATTTGTCATTTACTAGACTACATCGTCTTTCAGAAGAGGATTTCGCCATAAGAATTGTAAAGATTCCAAAGTAAAAACAAAACTACAAAAAGAAGAATGACACAGAGACACTCTGAGGAACAGACAAACACAAGAAAGAGGAGTGGATATAACGATAGAAGGAGACAAAAAACTGCGAATAAAAATAAAATAGTGTTCAAAAGAGATGTGGAAGAAAGGGGTAATAATTCTGTAATGGGAAGCGGCGACGTTGTTCCATTATCAGGCGGGATATAGTGGAAGCTGAATTGGGGATAGATAGATAAAAGATGATGAATAAATAAATAAATAAATATCGATAAAATAAGAAGAAGGCGAAATAAATATGTGGAATAACGGTGATAAAATATGAACAAGGTGGGAAAAAGGAATGAGAGGTGGAAGAAGAAAGGGATAACAAAGAAAAAAGAAAGGTGCAATAAAGAAGGAAAGGAATAAAGAAAAGTGGAATAAATACATAAAGAAAGAAAGAAAGGTGGAAGAAAGGAATAATGGGAAAAGAAAGATTAAGAGGTGGGTGAAAGAAAAAGCAACAGTGAAAGAGAAAAGATAAAAAAAATAAACAAAGAATGGAGAGAAGGGAAAAACAGGTGTGAGAGAAAATTTGTGAATTATGTGAAATGAAGAGAAAAATAATTTATAAAGTGAGGGAGAAATGGAAATAAATATCGAACAAAAAGGTGTTTGTGGACAAAAATGAAAAAGAAAATTAAGAAACATAAGGATAAACAATGATAGGGAGACTGACAAGTTAAAATAAAAGAAGAACAAACGATGAAGAGAAGTGAAAAATGTTCGATCTAAAACAAAAGGAAGAGGCAAATTGAGACAGAAAAAAAGGAAAAGTCCAAGAATAAAAAAAGGAAAAAAAAAAGAAGAGAAAAAGCTTGGAAGTTTAAGAGAGGGAGATGGAGAGAGAATGATGAAGAACGAAAGATAAAAGAGAAAGAAAAAGAGAAAATCAAATCCAGACGATAACGCAAGCCGGAAGTTATGGCCGGGCGTTCTCGGATTGAATTGGGGGAACAGAGAGACTGGGGAGTGCAAAAGGTTGAGGTGCAGATGTAAAGCTTGGCTAATGGTGGTAGAGTTGGTCGGGCGGACGGCTTAGTTGAGGATGTGGAAGACGAGCGAAATTACAATCAGCATCAACTTACCCTAGCCAACGTATTTGCAGAGTCCCATGATAGCAGCCATTGTATCGTGCGGTGTCATGTGACCGGTTCGACGGAGATAAAAAGTACCGGCCGGTTGATTGGAACTTGTTTGCCTGGGCGCCGAGATAAGAGATTATCCGGCCGGCACGCCCGAGCGAATCGTGTGGATAACGCACTGACGTTTATGTGCGTTAACCCTTCGCCTCACACCCTTCCCATCCTTCATGCCCCACAGTGCGTTTGTTTCATCCTTCTGAAACTCGACGCCCCTGACTCACACACTATCTTTACCATCTTTCGTTTTTGTTCTCTCTGAAACACTATTGTCACTTGACTTCCTTTTTCTCTCTCTCCATGCCATGGCTTTCTCTTTTCCATTCCTTTACTTTTTAGGCCCTCTCTTTTTCTCTTAAATTGCTTCGAATTTTATTTTGACATCTTTTGCTTTGCTTTCCTTTTCATCGTTTTTAATCCACCTCTCTTATTTCATCTCCCCCTCTTTGCTCATGTTATTCCTCATCGTTTTCTTTTTTCAAATTCTACACGTATATAATTCTTCGAGTTTTCTTCCTTTCATTTTCACCTCTCATTACTATTTGTTGTCTTTCTTTTTCCCCTGGTATTCCATTTTGTTCCTCTTTTTCGTCCATTGTTTCTCCCCAATTTCTTTCCTCTTTATGTATTTATCTTCTTCCTGATTTTGTCGATATTCACATAATCATAAATTTGTCGCTTAAGAACCTTTTGCATTTAGTGGAATAATCAGTACTTAAATTGTCAATGGCCATAAGACAAAATAATCGATTTATTTGTTTTACATCTAAATTCTCTTTACTACTGCTTTGTCATTCCTGATTATTCTTTGGTTGTTCGGGTATTACCCGGAGTGTTGCTCAGATTCAGAAAATTATTTTTATATTGGTTCACATCACAATTTTTTAAGAACACACACCTAATTAAGGAAAACATAAAGTTGCGTAGCCATAATTTTGCTCTTATTAGTCCACCTATTTGTATGATCATGGTAGCCGTCAAGAAACGAAAAAAAAAACCTACCTATAATTAAATGGTTATCAGGGTCTTATCATGCATGAAAGATAGTGTTTAAATGATTAGTTATTTTTTGTTATTAATGATATATTTGGTCCCCAAATTATACCTGTTCCCGACAATAAATTGGCGGCATTGATATTGCATTTATTGCACTTTAGTTTTGTGCCAGAAACCTGACAAGATATTCATGAAACCAAATGCGAATCATAAGCGATTGAAAGTCTTCTATATAAAACTTCAGTTTGGAGAATTCTGGTGAAATGTCTACTCTCAGAAATGTATCTTTCAGTAATGAAATAAAGTATTCTCACAAGAGCAGGACTGACTCTGCTTTAATTTTAGTTTGTTCTCTTTTGACTTGCAAACAGTCTGTTCATCAAGTGAATGCAATGCTGATCTTAGTTTTATCAGTCCTAATTTCTCACGAAACATTGTTACACTGTAATGATACTTACGTACTAGTCCTTATCTGACTTCATTGATATTCTCAGAATAGATCTCAACCGTGCTAGATGTTCACATATTTCGTCAGTCTGTTATATGACCATCAATTGGGTTTGTTGAATAAACATTATTTGTTTATTCTATATTCTATATTTACATAAATAGCAAAGTATTCTTATGTTGTGCATCATATTGAAATTATTTACTCACTATCTCACTACTCAGTAATACATAATCGGAAACACCGAAAGGAATAAAGGAATCAGGAACCTCTGTATTAAGAATAAATATAATTTTGTCAAATGGAGCAGTTACAAACATGTTTTTGTTTCACGCAATCCGACTGCGTTATTCAAACTGAAAATTAAAAATTGTAAGTTAATAGGCTGGGGGCCAGCAGGGTTTACCATGCACCCCCCCTGATTCTATATTTAGGGTAGAAAAATGTTCCGTAGGATGTCCTCTTTCAGAGGAAAAGATGTTCCCAAGAAAAGGTTGGGAAGAACTAACTTATTTGCATAAAACAAAATGGCCGCCAGCACACACCAAAAAAACAGGATTCTCTCTCTCTCTCTCTCTCTCTCTCCCCTCTCTCTCTCGCTCTAAGCAAGACACACTCTTGGACATTAAAAAAATTAAACAACATGAAGATATACACTTACAATGTTCGTGGCATAGCTGAGGACCACAGACTAGACCAACTGCAAATGGAATTGAAAAAACTGGCACGTAAGTGAAACCCACAGGAAAGGGGTAAAACTTCTAAAGCTTAAGGTAAGTAAACATCTATTCTATAATAAAGGGGGAGAAGATAACAAATTCAATGGCGTGGGATTCTTAGTCAACAACATCGCAGGTAACATTATCAGTTTTGACAGTATATCAGACAGAATAGCCGTGATAACAGTTATATTAAGACAAAAATACACACTGAAGGTAATCCAGGTCTACGCGCCTACTTCGAAAAGCTCTGACCAAAAGATTAAAGAGTTTTATGACGACATCAGTAAGATAATGGACAGAGAGAAGACTAACTACACAATACTCATGGGAGACTTTAATGCTAAGGTAGGTCAAGGAACAGTTGAATAATCCAGTGTAGGAAAATACGGAATAGGCCAGAGAAACGAGAGAGGTGATATGCTAGTAAATTTCTCAGAGAGATACGGCTTACAGATAACTAATACATTCTTTCAAAAACGAGAAGGCCGAAAGTGGACTTGGAAAAGCCCAAATGGCACAACAAAAAACGAAATCGACTTCATACTAACTGACAATATGAATAACATTAAAGACATTACCGTTATAAACAAAGTGGACATAGGAAGTGATCATAGAATGGTAGCGTGCAGAACTAAATTTAACTTTAAAAGAGAACCGATTTCAAGCACTGTGGAATAACGACAGTGACATAAAGGAAAGGAGTAATAGCCTGACAAATATAATTAAGGAAGCATCAGAGATGGTAGGCGATACAAATGTAAACAATAATACAAGGAAATATTCTAAAGCAACACTAAAACTAATAAAACAGAGAAGAAATATGGAGATAGAAGCTAACGAGGACGAAAACAAAAAAGCAAAACTTAACAAATTAATCAATAAAATAACTAGAAAAGAAGAAAGGAAGAAAAATATGAACAGGATAGTAGAGGCTATCAAAAGGGTGAAGAGTTTAAAACATGCCCGATCCGCAGACCATACAGGCAAACAACAGATGATTGCACTAAAGGATACAAACGGCGAAATTATCAAAAATAGGGATAAACTGACAAAAGTAACAGAAGAATACTATGCAAACATGTACGCCTGCAAAATAGAAATACCACAAACTAACAATCCTATAGATATTAG
>VCCN01002048.1:10699979-10710694 GCA_006491835.1 Architeuthis dux
TGAAGTTTTCTTCGTAAAATGCTGAATAATTAGCTTTACGTTTTGAGCTGTAATTTAATGTATATAACTCCTTCACGAATTAAATCCACAGTTTTGCCTATAAAGTATTGAAATACCTATGAATTAATTATGTTATGTTAAAATGGCGTGAATCTTTGCATTCCTCATGTCTGAAAACTATGATTTAGCCTTTTAAAGTACTCGGATATGTCAACTGGGAGACGAGATATGAAATTCTGTTGTTTTGGGGGTGTATGCTGGCGACCATTTTGTTTTCTGCAAATGAGGTAGTTCTTCCCAACTTCTTTCTTAGGAACATCTTCTTTCTGAAAGAGGATATCTTAAGGAACATTTTGGTACCCTAAATGTAGAATCATGCGGTGGGGTGCAGGGTAGGCCCTGCTGGGCCCCGGCCTAATAGGGTAACCGAAAAAGTTTGTTTAGTTAAAAATATATGACCATTGTTTTGGCATTAATTGTATTGAACAACCTATTCAACGTTTTGTTCCATTCGTTTCTACTCTACTATCATACTCCCAGAATATTTTTCTCTTTCTCAACAAAGAAATTATCTCGATGCTTTTTGCAGTCTTCCCTGGAATTGAAATTACTTTCATTAAGAGCCTTTTTTTATGTGTTATTAATCTTACATGTACATACCTAATACAGAATACGGAATAAATGTTGCAATATCTGATGAATGCGGCGGATAAGTAAAAACCACTCTGCCAAGCTATAACAAAGAAACAATACGCTCTAGTGTTTCGTAGACTGCATCCTTACATTTGGGAGCATTAACCGTTCGAATCGATCGTTCGGTTCACCGAAACGTGCTCATAGTAGCGGACTGCTACCCAATCCTTCCATAAACACGGCTTAAGATACACGACTTTGGGGACTATAATTTGAAACAGTTAGTGGTCGTTCATTTTGCTTGACCATGCACGATCTATTCCGTCCCTTGTTGTAGAATATCCACATTTTATCACCTGGCACAATTTCTTTAGAAAAAAGAAACATTTATATACGGTCCAATAGAGATTTTTCTCTTAACTTATTTCTAAATTGCACATCAAAGCAACTTACATAACCAAGCGACTTACATAACCAAGCTGACGCAAACGATTCTCAACGCTTAACTTGAATTTATTGAGTACGTATTGGCTCCCGTGTCGTATAACGTTGATTATACTCAAATAACCCCAACTGGTCTATGAATCTCCCCCAGATGGGTCTAACACAGGCTCTAGAAAGTTTTCCTCAATTTTATTTTGCCAACATATTACATGCTAAATGTATCATCGTATACGACACAAACTGCTGTGAGTGAAACCATGTGTGGGGTTCACTACTTTGCTTGTTCAGAGGTTCACTAGTTTATATTGTTATTACTTTGGATCTCTACTTGTTCTCATATTCCCCTAAGAATCACAGTATATATCCCAGTGCTATAATTATCTTGATCACTACTACTATCATATCGATAGTCTCAGCTGATTCCTAGTTTCTCCAACCTTTTTGTCAGGTTCTTCGGGACTGTTCCCAGGGCTCCGACCACTATTAGCACTACCGCCACCTTCATGCTCCATAATTTTATCAGCTCTCCGGCAAGGTCCAGATACTTATCCAAATGTTTACTTTCTTTCAGCTTTACCCTGTTGTCTACCGGAGCATTAAAATCCAATATTCTTGTTCACTACCACAAGATCTGACCCAGATTGGGTGATCGGTTTGAATCTAAAAGTTCCAGAGTATTTTATGTTTTGTATTCTCTAGAACAGATTCTTGTCTTTGAATGTACCATTGGTTTATATGGTCGAATAGCAGTCGCCTGTAGAGCTCCGAGTAGGTCACCCTCCCAACCCAGTCATGCCTATTCTTGTACTCCTTCTGGGCTAATGTGCTGCACTTTCTTACTGTGTGGTTGATTGTCTCATCTTTATCTCCGCACATTCTAAATTTGCTGTTCTCTTGGGTCTTGTCTATCTTGGCCTTTATAGTTGGTTCTTATGGCGTTGTTCTGGGTCGCTTTTAGGAGTGACTCAGTTTCTCTCTTTAGGCTTCCTCTGCGTTATTATGTCCATGTTTCAGTTGTAAATTATGTTAAATTGTCACTCTATCCATATTTGCATAATGCTTTTTAGAATATTCCTACGCTCCTGATGAAAATAGAGCGTGGTGTTTGTTAGTATTCAGCTACTTATAAAATGTGCGCTACACAAGTGGTATTAGTTTCACTTCTATTTACATGCCCCAATGTGTGCAGGCTGTCAGTCTACTGTGATGTGCATTTGATCCGCAAAAGATTTCATATAGATTATAAATACTGTAAGTGCTGTTGTCTTTTCAATCACATCTACTAGATGTGTTGGTACTGAACTTTATACCTGCCCAGTCTAATCTAAACATCACTGATTCAGACTTTTGCTTCTAATCGAGTTATGACCACTAGAAAGAATGAACTGTTAGAATACAAATATACATTTTTGTCACAGATCTAAGCATGCAATATTTAATACGAATTTAACACTTGGGCTACTGAAAAAGCTGAGTATACTCTCCATAATCCTTATCTATATTAGTATGCTCTCAGAATGGAAATCCTATTGATCAGCATTTCAAATTGGTTATGTGAGTACACCCAGAACTTATTCAACATTTAAAATGAGATGTAAGATCTTTACGCTTGTATTACTGTGAACTAACCTCTGAATTATACATTTAAGTTTCTTCTACCAACTAGACAATTATTCAGCCGCTCCAATAAATAGAAGCTAGCAAGTTCCATTTGTCTTCGTGAGACAATAGATGGGCATGTGGGTCGATAATAAACAAGTGACCATTTCATCTTTCTATCATCACCTTTTTCCCTTTACCAGACTCCATACCTCAAACTCATTCTTTTTCCGTATATTTATTATTATCTCCTTCCGTCTCTATCTTTTACAGCTCATTGGCACCAAACCTTTCCTATCGAACGCTTTCAAAAATAGTTTTAATCTCTCCAACTCATTTTTGTCTGGTTCTCTCTATTCAACTTTCAATCAGTTTGTTTCGTCTCTTTATTTTTTTCTTAATCTATCTCATCTCACTCTTCCTCATATATTTCTCGTTCTCGCAAAATCGTTCTATTCCATCAATCTCCCTGTCGTTATCTCATTAACCTTCTACCGACTCTTACACGTTAACCAATCTTTCATTCGTGTCACTTTCGTATATTTCAAAAGCTTCATAAAGATGAAGATCTTCCCGAACATTTCACACAGTCTTCTTTCTCTCAAAATGCCTTTTAATGATTAATTTTTTTTATCTAAGTTCACTTTCTCTCTATATCTATCTGTCTCTTTGTCACACACACAATCGCCCAGTCTGCCATTGTCTCTCCTAATCTATCTCTCAGTATTCCATCCAGTCTATCAGTTATTCACACTCTCTCTCTCGACATTTTTCTCATCGACACCTTTTCTCCTAATATGATTATGGGTAATAATAGCCGCCAACGACGTCGTGGCCTGCGCAGAAGCGGTTTTGTGGCGCAGTGCGACGCTGTATCGAATGGTGATAGACTCCTCGCTCTTTGGACATGTTTATACTGTCCTAATACGCCTTAACCCGATTACAGCGTGTCGCCAGAGACCAGCGGTCGCATTTGCGTGTCACTTATGACATCGTTATATCTGCGCATGTCACTTTTCTGCAGCCGGCGTATTTCATACGTCAATTATCAAACAGGGAAGGAGCAGCGCGCCGTGGAAGGGGCGAAAGAGAAAGGCGAGAAGATGGGGAATGGGAGAAGATTTGCTGTAGAAATAAATAAAAGGAAGATGAAGAGAAGAGGTGAAGAGAGGTGAAGAGAGGGAAGATCGGTGGAAAGCTTGAGAGAGTGTCAAGAGGAAGGAGTGAGGTTAGATGAAAGAGAATTGGAAAATAAAAGAGAAGGAAAACAAAGTCAACAGAAAGACAGAAGAGAACTGGATAAAAGACAGAATTGACGGGGAAAACCAGGAAAAAAGATCTGTAAAGTTCATAATAGGAGAGACAAAGAAATTGGAAAAATAGGTAAAGAAAGGAAAAATGATAGGGATAGAAAAACGAAAGAGGAACAACAAATGAACGTATGAAAAAGACCCTTATTGAAAAATGAACGAAAAGTCAACATTGTGTGGAAGCAGAGAGGAAATGAAAAATAAGAAACGAAAAAAAAAATAAATACAAGCAAGAGGAAAAGTGGATACAAAGGAAGACAACGAACCCGGAAGACCAACCAAAATGAAACGATGAATAATAAACATATCATAAAGAAAATGCAGGTATTTTCAAAAGAAGAGGATAGATTAATTGAACGAAAGAAGGAAAGCAAATTCAGCAATGCTTGGGATATAGAACCGAAAAGAATAACGAGTGAATGAATGAAATAAAACTTCAAAAGAAGTAAAATGTATGATAATAGAAAAGAGTGAAGAAGAATGAATTGAAAAATTGGATAAGAAAGTTAAAGAATGAAAACAAAATAGCGAGTTGAAAAAAAGAGTGAGAAAATAATGTCATGACAGAACGAAAGAAAGACGCAGTGACTGAGGACGAAAAACACATGGGATCAGACAAATTAAGGAAGGTGTCGGAAGTTCTTTTTAGTAAATTGAATGAAAAGAGATCGAAATAAAAATGGGAGAAAAATTGGGATGGAAATGAGAAAATGAAGGAAGGATAAGAGATATAACAGAGGAACATGGCAAGACTTGAGGATAAATGGAAGTTGAAAAAAGAAAGAAAGAATATATAAATAAACCAACATGGTAAAAATATATATAAAGAATGAAGAAGACGCTTACAGGCAGCAGTAGAAGTTTGTGGAAAAATTGAATGGAAGGAGAACGTAAAGAAAGTTTGGAATGCGTGTGACCGTTCGATTGATCTGTCAGTCGAAAGAATTCAGGAATGAAGGAAAAATTTGATGAGAAAAAAAGGAAAATGAATAAAAAATAATCTTTCCATTGAAAAAGCAAAAAAAAAAAGCAAAATTGGTATTTCGGTCAGGCAAAGAGGAAACAGGCGGCAAGTTTGGGGTGTGGAGTAGAAAGTTGGCAAGTGAGCAAAACAAAAAAGAAATCTTCTAGATATGCTGTTTTTTTAGTTATTTCGCTCTGCATTTTAGCTTCAGTCCTTTTCTAGCGGTTCGTTGGGTCTAATCAAGCGTCGAAATATGTGAAACAAAGGTTTTATTCCGGTCGATTTTGAGATTTAGTTAGCATGTTGATGGCTGTTAGAAACAAAAAACAACGGCTACGTCGGCGAGAAAATTAAAGGTGGTGGTGGCAATGATGACTCCTAAGACAGCCACTTGCATTCAACATGGCGGACAAAGGACGCAATGAGAAAATGAAAAGAATGGCGGTTCTGATGATTCCGATGATAATTTTGAAGTTGTTATAGAAAAGAAAGTATGCGTAGTGTCGATGTTTGCATTTTTTCTGGATTCAAATGTTTCGCAGAAGAAAGTAGTGATGTTGGTTATAACGATGGGATCCATATTAATAATAGTGATAATAAATAGAAGTGATATTAATTTCGGTATTAAATCATCTTAGCTCTCCAAAATCTAAATCAAGATATATTAGGAATTAAAACAGGTATGTGCCTTAGATAATAACCGATAATCTCTTAACAGAACATACGCGTACAGTCGATTTAACGGGCCCATTGAATTCTGGCCAATCATTATATAAATGAATCTCTGAATGAGATTTATTAGGCTATAATAAACTATAAGAAAAATCATATTAAAAAGAAACTTTAATTATCTCTATACATTTCAATGAAACTATCATGTCTCTTCAAAGTCCATTAGAATATCTCTAAAATATTTCAAGTGTTCGCAGAGATAAAGGCTTCCCATTGATAAATCCGTAACCTTAAAATATGATACAGTAGTTCGGAACTGGATCACAGTGCTTTAGGAAAACGATGAATTAGCATTGTGAATATAAGATTACAATACTAATTTTTCTGCTTTTCACAACGTACTCTACTTCTCTAATGGCTGGTTATATGAAACTTTATGTGTAATTTTCAAGAGAATTAAGATAACTATGTTTAACAGGCAGAACCTGCATCTTTCATAGCTAAATGCTTAACTTGCGTGTCATACAAAATACTAACAGCGATTTCTTTTCTCACGGACGCTCCATCAATGTGGTCTAGTGCCAGATTCAACAAAGAACAACGAATATCTTCAGATTTTTGCTCAATGTGAGACTAAGCCCCTAAGAAATATACATCATAGAACATTGGTAATGAGAGCGAACATTAGTGAATACATAGACTCTTCTACTCATTGTAATGGGGGAAAGAGATTTTTAAACATTTAATGAAAACCAGTATTATGCTATTTTCAAGAATTTTCTGAAAGATAAATATCGTCGTGAAAATATTTCTTTCCCTCTGCCTAAGCTTCCGTCTCTGATCAAGTCAATTACTATACAGGTTTCTTTCATTTCTTGATAGAGAAAGATCAACAAGACTCTGGGTTAAACTTGGATTATGCTTGCCAACTGAGTCTTATTTTCATTTCATGCCATCAAGTTTTGTTATCAAGGTGCTTTTGAAGGAGTGTATATGTTATGTAAGTAAATAGGTGAGGACAAACAAACATATTCACATATGTGGGTTACAAGATTTAACAAACTGATATCAGATGGAAGAAGATGGCTTATTTTCAGTTACCTTTCAGCTTTGGGTAATCAACTACTATCTATAGGACAATGAGAATATAACATCTTCTAAGGTATGTAATATTTGAATATAACAACCACAGCAATAACGAGGAAAGGTATGTGAAAGAAGAAAGAGAGGATGAGATGGGGATGGATTAACTCTACGATTTTAAATAATGGTAAATAAAATGAGTGAATAAACAACGTGTAAATATGGAATCGAACTCTTAAAGAAGATTAGAATAAACAATACTTACAAAGATGATTAACTGAAAAATTAGAATTTTCTAAATTGTTCACAACGATGATGATTATGGTGAGCATAATGACGACGATGGTGATAAATACACATATTCTGAAGTAGCAATAATTGAAGAACAACAAAACAATAACAGTAATACATATAACAGTTCAATTCAGTATGTCGGTAATCTGTTCCGTAATTCCCGAGCACTAAGGATCTATTTTATCCTGATTTTCGACGAACAACGTATTGATTGCCCAAACGTTAGGTCAAAAATTGCTAACTTCTGGGATTAAATTATCAAATTCCATTTTTAAGTTCTAATGTAACTGGTAGTTTTCATTAATTCATAGCTCACTGAACGGTGCTCCAAGATAGCGTTGGCTATCTAAGGATTACATAAAACAACATTTTTATTGATCAATATAATAATATTGCGTCAAGACAAAGACTTACAAGGCAATCTCCTGCAATGGTTGCCTAAATATATATTTTCTACCCACTATGCACGCATTGAGGTTGATATTTTACATATAATCCCAACAAAACATAGACAAGTACAACCTTTTAGCTATACCTGCTCACATGTCCTATGGAAATGTTAGCATCTGCTTACTTATATATGCTGTTTCATTATATGTGTAATCATGAGAATGGATGGAAATTTTGAGGTAATTTTTAAATAAATCCTACCCATGATATCATCAGTTACCTTGTTAGTAATACTAATACGGATGAATATACCGTGGAAATTGTAGATTAGAATAGGGGAGAGAAAGCGGGGGGGATTAGGAACTAGAAAGGGGCCAGGTAAAAAAAAATAGAGTGACAGAGGGAAAATAGAGCCAGCATGGAGACGGTCACTGCGCATGCTCCTCTTCCATTGCCGACCAATGCCACTTACAACACCCCTTCCACCTTCACAAGACACATCTCTCCATGGCCACGCGTTGTGGCGATGATATGTCGAATAACTGGCAGATTAATTACAAAATAAAAGCAAAACTGAAAAGCAAGAAAAAACAAAAAAAAACAAAGAGTTATTTTTCTCTCTCCCTCACTCCCTTTCTTCCTTTCTTTCTCAGCTCTCTTTACTCTCCCAGAGGAGCCAGATTTTCACCACTGTCCCGAATTCCCTGAGCTCATTTTTAAAACAACAAACGATGGTAAGATGACGCTGCGCACTACATGATATTGTCGGGAGCTGGGTATTATGGGCTATCAAATGCCCAGATTAAAATGATAATCAGAACAACGGAATGCCCTCATCAATGAAACCTAATCTCTGCCAGGAATATAATAAAGAGAAAGACAAGCTGGTAGAAAAGAGATGGAAATACTGAGACGATTTAGGGACTGTTGTCTGATTAACCTTGGATTGTTTCTCTAGGTTTCGCTTTATCAAATTGAAAAATAATAATGTAGAATCGCTGTCTGGCAAATAAAAACTGCAGTAATATATCTAGGTAAAAGTGATCTTAACTCACTATGTTTTTAATTTGGCGCACATATTACAGCCTTGTAATACACATTTTGATATTTACACTCTAATGTCAATACTAATTAATATTCTTGTTAAATCTGCAACTACAAAACTGAGTGAGCTAATAAAGGTCAGATGGTAGGAAAGAGTCTTTTAATCCTACGTTTTGTTGGCTTCTCCATTCTCACGTTCGTATTTTAGGCACGAATATAATTCGGCTCTCTTATGTCGACAGTATGAAATCAAATGATGGATACTTTTGTATCCGACAGAATATGATAATTATAATGACATTTATTAGTGAGAGCCTATATTTGCCCGGCGCCTACCATCTGACCTTCGTTCGCTCAGTCGGTAGAGCAGTACCTGCGGTAGCTTCCAAGGTGGACGCGGGTTCGATCCCCGCACGGAGTGCGTTTCTTTATTCACATTTACGAATTTGGCCGCTCGATTAGCAGTCGCTCACACCGGCGCCGGGTAAATATAGGCTCTCACTAATAAATGTCATTATAATTCTCATATAAATATGTATTTCTGCGCACTTTGGGCACTTTAAAACGTAAATTAAAATTTAAAAACTGCTGTTTGTAAGTTTTTTCTTGTTTTTGTTAGAAAGAATAAAGTCCAAATATGTGTCCGGAAAAAAGAAAAAAAAAACTTCAACGTAGAATTGTGCTCTTAAAAGTCAATTTGAAGTTTTAAACTAAAATTTCCGCCAAATATCTGTCAACACCTTCTGTTTGCCGCTAGAGATGAGCAATCTTAGGTGCGCATGCGGTAATTACATATTACGGAAGTCGCTAATTGTCAATAAGCAGCTGGCTGACTGAGATTATTATAGCAGTTGTGTCCTCTTTTATTGACATGAAAATTACGTTTATGTCCATCCATAGAAAAATGTCGGCCAATAAAAATAATAATTAAAAAAATCTCCCTTGGTTTCAGTTTTCATTTTTTTTACATATCTTTACTTACCCTTTCACAGTACATCACGGGAGATTTTAACTGATCATAACAGAAACAGAATAAAAAATTAAATTTTTCAAAACAGTAAAAACTTAAAAATTCTCTATAAAAAAGATTTTAATGCTAAGATTATTTCTCTTTTCATGGACAATAGCGATACATCATATTTTACCAAATGAATGAAAAATATTGGCAATTAGAGCAGTATTTTCTTCTTTTTTCTTTGCTTTTTCAAATAATTTAAATTAAAAGATTTTTACGGTAACTCATATTTAGCTTTTTCAAAAACAGAAGCAGTATTTATATGTTCATGGGCTTGACTTAGTAATGTAAACATATCGGACAGATCTTGAGAAAATAAATCAAATTTTTAAGATGTGTGTCTTTTAATCACAATGAAAAAATATTTGTTTCCCGAAATTTGGAATAAAAACTGATTTTTTAGAAAATTCATCCTTTATTCAATAAGTATTGAACATTGCATTAAAATCTAATCGGTAGTTGCTGTATATTAAATTATTAAAATCTAGGTATTCTTTTTATCGTTGAAAGGGGATATATATAGGTAATATTGGATGTATGATACACTTATGCATCGATATCCTCGTAGATCTTAGTTATGATCCGAAGAGAGCACAATATAAAGGTAGAGCGGATATCTTTTTTAATATCTTCATTATGAAAATCTACATGTGAAACCAGCAGTACAGCTGACCCATTAAAATTGATTCACACACACACACACACACACACACACACACACACACACAATTTTGGGTCAAAATTACTCAGACAGATGGAAGTTATATTTACACAAATGAAAGGAGGATCATTTATGTTTGTGTGTAGATACACATATGTATGTAGAAAGCTACCTATCTATCGATCTATCTGTATATATGTCTATCTATGTCTCTGTGTGTATATGGGTGTGTGCATCTTTTCATATCTATCTATCTGTATAATAATTACTTCTACAATATACATGTCAGAAGTAAGTTGACAATGTGGCAATGAAAGATTGGAAAATGGCGTGTTACATCTCAAACATATTTATTATCATTAAGATAAGCCTTTATGCATTCAGCCAGTGTGGGTAATGGTGCTTAGGTGCTTTACCCCCACTGCCTCAAGATTGCCATAACCTGACCCTTTGGTTAATATCTAGGTCACTGCACAAGCTGCACAGTGCATGCTGTGCATTATTCAAACCCCTTCTGATGACGCTACTTACACGGTGAAATGCATAACGGCTTATCTTAATGATAATACATATGTTTGAGTTGAGATGTAACACGCCTTTCTCAAT
>VCCN01002048.1:10906981-10920101 GCA_006491835.1 Architeuthis dux
AGAAAAGATGATTTACACCAACAGTGTATTCTTTACTTCTGCTCGGCACTGATTACTCACTGTCGTAGATTGCTGGCCAGAGTTAAGTTGTGAAGAAAAAAAACTGTCAAGATTCGTTTTACCAGTAAAAGCCAAAAACTGTATTGTGTGTACCTTCAATCAATCTCCGTTACCTTTGGAAAAGTGTCATTTTTCTTTTTTTAAATGTATTAACTTTTAAAAGATTTTTTAAATTTTGAAGTTTTCTATTTACAATATAAATATAGTGCTAAACCGGGCTCTTACTTTTCATCCGTTGTACGAAACTATGGCTTTGAAGTATTTCAGTTACTTCCATTGTACCTTCCCTTAACCAGGGTCGCCGCTAGGCACAGGCGCGGAACGCACTGTGCGTAACGGCATCACGTGCAAATGTAGACGTGCAGCCTAACAACTTTTTTCAAACTCATGATTCATAATTATAATAATCACCATTAGACAACTATAAGCAAGGTAATAAAATAAATACATAAGTTCTCGAAGTATCAAGATGTATTTTGGTGCCCGTGTCCTTCTCGTCGTGTATCCAATACCCTCTGCTTTGCCCTCGGTCTGTCATGAAACCGACAACCTCCCTTGCCTTGCCTTTTGGTCTTCGACTTGGAACTGCTTCTAGAAAAGATTGTCCACTGCTACTTTTGCAGGGGCGGTGGAGGGGGGATACATTTGGAATATATTTTAGTGGCATCCCTGTTAACATTTGTTTTTATTAAAATGTAATATTACGTATTACTGTGAAATAAACAGGACTTCTATTGCCAGCCTCTGTAAAGTTCCAACTTTAAACCCCTCACCGTCGGTGAGAAGGTCTGATCCAGGGTAGAGGTGCCCTCTTTGAACTAAGAATCGTTTCCCTTGTAAAATATATGCAACATTTATATATTGCTATTTTCACAATATAAGTCCTCTCCAGTCTATTATCACTTGCGTTATAAAACAGATAACCTCCCTTCCTTGCTTTGCCTTGCGTTTGGATATTCAACCTGAACTTTGGCAAATTTCTGAATTTAATAATGTATTATTATACCTTTTCAACGCTAAGTAATAATAATAAGGGGAATTGAAAAACATAGGAGATGTGCCACATTATATATAATTAAATATCTGTTTTATAGTAAGGGAGACATTAATTCTTTTAGCGGTCAAGGTGGGGCATGGAGCAAAAACGGTTGGGAACCACTGGTTTAGACAAACTTAGGCATGAAGTTTTAGACAATCTGGGTTTAGACAAACATAAACAACAGGGCCCATGAATGTGCTATTTTGGCTATTTGCAGAGGCTCCTTTCTTTCTTTCTTTCTTTAGGAGCCATAGAGCGATGGGACATCTTGACCAAGCATGTTAACGTGACGCTGAAATCTTGGAGTGATGTTAGATGGGAAAGCAGACCAGAATGTTACAGCTTTCAGAAACCAAATCAAAGAAGTCAAGTATGAGTCAACCAGTTGCAGATCAGATTCTTGATTTGCTCTGTTGTATTGTATGATATTCTTCACAAACCAGGTGAACAAGGTGCTTCAAGTCAAGATCCACATTGAGACTGCCAAAACCCCCCTCTCCGAATACAGACACTCTGGGTTTGCTGAGGCTGTGTCAATTGCCAGGGACCCCTGTGACACCATGAACATAGACCCAGAGGCTTGGGTATCATTTTCAACAGTGTTGTAGACGCTGCTTTGATGTCACTGCAATAGAGATTTGTGACACTGAGCCAGGTCAAAGACAGAGTTGGAGTGCTGCTTAAGTTCAAGGAATCTCAAAGGAGGACTTGGAAAACATTGCATTGAAGTGCAGAAGACCCTGACTGCAAGGGGAAACGATGATGTTGGTGGATCTGAGATCGCACAGGAAATCATGAACCTGCTACAACTATCACCATTGCCTTGGAGATGCTGACATTCGTGCATGGGAACCAACTTCAAGAACTCTACCTAAATCTCTGGGTTGTTCGGGGGATTGCATTAACTCCCCCAGTTATAGTTGCCTCTGCTGAACGAAGTTTTTCAAAACTTAAACTCATCAAAACATACCTGCGTTCATCAAAGGCACAGAAACGTTTAAGTGATATTGCTGTCACCAGAGTCAATGCAGAACCCACTGCCATATGAAGACCCAATTAACGATTTTGCAGCCAGGAAATGTAGACGTGTTGTCTCTGAAGACTGTACCCAGGGAAGGAAAGCTTTTCCATTTCTGTTCTATAAGCACCCACTGTGTGGTGATCTTACTAGGGATCTGGTGAACAGGTCTCTGGAAGCAGACACAGCGGCTTGTTTTGTATAGAGAAAAGAAGAACTGGGTAGTTAGCATGGCCAGTGATAGCCACCATGGCTGAAAGACAGATAAAAGAGCACAACCTACAGAAAGTAGAACTGCATCAACAAAAACTGAGAAAAGAACGAAAGGAATGACACTTAACACGAAAGATGTTGCGAAAGAAAAACAACAGCTTTAGCAGATAACGAGAGTGCACCATGAGATGATAACAAAATCACACAAGTTATGCATGTTAATCAATAGCATATGTTTGTTCACTTTGGTGCATCTATCATGCATATGACATGTCAGTGGAATTAATAACACATAGAAAGCTGTCAGTGGCTTTAGGCAGACGTGTACTTCAGAAAAATAGCTTTACTTCACACTGTTTATGATTTTTGGCAGCTGCTTTCCTTAAAACAATTCTCATTCATTCAGCTTTTCCAGCTCCCCGCTCCCTAAATATAGTTTCAGTCCCACCTCCTTGAGAACTCCTGATGTAGGCAGTCCAGTAAACAGAATAGGTAAAGTACAGAACTACCTTTGTCTATTTTGTCATTTCGTTCCGCTAACACTGAGCCGAAGTTTGATTCTGGTCTCCACTATGCCGATGGTGACTCGGTCTCAAGTTACGAGCGACTAACAAAAGAACCATTAATCAAAAAAGTAAAAATCTGCTGACTTGAGGGTAAATCACTTCAACAATTCTTCACTGAATACATCCGACATCTTGTTTATCCCAAGAGACAAGTTGACTTTATGATATTTCTTCTTTTTTTCTTTTTAAAGTTGAAATAACAAACACGTACATTATTTTTTTTAAAAACATGAAGAAAATGACAATACTGAAAGTAGACACTGCTTTTTCATGGAAGTCTTTTTAAATGGTTTGTTCGCAATTCTCCCCCCGTGCAAAGCAAGTCAGAAATGTTGTTTTCAAGAAAATATGAATAGTAAAATAAAAATGGAAACGATAATTCAAACAGCAGTTTTTTTTTTGCGTTTGAAGAAAAAGCTGAAATAAAATGACTCATGTTTCAGTGTTTTTGTATTTGTAGAATTAAAAGTGACCACCGGGACGGATTTCAGTAAGACAAATTGATCGAGTTGCTTTGTTTATTCTAGTTCGACTTTCTCAAATTTTCCTTTTATTTCTAAAATAGATTTCGAAACTGAAAAAAATCAGAAAATGATATCTCAACAAAAATAATTTACTTTGAGTTTTGTCATTGCATATTCCTTTTAAATCTAGTAACCGCTAACTTAGAACCAACCATCTTCTATTACACTTGAAGCGTTTGTTTACTTAAGGGTAAAACCTTTTTTTTGCTTTTCCGAGTTCCATTTTAATCTCTGTTACGGTGTTACTAAAAGTTTTTATTTTTTCAATTTTCTTTCATTTACTCTCTTTTCTTCGAATCTAGTTTGTTTGTCTTTTTCGATCACTATTTTCATATCGGTTTGTTTACTTATTAGTATTATCTTCTAGAAACATGAACTTGTACTCTTGTCCTATGCTTCTATTGTCTCTCCGCCTGTTTTATCCTTACACCTCTCCTATCGTTGTCTTCATATTTTCCGACTATCTGTTCTGGTGGAGGTGATTCTATCTTTCGTAATTTCTACTTTCATTTTCCCCTGTGTTCTGCCATTTTACTCATCTTTCCTACATACAATTGTCCCTCAATCATTTTTCATTTTTCATTACTTTTTATGAATCCTTTTTTCTATTCATTTCTTTCTCGCAAACTTTAACTGGTATGTATTTACACTTGCTGTGCTTTAAAGTTGAATATTCTACCTCTGCCAACGAGGCTGGAAGAGGTATATGTATTCGCTCGAGTCAGTCTGTTTGTCCACACAATATCTCTGAAAGTTCTCAATAAATGTCAATGAAATATTCTGGAAGGGTGAATCATTATTAAGGACACATCTGTCACAATGAAAGATGTGTCCATAATAATGAAAATTGTGTTTACAGTCTCGTAATTCCTCACGGAAAAAACAAAATACAACTACGAATCATAATAATAATCAAATAAATGCTAAAGCAAGCAAACTGCAACATGTTCACGAGTGTAAACAACGAGAGTGATATTTTAGTTATAAGGCGACTTGATTTTACTTGACTGCTGGCAATGTACAACAAAACGTTTTGCTGTGAGTAAATTTATAACGGAAGATATATAAGCGACATTGCAAAGATTATTGGAAAATGTGGTATCTCTTCAAATATATTGATGTGAGTTAATGACAAATATGTATGTATTGACAGTGATAACGATGATGATTAATCAAATTATCACTGCTTTATACAAAACATCATCTCAATCAATATTCAAAGTATCATAATCATCACCATCATTATCATAATCGATATTATTTTTTTAAAACTTTCATCATGATCAGCAACTGTATTTGCATCATTATCATCATCGATATTATCGTTATTAATATTGAACTTGTTTACAAAAATATCAATATTATTAGGATTAATCTAATATTATTAATTGCAATGTTTTGTTGTTGGTGTCATCATGATTATTGTTCTTATTATATGTGGTACAATTCCTGAATTATTTTATCTTTAAATCTCCACAGCTATATTTCCTTTCGCAACGTGGCGCTTTCCAGCTCCAACCAGCCCGATGGGTGAATGCGCATTTTTCGGACATTGGGCGGGTGTATCGTTTCACGCTAGATATGCGTGACTGCGCCGAATGCAGCATCGTCTATTAACGGATGTCGGGTTTATGATGACCGCCGAGTGTGTGACGAAAATTAATATATCAACGTGGGATTGAGACGAGCAGATAACGTTTCTGTCACGTGGCTGTCTGCACGAGACTTCTGATGAGGAGAAGAATAAGATAATGGAAATGTACAAACAAAAAGATAAAGAAAAAATAGGACATGAAAATGAAATGGAAGAGGACAAGAGCGAGTGAACGAGAGAGAGAGAGAGAGAGAGAGAGAGAGAGTGTGTGTGTGTGTAAAAATAATAAAAAACAAGAAGAAAGACAGGGCCAAGTAAAGATAAAATGACAAATAAAAGTGTGCAAGTCAGATAAACATTGTTAAACAAGAAACGGTCCAGGGAAAAATTCAAATGATAACTATAGAAAGGAAGAAATGATAAATAGACAAAGAGATAGATACATTGCTTCGTTCTGGCAATAGAAAAAATACTATGAAAAATAGAAAAATGACTCTTAAGAACGATATGTAGAGGGAAGCATAAGAAATAAGTAAAAAGGAAGAAAACAAAGAAGAAAGGATGGAATGGACAAAGAAAAAAGGTCAATAAGAAATGCGCAGCAATAGTGCAAATACAGTGGAAAAGTAAAAGATGATGTTGTGAATTAATGAGCAAGTTGGAGTAGTAGTTAGCAAGCTGATATCGCTGCAGTGCGTTCGATCCTCACTGAATTCCCCACACGTGTAGCACTGTGCCAGACTAAACTAAGCGCATTAATTGAATAAAGTGGACAGATCAAAGATAACTATGGAGAGAGACAAAAAGGTAATATATTTTAGACAATATGGGAGGTTGGCTAGGATAATATACGCAAGCCTTGTTTATTAGGTGCGTATTTTCCACCGACACTAGGTAATAGTAGGTTATCTGAATATTAATTTTCGGAGCCAACACATTGTTTCCACTTGCGAGATTGGTGCAACAAATATATACCGAAGCCCTCATTTCCCCTCAATTGGCCTTGTTTATATATGAGGATTAGAGAAAAAGCAAGTGCAGTGAACTAAGAATAATTAAAGTGAAAAGTGGGAGAATTGAAAAAGACAGTGAGTTTCTAAGGGCCAAATGAATAAAAAACGCAATGACAATCTCAAAAGGGGAATACATTCCTAACAAACAATAGATATTGGCGTATTTGCCACCGTTGGAGATTGCCAGGTAGAAGTCAGATGCTGAGTTTCAATACAATTATGCCCTTCCGACTTGGTAAACTGGTGCAACACAATCTTCCTACCCCATTGGACTGGTGCTGAACTAGGCTAAACTTTGTAAATAGTAGGAAGAATAACGAGATTAATTAAACACGAGAGGAAGTAAACAATAAGAATAGAGTGAAATTGTAAAGGTAGAGGAGGGAAAAGCAGATGAAGGCCGAATGATATTTTAACAAAGAATGAAAAAAAGAAATAAATAAAAGAACAACAAGAATACTTTTAAATGAATTAAAAGACTAAAGACAAACATATGTTTACCGGACGGATATTAAGAAGAGGAGAAACGAAATCTTGAGTTACAGAAACATATTAAAAGGAAGTAATTTAAAAAAAACACGAAGCGGGAATATTTATTAAATATGAATTATAAGCACAGCTTCAAGAAAAATAAAACGAATAAGGAAAATAGACAAAGAAAAGACTGTGAGTGTGGTAGAGATACCAGTAAAATTGGACGAAAAGAGATAAGTGTAGAAATGAAGGCATAAACCATTCGAATTAAAGAAGGGTATTTAAGTGCAAAAAAGATATGTCAAATAGTTTGAAAAATGAATCTATCCTGAGAAACGATAGAAACATCGTATATATGAGAAATGAAAAAGAAAAGAAAGGTCGAAAGATTAAAATATACTGGTTGAACATCTATGAAAATATCAAAGGAAGAGATATATAGAGAAAAAGATTGTGAAATTGATTAGCATTAAATAAGAGATACTACAAAGCTAATTGTTAAGTTGAATAAAGAATTGAAGAAAGAAAGAAAAATAGAGGAGACCGGAGACAAAATATTGAAAATTGTAATATTAAATGAAAGATAAACACAACGCTAAAAAGAGACAATAAATGAAAAATATAATGTTAGAGAGTAAGGGAAAATAAAATGTTAGAGAGTAAGGGAGCGTTTGAATGAGTTAGAAATAACTAAAAGAAGGTGAGGTTAAATATGACGAAAAAGACTCGTTAGTAGAAGGGAAAAAACTCAGATAAAGAAATAAACATAATGAGGACAAGGACAGCTCAAGATTTCCAAAGCTGTATATGTGACGCACGCAGACGAAGACAAAACGGACGGTGACGAACCGGCAGAAGGACGAAAAAGAAACATTGGCAGTAGTGCAGGTCCAACAACGCCGATTCAGCTTTCACCGTTTCTGCTCTGCTCCCTCGTCATCCATATCGTATCAGTACCTCAAGGATGTTGAGTCGTATTAGTTCGCTCTGCGTATGACATCCGATACGAAAACGAGACTGCAGTTGGACATTTAGGAGTTGGCTGTTGGCTAGGAAATTGGCAGTAATTGACGTAAGAGATATATGCCAACCACGTGATCAGCTGCGCGTAAAGTGATACGTCATGAGTCTTCCTGCCACACCGACAATCGCTATCGCCTCCCCAGTTGGCACTGTCGACTTCTTTTTGTTAAAACCATATTTGTTTATTGTTGTTTTTGTTTGGGTATTGGGAAATGGCGGCAAGGAAGATGCTGTACCAGAGCAGAAGTTGGAAGCTTTAAAAATGTTTTATAATGTCTTTTTTAAAGAGTTTTTCTACTTTTTTATTGTTCGTCTGAATTTTTCCATTGTGTCGACACCATTGATTGTCAATTACTTTCTTGTACTGGAAATATGGTTTCAATTCTTTGTGCGTAAATTTGTATGTACGCGTAATTATGTATGTATAAGTGTTTTCCTGTTCATTAGCGTGGATGTAAGTCTATGCGTATGTGTTTATGTATACTTATTCAAGGGTGTAAGTGAGGGAAATGTATTAGTGTATATTTCTGCACGCAGGCATGCGATTTTGTCAATATGAGAACGTATTTGAGCCAAACCCGATTAGACGGTGGTAAGACATTTACTAGTTATTCACACATTCATACCCCTGCACACACACACACACACACACACACACACACACACACACACATATATATATATATATATATATATCTTTATTTAGTCGAGTTATTATGGAGCCATATTCTTATCAACTTCATGTAATTGTTGTTAATATCCTGCTCTCGCATTGCGTTGAGGACTCTCGTGGGCTTTACTGAGCCAGATGCTTTTTCATAGTCAGACAAAGTGGTTTGTTGCATTCTGTTGCTTTTTTATCACCTGATATACTGTATGTAGATGGTCTATTGTTAAGAAAGATTGAAAAGGAGTAAGACAAGGAGATACAATTCCACCTAAACTATTTACAGCAAGCCCTGAAAGCATCTTTCCGAAAAACTGACTAGGAAGGAATGGGTGTAAACGTGGACAGATAATATATGAACCATCTACGATCTGCTGACGACATTGCACTAATATTAGAAACATGAGTTATAAAACAATTGATCTGGATACGGAAAGCTTCAGAGTAGGATAAAGGATTTACAGAATTAAGAAAAAAGTAATGTTGAACTGTAACGTCCCGAAAACGATCATAAGATTAGAGGATAAATATATGGTACAGTTTGAGGAATATAACTACTTAGGACAGATGATGAACAATTACAGAAAGACCATGAAAGTGAAATAAAACGATGTATAACGATTGGTTGGAAACCTATTAGTAAAAGAACGAGATATAGTGAATGGAACATGCCAATAAGCTTGCAATGTAAAGTGTACAAGGAATATATAACACCAGCTATGAGGTACGGATATAGAACATGGAAACTAACAAAATCACTTGAAACCAAACTCTGAGAAACACAAAGGAAGGAGAAATGTTAGGAATTACTCTAAGAGATAGAAAGAGGTAAACATGGACCCGAGAGCAGACCAAGGTAAAAGATAGTATATAAGTGATTAAGCGATAAAAATGGAGATGGGCAGGCAGGACAAATAACAATAAGGAAAGATAACAGCTGGTTCAAAAGGTGGGTTGAATCGTATCCAAGGGACAGCAAAAGTAGTAGGAAAAGACAAGATGGAGATATGAGATATACAGGTTTGCCGGTTAGACAGAGCAGGGGTAAGCACTTCCACGGTCGGCATGAAAAGGCTAGAAAATGCATGTTTTGAGATACATGCAAGGATGCTCTGGGACACATCTTCAGTGATTTTACCTGAAGTTATTGGGTGTTTCGGGTCTTTCAATGTCATACTCCCTCGCACGAGCGGCCCAGATGACCCAGCTAGGGTTGATCAAGCCCATGACTTGTGTCCCAGCGGCATTGTCCCGAGGCTCGCTCCTTCTGATCCAGAGCCATCTAAAAGCCCTCTCAGCAGCCCTCATGGTTGCTTTGATGGACCTATGATTACCAAGTAGAGAGTAGAGCCGGAACAGAGATCGGCCAACAAAGCCCCTACAACCTACTTCAATGGGTTCACAACGGGCCCTCCAGCCCCCACTCCGACACTGATCCACCAATCCCTCTCAATTTCCTCTCGCTGGCTTCCTCCATGTGGTCCCTGGGAACCGTCATCTGTCAAGAGTCCGATGTCATCACCAGGCCTCAGCGAAGTTGTCGTGATACGGTTAGGAAACCTGAGCTGCCTTCCCAGGTCGACATGCAGCTCACAGTCCGGCATATGGAAAAAGACCACCCGCTGATTTTGGCCATGATTGAGGCCGCTCGCCAGCGCTGGCGAAGACGTTGCTCTTTTGACAGCGGACATGTTTGTTGCTGATAATGGCTTTGGAGACAGTATCCGCACCTGCTCTCAGCAGCTGGTCATACCGCCAGCGGTAGCGGCCACCCCCCAGTGTTTTCGTGCATCTGTTCAGGATGGGCTCGTAAGCCATTCCCGGGGCATAGGGGACATGTTGCAGACTCACACTTGCCTCAGATGGAGGTTTACTGGGCTAGGCAGGACATCGTACACCTGGATCATGAACTTGATCCGCTGGGGTTTTGACTGCCAGATATCATTCTAGGACACATTCCTTTCCAGCGCACCCCCCACATTGTCCATGCTCCTTGCTGTCGCATGCCCACCATCCCGCTGATCCGCTCCTCCTCAATTCCAGCCAGCACCTCCTCCAGGACTAAAAGGCGCCTGTCCTTGCATTGGGCCTTATCATAACGTGGTTGTGGAATAGCGCACAATCCTGCCCCTCCTGATGCCACCGTGCCAACCGAACGCCCGGTGCCTCAGCCGCGATTCCACCATGATTGATGGAATTACAATACCTGCACCCCTTCTTCTCAGCCTAGACCAACAAGTTCATGGCAAGGGCGGAGAGAAGAACTGAGATGTCAAACTCAGTTATTATCCCTCTTTCGAGATGATGTCAATCAGCCGTTATATCACCAGAGGTGACTCTGAGCCTAACGTTTCCATAATAGTCCAGGATGAGTTCCTTGATCTTACTGTGTACAAGGTGTCGGGCCAGGGTCGTATCAATAAGTATGTGGGGGTATCGAGTCGTATGCATTGGCGTGGTCAAGCCAAAGCCCAACCAGCCCTCCCCTTCCCTCGCGCGCCTCCCTGATCAGATGGGTGGCAAATCCAGTGTGCTCCAGGCACCCTGGGACTCCGGGAACGCCACCTTTCTGTACTGAGGGGTCAATGTACTCATTCTTAAGAATAAAGTTTGTGATTCTTCTGGAGAAGACACTGAAGATCTTCCGCTCCAAACTAAGAAGCGAGATGGATCTGAACCGTTCCAGCCTGATTGCGTTCTCTTCATTGTGGATCCAGACACCCTCCGCCAGTCTCCACTGGTCCGCCACTGTTCCTCTGCGCCAAATCACTCGTAAAATCCTCCATAGAATTCTAAGCGGCGCCTGTACACTTTGTAGGGTACTCTGGCTGCAGCACCCACCTCATCGGCCTTCCAAGTGGGCTCTCCCTTATCGAACTCAACGGTGGGAGATGGTATGTCCACCAGCGCTTTATGGGGCCCCCACTCTATGATTCCAGCAACACCGAACTGGTGCCACTCACTGTGCAGTCCCGCCGGAGGCCATTTGAAACGCCGTTGCTGACATACTCTGCTTGGAGCTGGGCACATGGAGGTTCTGGGCTCTGTGGGGTGTCTCGTGCTCCGAGTATTTCATTCGGGCCTGATGGATTTTTTGTGTTCGTTTTTGCAGACCATTCCGCCTCTGCATGTTTTCGCAGCCAAATAAAGTTTAGTTTCTGTGGCTGGCCAAAGAATTAGCAGATCCGACATTTTTAAGGAATGATAACTGCCAGAAATGGCTTATTTAGGTGGGAAACTGGGGGATATAGATTTCTGCTAGATATATTCTTAAATACCAAAGCTATGAAGGGCCGAAGTTGGCAAAAGCATATGCAAATTTAAGCAGATTTCAATGTGTCATAACTTCTGAAGCTTCTATTCATGAAGCTGAAATTTTGATTTGAGTTGATTTGTCTCTAGAAAAGGTGTCACCTGGAGAGATTTCAAGTGTTATAAGGCTTTAATTTATTGATACGCATATACTCGGTTGTTTCTTCTGAAAAATATTCTTTGAAATATGTGGCAGTTTAGTCAAGTTAGATATGAGTAGGACTTTTTAGATTTGTAGGAATGAAAGAGGATAGATTGAACTATTCAGCAGAATTTTAACCATTCTTTCAACTGACTACGCTACTTTCCATGCATTCATAAAACATATAAAACTTGGGTTTTTACTGTAATGGACCTATGTTTTGATCATCAGAAAAGCATGTAATGCTTAACGCTATGTTTCGGTCTTTTACACGGGGAAATGCATCAACTGACTATAATCCAGTGGAATTTTTATTTTTACACATAGAATATAGGTAAAATCAAGAGATGGCTTCGTTTGGAGAAAAAATACAGGGGTACCACATTTCAGCTAGATATCTTTTTAAATAGCATAGTTATGAAGTGTCGAATTCAGTAAATCATGTTTGCGGCCCGCGACATTTCAATTTTATTTTAAATGTTTATTCCCATTCCCTCCCAGTCATTTTCCCGAAAGATATTTGCAAGGCCCGCTGTAAATAGTTTACCTAGATCAGATAATAAATTTAGAGAAAGACCATGGATGCTAAATAAACGACGCATAACGATAGGCTGGAAAGCATTTGGTATGAATGTGCTTTAAGCGTAAAATATACAATGGCGGCATAATACCAGCTATGGCTAGGGATAAACCTAAGAGATAAAAAAGAAAGATCAACATGGATCAGAGGGAGGACTAGAGTGATGGATATTATATCAATAATTAAGCAACAAAAGCGGACACTTAGCAAGATGAGATGACAATAGATGGAGCAAGATACTAACCGATTGATGCTCGTGTGAGAGTAAACGCAGTCAAAAAAAGACCAGACACAAGGTGGATGGGTGAGATAGAAAGGTTTGCCAGTAAAACATGGCAAAGGGAAGCGCAATCGCGGTCGTCGTGCAATACATGGAACGATCTTAAAGGATTGTTAAAAGGAAGACGATATAGTCTATAAATCCATGGAACACTATCTTCTAGAATACTGAGGAAAGTGAATGAGAACACATATATAAATAAAGAGAAACAATTATCTTTATAATAAAAGAGATGGTCTTTCACTTAAAACCTGCCATAATTCAAATCCAAAAAGAAAAATAATTTACTACGATAGTACTCTCCAAAGTAGTAAGAATTATGACATATAAGATATTGTAGGATTGCATCAGAGCACTTGCAACTCTATTAAACACAAAGGAGATTTGATGTCACTTAGACTTCCTGGGAATTTGTCAATCGACAGAGTTGTGGTGAATATGAGTATAAATAATAATAGACAAATGGTATCAGCACAAATCAATTAATTATATCTTTATTTCCATTGAATCTGAAAAAATAAAATTCAATTACTTTATAAAAACTGCAATGAAAAAGAAAAACGAATTAATACATAAATAGATAGATGGAAATCAGTGTTTAATTTAATTTGTTTT